>CM042149.1:16693644-16696144 GCA_023376005.1 Doryteuthis pealeii
AGCAATTATCACATCCAAAATTTTATCTATCTATCTATGGGAATAAATTGGTTATATAATATATATATATTATATATATATATATATATATATATAGAGAGAGAGAGAGAGAGAGAGAGAGAGAAGAGACTCACAGATAGATAGATAGATCAGTAGATAGATAGATAATTATTTTTATTTTTATGACTCAAACGGTGAAAAGAATCAGAGGATCAAACTTGTAATTAAAGAAATATTAAAACAGGTACCTGGAAAAAGATACAAAAGAGATAATATACCCAGTTTAAAAAATATCAAATAGTACCAAACCGACGTTAGAGATAGATAGATAGATAGATATATAGATAGATAGATACATACATACATACATACATACATACATACATACATAAGAAACTTACGATAAATTGATTTAAAGGAATCATTAAAACCTTCAATGTTTTAAATATTATATCCATTATTATTGTTTGAACTTTTCTAAACGTGTAGTTCTGTTGAATTTTTATTTATCTGGAAAGAACAGTATTGTAATCGACAGAATAGGGAATTCAATTTTATCCTAATTTGACAAAATTTGTAAAGAGGCACATATAGTTTACATCGTATATTTTAATCTATTCTTAATGAGTATATATTTTCGTAAAATTTCATGCAGGCAAATATAGCTCTATTGTTATATATTCACATAAGAAGAAAAATAATTTTGTTTATATTTTTCTAGAAAAAAGTCAAGTGTCTCATACGCATGGACCTGTATATTTTTACAATTAAAGAAAGACTAAGTTAGCTCATATTTTGATAAATATATTGTCAGGTCGGCACATTTGCATGTACATGTTAAATTTACATAGAAAGAAAGAAATAAGTTTGTTTATATCTTTCTGAAAAAAGGAATTGCCAGGCCGACACTTATGCACGTACCTGTATATATTTACAAAGAAAGAAAAAAGTTTGCTTCATATTTTTCTAAAACAGAATTCATGTCGGCACGTATGTATATACCTGTATATATTTACAAAGAAAATAGGAAGTTTGTTTATATTTTTCTGAAAAAAAAAGGAATCGTGGAATACTTTGATTTCACTAAATAAATACTAAGCATATCAAAAATGGTTTTCCTCATCTTCGAACATTTCTCTAATATATAAATGAATTAACCTTATCTTATTTAGTTGAGGTGACAACATTCATAAGATTTCAGAATTAAGAGGATAAGCAACACCAGATAATCAGGACTTACATTTTTGCCTTTCACCTTGTACGATTTGGACAATCTCATGTTTAACCAGAGGGTGTTGCAAGATGATAACGGTCGTAGAATTTAGGAACATGAGTATTAATATATAGATTTTTATTAAATCTAAGGCTAAGTTTATTGCCAATTTAGTCTCTTAATTTTTTTATTTTCGATAAAAATAAAAGTATTTAATTCACAATCAAGTATAATATATATATATAGTATATAAATATATATATATATATATATAAGTATATTATATATATTATATATATATATATATATATATATATATATTATTATATTATATATATGATGAGTTATCCCAGGTGTAATTAATAATGGTCTGTGAATGAATGGGACCTTGTCTAAATGAATATAGATCATTAAGTACTGGGACAATTTCTTATAACTCGAATAATAATTTCGAAAAAGAATATTTCTATTTTAAGATTCGATCTTACGTTTTGCACATGTCAATTTTGCGGGGTAAAATAGAACGTACAAATTAATCTAATAACTCTTATATATATAATATAATAATAATTTCTTATAATAATGATATAATAATAATTTCTAGCTCGCAGAGATCATATATGAACATGATGATAATCTATTATACAAAATATTGTATTAAATTTTAACTAATAGCTGCGTGTCACGTTGCGAAATTACTGATCCCTCCTCGTATAAACTTAACTACCATATATTATATATATATATATATATATATATATATATATATATATATATATATACCATTATCTATCTGTAAAAACTAATAAATCTCTTTCTCATTTATTAACAATCTATCTAATATATCTTATATAATGGAGATTGTGTGTTTGTCCGTCTGTAACCGAAAATATATCACTACTCAAGTCACAATTCCCTTAGTTATTTACGTTACATTCTCCATGATTTTATTTTTATTTAAACCTCAATTATTAATAAAATTGTTTTACATTATTAATACTGTTTGCTTATCCAAATGCTAACAACATGAAATTGAATTTATATCATTTGAACGGGAACGCTAATTTGCATATTGATATTAAAAATTTGATTTTAATAAATATATGCTTTGTATTATTGATTTCTAATTGTTGGTTTTATTTTATGCATATAAGCAAAATTGCGGTGATAAATCTTAAAAAGAAATCCATTAACAAGAACAAATAACTGAAATTTTATTCCTTACTTCCTATTTTAACTAAATAGTTAAATTAGGAAAATTTAGCAATAAAATGGCTGGAGTGATGG
>CM042149.1:16701144-16721144 GCA_023376005.1 Doryteuthis pealeii
AGGTGTGTCAAAAAAGTACCAAGTTTAAAGCTGTATTTTCCAAGATAGAAATGAAGAATGAATGGAACGTTATTTTTTTTCAGAATACAAGATGTGTCAAAAAAGTACCGATTTTGAAGCTGTTTTCCAAGATAGAAATGAAGAATGAATGGAACGTCTTTTTTTTTTCAGAATATAAGGCGTGTCAAAGAGTACAAAAAATCTCGATATTTTTTTTGACACACCTTGTATACCTTGCAAATATAACTCTAAAATAAACTGTACGAAATATCCATCTTGCTTTTTCATTAGTTGCTAAATATTTTTTTAAATTTTAAAAACAAAAAAACAGAAACCTTATCATTTAGCATTTACTCGAGAAATTGACTTTCCGGTAATGTCAATCATTTTCTTTTTATAGTTGTATTTTTTATTTTTTTATTTTTTTTTATTTTCTTCGTCGGCCGAGACAGTCGAATGCACCACTACAGAGGAGTAACATTTCCCTACTGGGGCTACCTGTTGGATGTGGGTGGTGACCCGTAATGCTTAAGGACGGAATCCTTGTATCTGAACAATCGATAACATGCAACACTCAACTAGTGTATGGCTATCAGTATCTCACTTGGTGAATTAGTGGTGGGCCAAGTTATATATATATATATATATATATATATATATATATATATATATATATATATATTTATATTAATTGTATGCATGTATTTATTACATTAATATGATACTGTGATCCTTGTGTATCGTGCCTTTCTTTTCTGCATTCTGCGATGATGAATGCCAAAAAGAAAGGCATGAAAACCAAGGGTCGCAGTATCTCATCCATGCAATAAATACAAACTAATATATACATTTCTTTATTCTTTATATACTCTTATATTATTCTCTCTCTCTCCCTCTCTCTCTCTCTCTCTCTCTCTCTCACACACACACACACACACACTCTCTCTCTCTCTCTCTTCTGTTCTCTCTCTCTCTCTCTCTTGGTATATATATATATATATATATATATATCATCCATGCAATAGATACAAACTAATATATACATTTCGTTATTCTTTATAAACTCTTTATATTATTCCTCTGTCTCTCTGTCTCCGTCTCTCTCTGTCTCTCTGTCTCTGTCTCTGTCTCTCTCTCTCTCTCTCTCTCTCTCTCTCTCTCTATATATATATATATATATATATATATATATATATATAAGGTGGGTAAAAAGTATCGAATTTTTTTTGTCCTCTTAGATATACCTTTTATTCTGATAAATAAAAACGTTACGTCCATTCCTATCCTGGTAAATACAGCTTCAATCTCGATCCATTTTGACACACCTCATAAATATATATATATATATATATATATATATTATATATATATATATATTATATATATATATATATAATACTGTCACAATACTCTGACAGTTGGACAATGTCAGCACGTGGCTCTTGCTCCATGAATTCAGTTTTCTATCTAATGGAAAAACCTTCTCTTCTGTCTTATTGTTCTCTCTCTCTCTCTCTCTCTCTCTCTCTCTCTCTCTCTCTCTCTCTCTCTTTAAGGAATTACCATTTGATATTTTTTCTTAAAGAATTATACGAAAAAACTGTTTCCAGATTATTTTCTGATTTCAAATATATTTTTTCTTAAAATATCATAGAATATTTGTCTGTATAGTATGAAATAAACATTCTTGCTCGTGAAATGAATTTGGCGAACCGGGATCGATTTAGATCATATTCACTTCACGATAATTCCCTTTTAATTTGAAAGGCACATCTATCCGCTCTTTTTATTTTGGTCATATAATTAAACGATGTTTGTATATTTGGGTATGCTGTAAATGGAATAATTGCTTTTAAATGAAGGTATAGGCTTTTTGTACTTATACAAGGTATGTCGGAAAAGTTCCATGACTGGTGTCACAAAAAAATTATTTTTAAATCCAAACTACAAACTACAAGTTATTCCCTTCAAATGAATCCCCCTGGAGTCTAATGCAATTTCCCATCCTTCTCTGTCACGCTTGCATGCACTCCTGGAAGGATTCTTCCGGGATTCTCCGTAGCTCTGTCGTTACGGTCTTTTTGATGTCGTTCACATCCTCAAAACGGGTTCCCTTGATGACCCCCTTGAGCTTGGAGAAGAGGAAAAAATCACATGGAGCCATATCGGGTGAGTAGGGAGGTTGCACCTGTACAGTTGTTCTTCTGGGCCTGGAACTCTCGGATACTCAGGGCAGTGTGGGCAGGTGCGTTGTCATGGTGAAGCTCCCACGAGTTGTCCTGCCACATCTCTCACCTCTTCTCGTGCACTGAACAAAGCAAACACCACAGTATCTTTTTGTAGACATGCTGGTTGATCGTCTGGCCCTGTGGCAAGAACTCGCAGTGGACGATACTCGTCACATCGAAGAATGTGATCAGCCTGGAACTTTTCTGACATACATCGTATAGTTGACGATGAAGTTTATAAAGACTTTTTATATTTTATCAGATATATTACTTTCAATCTTGTAGTCGACCTATTCAAATGAATTATCATTGACCATATCGATAATAACATAAAATATAATTTACAAAAGATCGCTGGACAATCCGAACAAAATTAAATTATGTAATTAGAATTTCCACACAATTCTTTTTTTTTTTCATTCTAAAAACTTTGTTTTTATTTATGTGATTTTTTTTTTTAGATGAGGTCTGATAACTTGTATTACTTGGATTTTTCGGACTGTTGTCCTCATTTTCATTGTTTTATACACAACATTTCTGACGATGTGCTCACCGGTCTTCTTCAGCTGTTTTTAGGTGAGGTTTGTATTATTTGGATTTTTCGGACTGTTTTCCTGATTTTTATTTTTATATACACAATGTTTCGACTGCTGTACCCTCCGGATTTCTTCGGCTGTTTCTTGTTGTACTTTGGAATATTCTCGTCGAACTTGGGAACCTTTTTGTCGAACCTGGGAGCATTCATGTCGTAATCGGTACACCTGAAATACTTGAAGGAGAACAGAGAACACAACGTCCAAAACGCTTTGTATATTATAATAAAAAAGAGGAAAACTACCTGAAAAATCCAAATAATATACACTTTATTTTTCCTTCCAAAATATTACATCTAAAAGGTAATTTAACATGTTTGCTTTCCTATTGTTTTACATAATCTATATAATTATATTCATATTTTGTTTTGTATAAAACCTGTCTTTTAACTTTAAACTAAATCCAATGTTTTTGTGAAACTGCTAATTACATCCATAATTTTTGGTGTGTTTGATTTAAGAGTTTCTGAAAAGACTGTGAATTTCTTCTTCTTTCTTCTTCTTTTTTTTTTTTTCAATTGCACTCTGTTTTCAAAGCAACTAACCTTTGCATTATCGGCAGGATTAGGAGAAAACTGGGTTCTACAAAAAAAAAAAAAAAAAGAAAAAAAAAAGAAGAAAGAAAACAAAACAAAACAAACAAAAAACCAGCAACTCTGACGTTTGAACGGAGATTTAGGCTTCATCTATCGACTTCACAAAAAATGCAATGAGCATTACTTGGAGATTAGTTCTTACAACAGCCGGTAAATCCGCTTCCTCAGCAAGCCAATCAAATGTCTTGCACAGAGTTGACATTTTTTTTTAATTCTCTTTTATCTGTATATATCTCAAAATAAAATGGTGGAATAATCAGTAACTTTGAGAAAGTCTTCTATATTGTAGTTTCAATATATTTTCGAAACACACAATGATTACTCATCGACAGAAATAATTTTATGGATTTATGGAAAGCACAAGTGTTTTGTGGGAAAAAAGATATTAAATCCCCATAGCATATTATTTATTATGATTCATATGAAATGTGTGCGGTTATTATCGGAAGTTACTTAAAAAAATAAACGACACAATTAAAAAAGAAAAAAAAATTCGACACAATATTTTGATTATCCTTAAATATTTGTATGTAATCTTTATGCACTTAACGTTTTCATAAAGAGTCCGATCAGAAACTACGTCCTCCCAGGATTTAAAACTCTATTTTCTTTCTTTCATCACCAAGAAGTCGTTTAATTTTTTTTTTTTTGGCATCCTTGCATCTGTTAAAGACGATGGCGTATTGTCCATTTTTTTTTTTACAGCACGTCTGTGTTGGGCAATTTTGTCCTGCCAGCGAATGCGTTAAGATGAGTCGTTTAATAATTTGTCAATATTTTCAGTCTTTAAAGTTGTTATAACATAGAGCCGGTTTAGCTCAGTTGTTAGAGCGTCCGCCAAGGAATCAAAAGGTCCCTAGTTCGATACCGGCCCTCGCTAACTCAGCGTATGAGTAGCACAGCAATCTGTGCGGTAAAGTGAGGAAAAAAAAGTTCCCAGGATTTTAAACTCTATTTCCATTCTTTCATCACCAAGAAGTCGTTTAATTTTTTGTTGGCATCTTTCCGTCTGTTAAAGACGATGGCGTAGTGTTCATTTTTTTAACTGCATCTGCGCGAGTGGCTGAACAGACCAATTTTTTAATGGCAATCTCTGTTGCAGTGACTGTAAACGAACAGTGATGCTTGCTGGAGTTGCTGTTGTCTTTCCTTCCTTCTGGCTCTTCTTCTTCTTCTTCTTCTTCTTCTTCTTCTTATTATTATTATTATTATTATTATTATTATTATTATTATTATTATCCCTCATTATCATCTTCTTCTTCTTCTTCTTCTTCTTATTATTATTATTATTATTATTATTATTATTATTATTATTAATTCATTTTTTTATTCTCCTTTTCTTCTGTCTATTCCTTCTTCTATTGTCTATTCCTTCTTCTTCTTCATCATCTTACCCCACTTCTTCCTCTTCTTTATTATTATTATCATCATCATCTTCTTCTTCTTCTTCTTCTTCTTCTTGTGTAAAAATAAGATAAGCAAAGTGTTTGCATAGAAAAGTGCTCAATGCTATAATAGCAGAAAATGTTTAAAATCTAAAATCTATAAGATTATGGGACTATGTTACAGTTACTCAAGTTTCATGTGTATTACACAATCCTCAGACGGGAGAATAGTAAAAAGTGGTTGGAGAAAATACTTTGTACTATTCACCCGTCTGAGGATTATGCAATACACATGAAACCTGAGTAACGCGAATATAATCTCATAATCATTTTCATATACTTATATACTTATATTGTAAATGATAAACCCACAATATTGCAAATAAATAAAGTCAATTTATTTTCATGAAATATATTTCATGCTTCTAGTTTGTATTTCATGCTTCTAATATATATATATATATATATATATATATATATATATATGTATAAGTAAAAAGTAAGTAAAGTCGACGGGGCGGCCTAAAGTCGGTATCAGCCAGTCAGCGAGGGAGTCTATCCCCTTTTCAATAGCGCTAGACCAAGGAGATTGTTTTAGCATCTGAGGTGCGCCACACCTACCATCAGCTCCTTACTTTACCGCACAGATCCCTGTGCTACTCATACGCTGAGTTGGCGAGGACCGGTATCGAAATAGGAACATTGTGGTTTATATATATATATATATATATATATATATATATTTCTTCGAGAAAGAATTTATATTCTAAAAAAATTGCAAATAATTAATTCTAATTATTTCAATTCTAATTAATTTAATTAATTCAATTCTAAATAATTAATTTAATTTTGATTAATTCTAATTAATTTCTAATTAAAACGTTAATTAACAAGTGAGATAGTAAATAAATAAATACTAGTTGTATTCTATGTCGAGATAATAAGTGTAATAGTTTATCAGTTAAAGACGATGGCGTAGTGTCCATATTTTTATTTAACCGCATAGTTATGCAATTACTACAGGACATAACTTTATTTTTTTTAAGATTATAAAACCTCAAAGAATATTAAGAACTGTTGAAGTACCAGTTAAGGTGAGGTAAATTCACAACGAAAAGTTACAAACGTCAATTATTATTATCTATATATTAATACACAATCCCTTAATTATACGACCGTTATCATCTTGCCACACCCTTTGGTTAAAAATGAGACCGTCCAAATCACCCGAGATGAAATGCAAAAATTTAAATCCTGATTATCTGGTATTGCTTATCGGCTAATTTCTTATTTGTTAAGAGTGTCGTCAAGTCAGCTAAATAATGGACGATTCCGTTTTCATCATAAAGAAAAAATGGATGAAAAAGGATATGCTACAAAGAATAAATTTGATACGAAAGAAAGAGGAAAAAAGTTGACTTAGATCCCAAGATCACTATTCCAACCATTAAGGAAGTGGGTAGAAATATGATTTGGGACTGTTCCTTTGCTAAGGGAACAGGACGACTACACCGGATCGAGGGAAAGATGAATGGGGCCAAGTACAGGGAAATCTTCGAGTTTCCGAACAAATACAGAGGATCTGCAAAAAAACGAGCGGGCTGAGGGTTTATGTTACGCCGTACGCCTGTTGGACAAATAAATTTGTTTGTTTTTTTGTGGGTTTTTTGTATTTTTTTTGGTATTTCTTTTTTTTTTTTTTTTTTTTTTTTTTTTCAAAAATACAAACTTTCGAAGCAAATCCCGAACGGTATAGCAATCTTTACATTTTACAAATTATATATCAAAATAATTCTGAAACTTTATAATATCACGGACATAGTGCTTCTTTTTTGCTTCTAATACACATTTTGAACAAATAGCCTTGAAGTTTACACTATTGTATTTTTACTTCCACGGGTCCTAGAAACAAACAAAAAAAGGCCCTGTTTGTACTTCCAAGTGTCTTCTAATTGAGTGCAAAATTTCAAGAATGTTGATAAAGATTAGCCACTTAGATTTTCCAAAGAAATGTAGAATAATCAAGCTAAGTTCCAATTACCGTCGAATTTGTAAAAACTACAGGAAGCCCCTGGCTGCTGTCCTTGCCAACAGGGGTTTCTTCACCAAGTACTGAGTTATATTTTGCTATGGGGTGAAATACTTATTTTTTCAATAGAATACAAATAAATGTTCAAAAATTAATATAATATGATTTTCTAAAAAAAAAAAATTGTATTATATCTTTAAATTTCAAGAGGGACCTACCCTGAAAATTATACACCATTCCTATTTTTTAAGGTGGCAAACTCAGAAAATCAGCAGGCCGTGAAATACTTATTTTCCCCACTGTAAATCAAGATTATTATACTTTTTACATATTGAAATAAATGCAATAGCTCTTAAGTAAACATCAAACATTGTAATAATTAAGTTATCATGCTATGGATATTCACAGGTTCTGCGAGTATATATTTTTATATATGCCCGACTGCTGCTGAAACGATCGGATTTCTAACCTGGTTGTAGGTAGCTCACAAAATGTCTAGCCACACTGAAGAGACGTGTCAGTGAATGACTATATACGCTCTCCTTCCTCCTGGGGTTGAGCACTTTGGAAGAGGATCTCGCTGACAGCCGCCAACTAAAGCATAAACGCAACGCTCTCCTATAAAATGGGTTAGGGTTAGGGTTAGGGTTTGGATTCTGTTTTTTCTGAGTCACCCTCTATAGGGTGACCCAGAAAAAATAGAACCCAAATTATCTATTTATTTTCCCATCAGACCAAGCCTAAACCCTAAACCCTAAACCCCAACGCTAACCCTAAACCCCAACCCTTACCCTAACCCTAACCCTAAATCACCCTAGTTAAAATTAACAGTTTTATTTAAAAAATTGTGTGTTCTGTTTTTTCTGGGACACCCTAATTTACTAAACAAAAGTTCATAATTATCAGAAACTGAAGGTGTACAAGGGCAATTAAAGTTATGTTACAATTCATGAGAAGTCATAAATTGTGAACGTACCTATAGTTAGAATTTTAAATAGAGTTCGTTAGATTTAGATGGGTAATTTTCCATAACCGTTGGGGATTATGATTGACATTTTAGATGACCCCAACGGACCTCCGATAAGGACACGTGAGAATAGTTTCTAGTTTAGAGCAAATGCGGCTCGGCTTTCAAGGAGCGTAGATATATTGTCAACTCTGGGTTACATCTCCACCCGCGGCGGAAACAATATGGGCTAAGAAATAAAACTTGATCAAGTAACAAACAAGTTGTTGTATTTGTTAATTAGATTATTAAACAAGCAATATCCAGCCCAGCAAGACGAATTAATAGAAGAAGAAAACCAGCCCTTAATAGAAGTCAACCAGATAACATGGAGGCCGACAAGAACCACTAGACGAATAACCAGGTCTAGATTTGCTGGTCTAGATGCTCGACCGTAGATCATGGGTAATCCCCGGTCTTCACCGTAGGTCTTCATAGATAACTACTATCATTCATAGGAAAAGGTAGTAATGTTGGGAATCATATAGGTGCTAGGGCTTGAACTGACCAGACGATTGATCGGAGGGTGTGTCTCCGAACACCCGTCTAGCCCAAGTAAAGCCCGAAGTGGAGTGTTGCATATGAGGGACTGCTCAGCCACAAGGATTCCGACCTTAAACATCACGAATCGCCACCCATGGCGAACAGGTGGCTCAATTGGGGTATTTTATCTCTCTGAAGAGGTGCAGTCGGTGTATTCTACTGCCCTAGTCGTGAGGGCGGATATTCGTTTGGAGATTATCATGATTCTGACAATCATCCATATATATACTAGCAAATATAAGCACCCTCCGGGTGCAAGTATTTAAGTTTTAATATAATAAAATATCATGTTAAATTAGAAAGACTAATGAAACTGAATAAGAATTCAGATAAAAAATATTTGGAACAGAGGGGGTATAATCGGAAAATAGAACAACTTTGAAACTAACTCTTCTATCATTTTCCATTACTCCCGGCTTTCAGTGGTAAATTTTCCTAATTTAACTATTTAGTTAAAATAGGAAGTAAAGAATAATATTACAGTTATTTCTTCTTGTTAATGGATTTCTTTTAAGATTTATCCCCGAGATTTTTGCTCATATTCAATAAGATAAAACCAAACAATTAGAAATCAACAATACTAAGCATATATTTATTAAAATCAAATTTTTAAGATCAATATGCAAATTAGCCTTCCCATTCACACTGTGAACCGCTATTTTGTTGTATATATAAATACAATTGCATGTTATTAGTATGTAGATATTGTTAACAGTCTTAATGATGTAAAACAATTTTACTAATAATTGAGGTTTAAATAAAAAAATAAAATCATGGAGAATGTGGTGTAAATAACAAAGGGAATTGTGACTTGTATAGTAATATAGTTTTGATTACAGACAGAAAAACCCACAATCTCCATTATAATAAGAAGATAATATATATATATATATATATATATATATATATATAATATATATATATACGCACACACACACATATAATATATTATATATATATATATCACTATTTCCTTCATGTAAGTGTTAATTAACGGTTATATTTGATGAGTATGTTTACGAATATCTAAATACTGAATATCATTACAGATAAAAAAAAAATATTCATTTCAAATTTGGAATAAGATATTATTTACAAAACGCATTTCAATTTATAATCTTCTTAAAAACAAAATCAGAGACTAAATACAATCTATGAATCCCGCTATAAAAGACTATGACATTTAATTGCTTTATGATAAAATCGTTTTATTTACTGCTCAGTGAAAATTGCCTGCTTGTGTGTCTGCAATTGTACAAGTGTGTACTTTAGTCTCTCTTCCATGTTTGTTTCTTTGTACTTTGTTCGTGTGATATCCATAAATATGTACGCATATATATCTACCCAACCCCTCCGCATGAGAAAGATGTGACATAAGGTCAGTTTCTTAAGCGGAGTTTGAATTCAGAGTTTTCCTTCACATAGATTGGTTGCCTAACCAAGGTTAAAGGGCCCAGTCTGCCCTACTATTTACCCATAGCTAGAGGGATAATAGTTGGATGCATACCTTTCCGCAAGGGTATTAGTACTATGTGAAAGGTAAACTGCCTCGTCCAGAATTTGGCGGTTTCCTACGAGGGTAACCATTAAGACCATCAGCCACTCAACAACCCCTCCAAGGTCAGTTTCTTAAGCGGAGTTTGAATTCAGAGTTTTCCTTCACATAGATTGGTTGCCTAACCAAGGTTAAAGGGCCCAGTCTGCCCTACTATTTACCCATAGCTAGAGGGATAATAGTTGGATGCATACCTTTCCGCAAGGGTATTAGTACTATGTGAAAGGTAAACTGCCTCGTCCAGAATTTGGCGGTTTCCTACGAGGGTAACCATTAAGACCATCAGCCACTCAACAACCCCTCCAAGGTCAGTTTCTTAAGCGGAGTTTGAATTCAGAGTTTTCCTTCACATAGATTGGTTGCCTAACCAAGGTTAAAGGGCCCCAGTCTGCCCTACTATTTACCCATAGCTAGAGGATAATAGTTGGATGCATACCTTTCCGCAAGGGTATTAGTACTATGTGAAAGGTAAACTGCCTCGTCCAGAATTTGGCGGTTTCCTACGAGGGTAACCATTAAGACCATCAGCCACTCAACAACCCCTCCAAGGTCAGTTTCTTAAGCGGAGTTTGAATTCAGAGTTTTCCTTCACATAGATTGGTTGCCTAACCAAGGTTAAAGGGCCCAGTCTGCCCTACTATTTACCCATAGCTAGAGGGATAATAGTTGGATGCATACCTTTCCGCAAGGGTATTAGTACTATGTGAAAGGTAAACTGCCTCGTCCAGAATTTGGCGGTTTCCTACGAGGGGTAACCATTAAGACCATCAGCCACTCAACAACCCCTCCAAGGTCAGTTTCTTAAGCGGAGTTTGAATTCAGAGTTTTCCTTCACATAGACCGGTTGCTTAACCAAGGTTAAAGAGCCCAGTCTGCCCTACTATTTACCCATAGCTAGAGGGATAATAGTTGGATGCATACCTTTCCGCAAGGGTATTAGTACTATGTGAAATACAAACAGCCTCGTCCACGATTTGAACTCATCTGGCCTTGTTCATTTTCTACGAAGGTAACCATTAAGACCTTCAGCCACTCTACAACCCCTCCAAGGTCAATTTCTTAAGCGGAGTATAACAGGTTTTAATTCAGAGTTTTCCTTCTCCTAGATTGGTTGCCTAACCCAAATTATACAGCTAGCCTACTGTTTATTCATAGCTATAGGAAGAATAGATTCCTGCCTTTCTGAAGGGTATTAGTGCTATGTGAAATGTAAACAGCCTTGTCCAGGATTTGAACCCGTCTCATTGTGACCATTATGAATATGAATATATAAGTTCGTGATGGCGGGTATTTTCCTATTTCTATTGACAAGAGGAGCATTTTGCAAACAAAAAGGAAACTAGGATTTAATTTCTATTTTTTGTTTAAAAGAAAATCTGCGTAAAATTCAGCAAACTAAAAGCGAAAATTGTAACTACCAAAAAAATACGATTACTAAAGGTTTTTCATTTTTCTGATCACAAATAAACTATAAAAACGTTGAAGGTTTTGAAAAGAATTTTGTTATAGCCTGGTAAAATATTTTTTTAGAATTTCTATAGCTTTCTTCTTTTTTTTTTTTTTTCTGAAAACAAAAAACAAAAACAAAAAGAACAAAAAAAAAAAAAACAACCTCCCCCCGCCCGCAAAAAAAAAAAAATATATTTCATAAGTTTCTGCCAAGAGAAGTACAACGATAAAATTCAGTCAGTTCTTTTTCGTTAATGTAAATTTTAGTTTTAGATTTCATTGAGAGACGCACACACACACACACACACACACACACACTCTCTCTCTCTCTCTCTCTCTCTCTCTCTCTCTCTCTCTCTCTCTCTCTCTCTCTCATTTTTAGATTTCGTTGATATACGCTCACACACACACACTCTCTCTCCCTCTCTCTCACTCTCCCCCCCACACACACACTCATACACACAAACACACACTCATACACACACACACCCTTACATACAAACACACACACACACACATAGGTATAAATATACGCCTTATTATATAAATCCATGCATACACCTGTTTACACCAAATGTAATCTGTGTCGATGTGATTGTGTGTGCATGTCATTTCTGTCTGTAATAAATTCAAGACGAATTTTCAAACAAAAATGAAAAATAAAAATTATCAAAAAATCAGTACCTTTGTCTTTTTTCCACTCAAAAAGAGTCAACTTCTGCAAAATACGTAAATAAAGTCGTCGGGGTGGCCTAAAGTCGGTATCAACCAGACAGCGAGGGAGTCTATCCCCTTTTCACTAGCACTAGACCAAGGAGATTATTTTAGAGTCTGGGGTGGAGCGCCACACCTACCATAAGCTCCTTACTTTACCGTACAGACCCCTGTGCTACTCATATGCTGAATTGACAAGGGCCGGTTTCGAACCAGAAACCTTGTGGTCCCTGGTCGGACTGAGCTAACTCATAAAGAGTTAATTCCGACAAAATACATAAGCATAAATTTACTTATGCATGAAATAAAGAATACGTTCATATAATTAACTGTTTGTTAGATAATATTATATTTGTGTACATGAACTTTGCTTTGATTGTATACAATAGCCAGTTAAATCGAACTTAATGGACCTAAATTCCACCATCGTATGTCACCCCGCCGAAAAAGAAAAATACCAAAAAAACAGGGAATTAACAGAATTTAATGAAATTTTCAGTGTTGAAATATTAATGAATAAAAGATATAATGCACCAGTTATTTTATTTAAAAACGTTTACATTTTTTCAGGTCAGTTAACTTTGAGCCACGTATCTTTGAGAATCTATGTTACGCCTCAAAGATACGTGGTTCAAAGTTAACTGACCTAAAAAAAATGTAAACGTTTTTAAATAAAATAACTGGTGCATTATATCTTTTATTCATTGATATATCAACACTGAAAATTTCATTAAATTCAGTTAATTCCCTGTTTTTTGGTATTTTTTTTTTCGGCGGGTTGACATACGATGGTGGAATTTAGGTCTGTTAAGTTCGATTTAACCTAATAGATTCATTACAACGAATTTTTCAAGATGTATTGCTGTAATGCTGATAGCTTTTTAACCTTATTCGTCATGAGACGCACGGATTTGATTTGAATTAGTCCCCGGGAAATTTTGTAGGTCCCAACTAAAGTTTCTTGATAAAATGCAGTGATTTTATCTATAAACAACTATGAACAACTAAAGCTGTCTAACCCCTACCTTGTAACCCCATGCAGTGTAATTTGTTTCCAAGAAAATATTGAAATGTATTTACTGTAAACTGGAAATGGTGGGGGAAGAACAAACACAGGGACTCATGTATACAATTTTACTGCGTTCTTTTAAATTTTTATGTGTCAGTGACACAGGACGCGTACCTATCAGTATCTCTCCAATGAACAATCTTACAAGATAGCTCCAAAAATGTACATTGAGCGCAGAGGAATCTACACACTAACGTTTTATGCTGATACAGTTTCATATGTGTGCGAGAATAGGTGAAAGCAGAAAGTATCTATTAATAATGGATATTAGGTCTCTATTTGTCTGTAACAAAAACTACGTCACTGCCTACGTCACAATTACCAAAGTCATCAATACACAGAATAAAGAACAATTATTATTAATAAAATAAATAAAAGCTGTTCCTTATAATTCAACACTTGAATCATTTACATTATAATAGATAAACTATATATTATCTAGATAAATAAACTATATAAACTATGAAATTAATTAAAAAATTGTATTACTTTAAATGGAAAATATTATTTGCAAAATTTGTAATCAATTTAAAAAAGTATTTCTTATACTCGGCCCTTTTTCAGTGACAAGAAGTTAACTAAAAGTTTACAAATAAATAAATACCTACGATTTTGTGTAAAATTTTTGTGTAAAATATTCAAAATAATTATTTAATTAATGATTAATAGATGTGTGCAACATATTCTAATATAATATTTAAAGTTATCGGAACTGTTTCCATTTCAAATTATGTCTTTTTTTTACTCCTTTAATAAATTTGACGATTTTACATACTTATGGTACACACTCTATGACATTGAATTTTCAGCTCCCATCCCCTCAGGCAATATCTTTCAAAAATTTGCTTTTACATCGCCCGGAGGGTGTTTTTTTATTTTGCTAGTACGAATAATGGCCACTACTGAACCGTCACAATTAATTTCACTGTAATTTTTATTAATATATATAATAAGTCATCAACAGACGTGTTTCGATGTTTTACGCCTCTTCAGTGTGTCTAGACACAACAACTAACCTTGGCTAGGTTCGAACTCAGATTGACTGTTTGCCAGCCTGATATCTTATCCACTCGGCCACTGACAGCTGCTGTAGCGGGACTGGAGTTTTTAAACTATTAAATACATAGGTTTGTTTATATATTTTTATGATCACAGAGAGATCAAGTTTTGCGGGGAAACGATTGTTGCTTATATGCTTAGTAGTGAAAGTTAATTTAAATCACCAATTAGAGAGCTCATACTAAATTTATGGGAGCATACCAACCCTCGACACAAACAGGGTGTGATTCAAGGATAATCTTTTAAGTGGAGTTTAAAAGGTTTGAATTCAGCCCTGTCTGTCCTACTATTTACACATAGCTGGAGGGTGAATATTTGGATTCATACCTTTCCTAAGATTATTAGCGCTATATGAAATGCAAACAGCCTCTTCCATGATTTCAACTCATCACGCCGTGTCCATTCCCCACAAAGGTAACAAATATATCACGCACCTCCAGTGTTTATTAATTTATAGGTCCTTAAAAACTTAGTGTCAGGCTTTGGCCTTTCTTCATTGTTGCAGTAAAAATTGGGTCGGATGAATTTATGGTCAGTTTAAGATTCAGGATGTTTTATCGGCCTCCAAATTCTTTTCACAGGAAGTAGATAAGACTCTCGCTAGTAGGGCGGATTTTCAGCAAGTAGTTTATGAGGGATCAAACTATTTTTTTCAAAGGACAATAAAACAGAAGAAAGATATAAATATATCCACAGAGAGTTGCAACGAGGTAGACTTCTAAGGCACACACCTATGAAACTTTTTAACACTTTGCCTACCTTAACCCGCTTACAGAAGCTCAACTATCACTGTGATCCTCCCGTAAACAAAGTATAAAAACTGATGCTTAGGAATCAGATTACAATAATAATAGAACTTTGTTTGAATAGAATGAGTTTTGAGGTGAATAGATAGTGAACTTTGAATTATCCAAAGAATATCAAGAAAAATTTGGTACTGAAGTAGGAGAAAATTCGGTTGGCAAAGAGTAAGATCGTTGGCAAAAATAACAGAGCAAAAATAACATCTTATAAGATTTTTGATACAGTTCCCGTTGTAACAGCAATCCATTATGATATTGATGTATTTATCTAAGAAAAAAATGAAGGATTCGAATTAGTATCTTATCATCATTACCGCTCTATTGAGTATTTAGGTGGTTAATGGTGACCGCGGAAAATTACCATTCAGTTTGAAATTGAACTGAAAATTGCTTTCCCGCTATGATGAGCCATTTTTTAAATATTTCTTTCCTTGCTTTTATTAGTTACGATTACATACATACATACATACATGCATATATATATATATATACATAAGTAGAACTTAATAATATATAGAAGTGTATTCCTAAAAACGCAGGTACGAATATACTTTATATGTAAATATATGTATATTCATTCGTATTCGTATTGACACATACATACGCGCTAATATAGATCTATCCATCGTTTCAAAAATCTTAAACTACATCCAATCATATAAAATAAAATTTTCTTATCTTTTTTTCTTTTTTTCTTCCCCCCTTTTATTCGTTCAATTTCATTTTGCTTCCGTCTGCTCTATTATACAAAATACTTTCAATATCACATTAGTTTTGCCGTTCTCGTTGCCATTAAAATCTGGTTTAGAAATAATATACTCGCAGAAGTGGGGGTAGAAGATATTAAGTGAGTTTTTAACATTATTTATTGAAATGCAAAGTGCGTCTGTTGAGTGTCAGTCCGTAGATCTGCGCTGAAAGTTTTAGTATGCTCGAGAGCATCTACCGAAACTAAAAACTTAATTTTCTTATCTTCAAAATCGATCAATCCTCTATTTATGATATTAAAGATTGAATGAATACAATAGATGATGAGGATGATGATATAGAAGATGTCAGTGAACGCATCATACTTGATAAATGAAGATGAAATGAAAGATAGCCGTTGAGGACAATGCTGGATATAGAGTAAAACGAAATATTTAGCAGGGTGATTTTTTTATTGATACATTTAAGACCAACAATTAAAGTACAAGTCATTTATATTGAACAAAAGCTATTTATTATTTCTCTGAATTTTTTAGATGAGGCTTGATAATTAATATTATTTGTATTATTCGGACTATTGACCTCATCTTCATTATTATCTGTCCGGCCTTCTTCAGGTATTTCTTGTCGGATTCGCGAACTTTCTCAGACTCGGGAACCATCTTAGACTCGGGAACCTTCTTGTCGTAATCGGGAGCCATCACGGAACGTTGAACCTAACTTTTTATTCGGTTCACGGAGGTATCCTGTTCACATTCCGCTAGCCATAGCTGGGGTACAGGTGTTAAGCTGTGTTAATTATTATTCTATGTTACTGCTGCCCCTGACCAGGATTGAACCTGCAATCTAGAGATAACTGTCACTTAGAACTGTCTTAACCTAACTCCTTTATCCACAAGGCTATGTGTTCAGTTTACTTTACTTTTCCGAGGGTCCAGTGGCTTCGACCCTGGACCGTTGAAAGTAATTAACAGGGTTGATCCCAGGGAGCCATCCACTGAGCAAACGTCTGCCCCCTTGATTTAAAAGGGCAGGGTGGGATTTTATTTGCTCAGTGTTGAGTCGCCCCCCCCATTGAGGAAGAATGGCCGACGGATCAACGCATTTGGCACCTGCCAGCTATGAGTTTCGGTTCGTGTGTGGTCCTACATTAATGGGGCCTTGTGCCTGACGCGTATACGTGAGATACGCCCTAAATAGCTTATTTACTTGAATTCAGTTTCAAACCTTCAGGGTTTATCTGTTGAGGTAATGATATTATATATAATATATATATATATATTATATATATATAAGTCAGATCTTAGCCCTGAGAGCATTAAGCGAAACTTTAGTAGGTTCGTCTGACTCATTAGATTTATCTGTATTATTGCACTACTTAGCATTGAGCACTTTTTACTTATTTAGCTTTAGTCTCCTGGCGGGTTTGATGTATATATGTACTTATATATATAAATGCATATAAACTTGTTTTTTTCTTTTGGCCAAAATATTGTACCTAATAGATTATTTTTTGTTGGTACGATTATCTTGGTCTTTCTTTTTTACAACATTTTTTGTCTTCCCGGTGATGTTTGGTAGTATATTTTTACAATCAAACTATTTGCTGTTTTTTTCTCACTTCAAGGATTTACCAACAAGTTTGGTAATATAATATATATATATATATAATATATATATTATATATATATATATATATAATATAAAGTGCTTAATTGGAGTCGTACCTAATTTTGAAAATTAATTAATTAATAATGAATTAGGCGGGAATACCTATTAAATGTATGGCTAAACAAATCGAGAAAAATCAATCTCTGTATGTACATTTCGGCCTATTAAGGCCTCATCAGCAGAGCTATAGATCGGAAGAACCGCCCTGTGCGTGATTTGAAACCGGACTGCCAAGCTGACAGGCCGATCTCATAACCCCTACACTAAACGAACTTCTTAGATTTTATGATTTGTTTAGTGTAGGAATATTAACCTCTCTAAACAAATCATAAAATCTAGAAGTTCGTTTAGTGTAGGGGTTATGAGATCGGCCTGTCAGCTTGGCAGTCCGGTTTCAAATCACGCACAGGGCGGTCTTTCCGATCTATAGCTCTGCTGATGAGGCCTAATAGGCCGAAATGTACATACAAGATTGATTTTTCTCGATTTGTTTAGCCATACATTTAATAGGTATTCCCGCCTAATTCATTATTAATTAATTAATTTCAAAATTAGGTACGACTCCAATTAAGCACTTATTCTCCCAAAAATTATCGGCAAAAAGCCATTCTAAACAAACCTTGTTTATATATATATATATATGTCAATACACTGAACATGAACGAAAAAAGAATTTCTGTGAAAGTGACTTGCTGTGAAGTCAAAGTATATGATCTTAATAATGAATCGTCAATTCAGAGACATTAATTTGAATTATATATATATGGTAATTTGCCACGCATGCATGAACTCTTCTAACTGTAAATACCAGCAGGTTCTCCTCTTGAGTGAGAGTTAATATTTCAGCGGATAGCTGATGAGACAGTCTCGCGAGTAACCCTCTTATTTGTATATGTTTGTACTACTCTTCTTTGTTAAAGTATTTGTTTAACTCATTTCTTCTCTCGTGACTTTATTCTGGCCCCTAACAAGGCCACAGCAAATAATGAGATGGCAACGTCTCTGGAAAGTCGAGAAAACGTTCTTACTTAACGTAGTTCTAACGGCTAATTTCTAGATTGGTATACCGTATGATAAAAAACAAAGGAATCCTGTGTAATCGTGTGTGGACCTCCCTTCAATCTGGATCCCTTCAAATCGATTTCAAACTTGACAATTAGATTGGCGTCGTTGTCGATACAGGCAACCAAATTGTATAGAGATGCTTTGCATTGTTTTCTGACGAGATGATGTTATTCTGTCCTCCTCCTCCTCCTCCATCGTTGGTGCGTATCCCATTTATTTGTGTTTAGTAAATACATTATTAGAGATACTGAGAAAAAGAACACCTGTGTGGAAAGCCTTTATCAGATAATGCAACTGCAAGAAGTTCTTTATACACTAAAAAAAGCGCGTGGTGCAATGGTTTACCGTCATAGGAAATGGATATGGCGAGACGAAGTTCAAGTCCTGGACGAGGGTGGTAGTATTTCACATAGCACTAATACCATTTGGAAAGGTATGAATCCAACTATTCTTTCTCCAGCTATGGGTAATAGTAGGGGGAAACTGGGCTCTTTAACCTTGCCTAGCTAATCATCCAAGAGAAGGAAAAACTCTGAATTCAAACCCGTTAAACCCGCTTAAGATTGACCTTGCGTGTCATATACTGCTCGTGCATGGGGGGGGGGTAAATATATACATACACACACACACACACAAACAATCACGCACACAGACACAGAGATACACACATACACATATATATATATAAAGTCAATACACATATTCTCCTTCCAGCTATGGGTAAATAATGGGACAGACTGGGCTCTTTAACCTTGGTTACGCAACTGGTCTAGAAGGAAAATACTGAATCCAAATGTGTTAAACTTCGCTTAAGAAATTTGTGTCATATCCTACTTGTGTGGAGAATTGTAAATATGTGTATATACTAAAAAACCAAACGTCTTTCTACCATCTCGAATTCTAGTGTGATACAAGTTTCGTTAAACTGTACAGACAATTCTTGTCTGACAAGTTTTTCATTGATCCGTTCCAATTTTCGGGCCATCGTTTCACACCTGAGGATGGCAAATTGTATTGCCGAAAGCGCTCGTTTGGAAACCTTTGGGGGACTGTTATACCAGTTACACCCCGACACCAGAAAGATGGCCCGAAAAAGATTTCGACCTTTAAATAAAGCGGTCTTTTTCAACGCAATTATATTTATGAGGACAGACGGAATAAATAAACCGTTAATCATGAGTACAAAAAAGACCGCTTTATCATAAGGTCGAAACAAATCTGTCAGCAAAACTAGATATATCTTTTGTTGTTTTTTTTTCTAAAAATTTTCAATTCATATATATATATATATATATATATATATATATAATGTGCTTAATTAAAGTCATACCTAATTTGTTAATTAATTAATTATAAGTAAATGAATTAGGCGTGCATATCGGTTTAAATGTAAAGTGTAAACAAATCGAGGAAAAGTTTAAACCGATATGCACGCCTAATTCATTTAATTATAATTAATTAATTAACAAATTAGGTATGACTTTAATTAAGCACATAATCTCCCTAAAAATTGTCGGCCTTCGCCAT
>CM042149.1:16723644-16736144 GCA_023376005.1 Doryteuthis pealeii
TGCAGTAAGCCTTACCCCTCTACAGTTCAGTCGGCCTTACCCCCCCCCTACTGGAGTGCAGTAAGCCTTACCTCCTATAGGAGCGCAGTCCTCGTATTCTACAGCCCGACAGTGCTAAAAACTGCTTGTGTCTATGCATATGCATGTGTTTGTCTGTACATGTGTAAATGCGTGTATATGTGAGGGAAATGGAAGTAAGACATAAAAGACATTTTTCAGTTCCAATTTGAAGCTTTTTATTACATTTGTTTCAAGATATTGTAAATAGAAAATATATAGACAACAAAAATGTTCTCTGCACAAAAATATATCTCAGCTTTTTAGCTTTAATATACGATAGATGTGGTAGGGGAATATTTCACTATTCATTTCTTGTTTGATGTGATAAAATGTTTTTTTTCAAAATGTTATGAGAAACATACGGTCTGTTCAAATGAGATTCACGAAAGACGACAAAATGTCAATTGTCAAAGTCTACAAGGCGTCCCTTTAAAAGTCGACTAGAAAAGAAAAATATTTCCTTTCTATGAGCGGGAAACCCTAAAAGATATAAATAAATAAAACTGATATTTAAGTCAATTTAATTTGTTCATGTTCTTTATTACGTAAAATTTTAAAAAAATAAAAAGGTACACATATGAATGAATGTGAATTTCTCTGCATGATGCCACCGGTTTAGCTCAGTTGGTAAAGCGTCCAACCAGGAACCACAAAGTGCTGGGTTCGATACCGGCCCCCGCCAACTCAGCGTATGAGTAGCACAGGGATCTGGGCGATAAAATGAGGAGCTGATGTAGGGCTGGCGCCCCACCTCAGACGGCAAAACAATCTCGTTGGTCTATCGTTAGTGAAAAGAGGAACGACTTCCTCGCTGTCTGGCTGTTACCGACTTCAGGCCACCACAACGACATTACTTGTTTACTTATTGAAATCAGTGTTAATACGCATGATCAACGTGCAATATGCATTATATGTACTAACAAATGGCGTTTATCACAGACATGGAATATCTAATTTGCATAATGATTATGAAAAGCAGATTATAATAAATAACTCTCCCGTGTTATTCATTTGTGATTTTATTTTCATATGCTGGTTGGTTGTTTAGTTTTATAGCATATCAACCCTTTTGGGTTATTTAATGCTATTTGGGGGGTATATACGATTTTTAAGTGAATAATCTAAGTATTTAGTTTATCAAGTATGTTGGTTTGTTGGATTTTACGGCATGTCAACCCTCGAGCTATTCCACACCGAATTCAATTAATCTTTATTGGCTATTCAATTTTTTAATTCAAGTTTTTCTTAGACATTTTTAAAAACTCATTTTTAATCTATTTAACCCATAGATGGGACCTTAGCAGGTACTACCACTCCAGGTCAGTGTGAACATGAGAGGAATGACAATAAACGTGTACTCCACGTTCCCCAGAGTTCCAGAATTGGAACTTTACCATTAAATGCAGTTTAACGTCCTACTCAGAAAAATAAAGCTCCAGACCACCGATACATGATAAAAGGGCTGAAGGTTGGCCATAAGGGAAATAGGATTGGGACAATCATATAGGCGCTAGGGCTTGACGTGACCAGCCGATTAATCGTGTGGGGTCTCTCCGACCAACCGACTGACCAACCCTAATTATGGGTCAAAGTGGAGTGTTATTTGTCATAGACTGCTCAGCCACCAGGATTCTGTCCTTAAGCATCACGGGTTGCCACTCACGGCCAATAGGGGACTCCATTGGGGCCCCCTGTTAGCCGTGAGTGGCGATCTGTTGTGCTTTACAACAGGATCGTGGTGGCCGAGCAGTCCGTGACATGAGTACTAAGCACAGCACTACACTTTGGTCCTTACTTGGGCTAGATTAACGGTCAGAGAGGCTGCACACGATCAGTAGACCAGTCATATTAAGCCCTAGCAGCTATATGATTGTCCCGACCGTATTCTTCAAATTGTTCCTATAGCAAACATCCAACCCTTCTTATCATAAATGCATTTACCAAACCCCTAACACGGTCAGGATGTGACACAAGGTCAATGTTTTAAGTGGAGTTTGAATTCAGAGTTTTCCTTCTCTTAGACCGGTTGCCTTAGGTTAAAGAGCCCTACCTGACTACTATTTACCCATAGTTGGAGGGAGAATGTTTGGATTTGTACCTTTCCCATGGGTATTAGCGCTATATTGAAGTCCAGCATATTAGTCACTACGCCACGAGGACTCACACCCCTTCCCCTTCTTTTTTTCCAATTCTTACTTTCCTCTTTTATGTGTGCATGCATGGATAAGTATGTGTACTAGTACAAAATAAAAAACACCCTCCGGGCGATGTAAACATAGATTTTTGAAACATATTACTGAGGGGTGGGAGTAAAAAAAATTCAATGTCAGCGAGTTTGTACCTAAGTAAGTAAAATCATCAAATTCCTTAAGGATTAAAAATAAAACAATTTGAATGTAAACTTTAAATATGTATTAAAATAAACAAACTATATATAGATATATAATACCAGTCATGTATTTATAAACTTGTTTTTTAAAAAACAATGAGGACTGTCTAATGTTGCATGTTCAAATTTTGAGTGTATTTATTCTATGTTATGAACGATTTTGGGTAATGTGACGTAAGCAGTGACGTAATTTTTGTTACAGACAAAAACCGGAAGCGAATCTCTTATAATAAGATGTACGCATTTTTGTGTGCACATGTGTGTGTGTGCGTGTGTCAGTGTGGTGTGTGGTTGTCCGTGCATGTATGTATAATGTGATTTAATATCAGGCTTGCTAAACTTTTCTTATTCATGTTTGTATTTCTTATTTTTTTCGATAAAGCTATTGGAGCTTTTTATTTGGGATTACGAAATTGTACCGAGTAGGGCAAGAGATTTATCTCTGTTCCATTCGTAGGTGAAACATTGCTATTAAGAGAACAGTGACTATGTGGAGAAGTAGGGGTGTGATCCACAGAAGACCGCTTCGTTTTTGAAGTATGATACATGTTCCTGTGTTGGTAATTAATACCTGTCCTAGGCATTACTTTTTGACTAAACCTCGTAAATTGTATTGTATCCAGTTTTTAAAATTTTTGTGGCTCATATTTTCGTTATTAAATTAATAAATATACAATTTATTCTAGTTGTCTGCTCACCACGTCAAAGTCGGACATAACTTAAACAGTTTTACATTAAAAATAAAAAAATAAAAAAGAACCAATTTTTTTAAGATACATTTCCATTACATTGGAAGATCTTGTAAAATTAATAATCACCAATCAATCTTTATTATAGTGGAGATTTGGTATAGTTTGGTATTAATGCAGAATAAGCGCACAAGAGATGATATCATCAGAATGTGTATAAAAAACATTACATTTCACGGAAATACCCGAAACCTTTGAGTTTAGTTTTGGGTTAGGGTTAGTGTTAGGCTACTTCGGGAGTTTCCGACATCTAATGATATTGGGGCGGTTCCAATTCCCGAAATTATAAGTCTTAGTGGAATTCCGGGTTTGTGTGTTTTGGGAAGACCGTGAATAATAGGGACGGTAGAATGGTAGTCAATCAAAATGAACCAGAGTTGTCTAAACAGGAAACACTTCTCCTGATCAATGAAATCTGCCTATTAATTTTAATAGTACGAAAATGGTAAATTGAACGATAGTGCTTTCACAGTAAAAAGTTAGAAACACTCATTTGCTTAAAATGGGAAATATCTTATTATAATAGAGATTGTGTGTTTTCTGTCTGTAACCGAAACTATATTACTACTCAAGTCACAATTCCCTTAGTTATTTAGGTCGTATTCTCCACGATTCTATTTTTATTTAAACCTCAATTATCAATAACATTATTTTACATTATTAATACTGTTGGCCTTATCTACATACTAATAACTTGCAATTGTATCTATATATACAACAAAATAGCGGTTTACAGTGGCAATAATTAATGTATAAGAGCAAAAATCTCGAGGATAAATCTTAAAAGAAATCCATTAACAAGAAGAAATAGCTGTAATCTTATTCTTTACTTCCTATTTTAACTAAATTGTTAAATTATGAAAATTTAGCAATAAAAGACTGGAGTGATGGAAGAGTAAATTTTAGTTGTTTTATTTTTCGATTATACCCCCACCTCTGTTTCAAATCTTTTTATCTACATTCTTATTTAGTTTCATTAGCCTTTTTATTTTAATATGATATATTATTACATTAAAACTTGCACCCGGATGGTGCATATATTTGCTAATAATTGTAAAATAGTATTTCTGTGATAATGAAGAAAGTAAGAAATTATTTTGAAATGTCAAAATTATACGTCTATCATTATTTTATATACACTTTTTATTCGGGTGTATAACCCGAATAAAAAGAGTGTATATAATCGGTGAGAGACATCTCGGATATATAGTAGAGAATGAGACGGAAGTAATGAAAGAGTAATTTTCAATTATACCCCCTCTGTTTCAAATCTTTTTATCTGCATTCTTATTTAGTTTCATTAGCTTTTTTAATTTGATATAATATTTTATTACATTAAAACTTAAACACTCGCACCGAAGAGTACATATATTAGCTAGTATTATTAGAGTTATTCGGACTATTGTCCCATCTTTCATTGTTATTTTACAACGTTTCGGCCGATATCCTCCGGCCTTCTTCAGGTATTTCTTGTCGACTCGGGAACTTCTCGGACTCGGGAACCTTCTTTTCGAACTCGGAACTTACTTGTCGTATTCGGGAGCCATCACGGAACTTTGAACTACCCTTTATTTATTCCACGGGGGTATCTGTTCTCATTCCGCTAACCATAGCTGGGGTAGGAGTTGTGTTAATAATTATTTTTCTAACTGCTTTCAGGATTGAACTCGGGAACCAGAGATTTAACTGTCACTTAGAACTGTCTTTTAACCTAACTGCTAATGCCACTCGCAGTGGTCCATTGGACAATTGAGTGTGAATTTTTAAAAATTTTTTTTGAAGGTTCCGACCCGACAAGAAATACCTGAAGAAGGCCAGAGGATATATCGGCCGAACGTTGTACAAATAACGAATGAAGATGGGGACATAGTCGAATAACTCTAATAATACTATCTTTCAAAGCCTCATCTCAAACATTCAGAGAAATAGTATATATTAGCTAGTACCATTAATTCTAGATTTTTTTTCTCGCACACATTTTTATCTTATTTCTTTGAGCCATTTCAACTACTCGTTCGACTTATGGCAATTTCATTTTACTATCCAAAATGTCTTCCTTCTTTCCTTTGATTCATTTTTTTTTTCTTCTTTTATTTTTTTTCGCCATTCTATCATGTCTGATTAATTCCTTTTTCCCTGTCCATTTGTTCGATGTATCTCCAAATCTTTGTCTGTTTGCTTTCCCTTCATTTTTTCCCTCATTTGTCAGATCGATGTTTAATGGCCGCTTGGCGATGATTTAATCCGCTCGTCCACAGTCAACATTTTCAAATGAATATTTCAGGTATTAATAATGGATTAAAAAAAACAATCTGCGTCGAATATTAAAGACAATGAATTCACATCTTCAAATCTAAGAGTCAATTCAATTTCATCACGTAAATAAAGTAAGGAGAATCATTCCGACTATTAATTAAAATATCTCTCTCTCTCTCTCTCTCTCTCCTCTCTTCTCCTCTCGCTCTCTCTCTCCCTCTCCCTCTCCGCTCTCGCTCTCTCTCTCTCCTCTTTCTCTTTGCCTCTCTGCCATCACTGTCTCTTTTGTCTCTGTCTCTGTCTCTCTTTCTCTCTCAGTCCGTTTCTTCTTTCTCTTGCCTCTCTGCCTCACTGTCTCTGTCTCTGGCCTCTGTCCTGTCTGTCTATCTGTCTGTCTCTCTTCCCTCCTCTTTCCCCGTTTCTTCTCTTTCTCTCTTTCTCTGGCTCTCTACCTCACTGTCTGGTCTGTCTGTCTGCTTGTCTCTCTCTCTCTCTCTCCCTCTCTTTTCCGTTTCTCTCTATCTCTCTTTCTCTGCCTCACTGTCTCTCTGTCTATGTCTCTGTCTCTGTCTCTCTCTTTTTTCTCTCTCTGTCCGTTTTCTCTTTTCTCTTTGCCTCTCTGCCTCACTGTCTCTCTGTCTCTGTCTGTCTATGTCTCTGTCTCTGTCTGTCTATGTCTCTCTGTCTGTCTCTCTCTCTCTCTCTCTCTCTCTCTTTCTCTGCCTCTCTGCCTCACTGTCTCTCTGTCTCTGTCTCTGTCTGTCTGTCTGTCTGTCTCCCTCTCTCTCTCTCTCTCTCTCTCTCTCTCTCTCTCTCTCTCTCTCTCTCTCTCTCTCTCTCTCTGTTACTGTCTGCCTCTATGTCTATCTGTATGTGCTTGTGTCTTTCCTTCTCTCTCCCTCTTGATCTCACTGTCCCTGTCTCCCCTCTTTTTATCTCTGACCCTCTCCAGCTTTCTCCCTATATCTCACTTTCACTCTCTCTCTCTCTCTCTCTCTCTCTCTTTCTCTCTCTTTCTGTCTGTCTCACTCTGTGTGTGTGTGTGTGTGTGTGTGTGTGTGCGTCTGCGTGTGTGTCTGTCTCTGTCTGTCTGTTTGTTTGTCTGTCTCCTCCATCTCTCTCTGTCTCTGTCTCTCCCTGTCTCTGTCTCTCAGTACCTCCGTCTGTCTGTCTGTCTGTCTGTCTCTGTCTCTCTCTCTCTCTCCTAAGAGGTGATTAAGAATACAAAAAAGACATTACACTTGACACCAAAACACCAGTAATTACAAGACGTTTAGAACTTAAACCATTTTTAATGTTTTCTCATAAAAGGAACAAGGAACAACTTTAATAAAAATATGATTTCTTAAAATTAATCCAACAAAGTGCTATTGACAGATAAAAGGACAGATTTTTAATTCTTAGATTAAAAAACCGATTTAATCTGATGAAAAGAAAACATAAAACAATTTTTTTTTAATTTCAATACACGATTCATTTATATAATACTAAGCCAATATTAAATAATTATATCACTTTCTTAATTAGCAATTAACACCATTTTTATATGCCAAGATTAAACGATATTAATTCCCAATCTGTAGAGTTCAATGTGCATATGTATGTATGCCACTGTTTCTGTATGCATACATACATATGGAAGCGTGTGGTGTAATCATTAAAGTCATGGGAAATGGACTCGTTGCCCCAAGTTCAAGTCCTGGATGTAGAAATTGCATTTCACTTAGCGCTAATACCCTTGGGAAAGGTATGAATCCCTCCAGCTATGGGTAATTAGTAGGGCAGACTGGGATCTTAACCTTGATTTGGCAGCAGGTTTAGGAGAAGGAAACCTGTTAAAATTCGCTCGATAAATTAAACTTGTGTCACATCCTGCTCGTGTGGAGGGGTTGGTATATATATATATATATATATATATATATATATATATATATATATATACCATGTATCATATATATATATATTGGGGAGAATATGTTCTTAATTAAAGTCGTACCTAATTTTGAAAATTAATTAATTGATAATTAATGAATTAGGTGGACATACCTATTCAAATGTAAGGCTAAACAAATCGAGAAAAATCAATCTCTGTATGTACATTTCAGCCTATTAGGCCTTATCAGCAGGGCTATAGAGAGGAAGACTGCTTTGTGTGTGATTCGAACCCTGACTGTCAAGATGACAGGCGAGGATTCTAACCATTACACCAGCTGTTTCGTTTGTTCTGAACTCAGTTATATTCCACTTATGGTGACTTTGCTACACGACAGTATGAGAAGTAAACATTTGAATAGGTATGCCCGCAATATACATTCATGCTAACACAACCCCTAATTTAATGTTCGAACTCAGATGTCAACCGCGGAAAACATCTGACTGAAAATATCCGACTGATGGGTTGCCTATGAATTATACGCAGTTGTATAAAATTTGAAATAACAGTAGTTTCATGGAAAAATGAAGTGTAAGTTGATTGGCAGAGCTTAACCCTTTGCAGACTTTGACCCTGGTTGACCAGAGCTGAACGCTAGAAATTTCGTTTTAGAATGTCAGTTTTGGTTGGGTGACGGACGAAAATGGTAGTCTCTACCGTTCGGAGCCATTTCTGCACGCGCGATTGCTTTTTTTAAACTTTGGTTTATTAAAATGAAATAAAGGGTTTAAAAAAAAGAAGAACAAGTCTTGTGTTCGTTAATAAAAACAAACAACAGCATAGGCAGGAAGAAATCCCAAGACAAGAAATAAGTAGTTTCCGACTAAACAAGAATAGAGATGAAAGACCAGAAGAGGCAAGTAACCCAACTGACCAGACGCCAAGAGATATATAGAATAGTAGACCCAAATAGCAGATTCCCAGATAGCAGAATAATAGATAGAGAAGTCCAACTACAGAGAAGAGACGACCGGTCAAGAGATTGGCAGATTTATACGGTGATTAGAATATCAAAGAATAAGATAAGTATATGTCCATAAGAAAAATAAAGAAGAAAAGAAAAAGGAAAAGTAGAAAGCATAGAAGAAGAAGAAGAAGAAGAAGAAGAAGAAGAAGAAGAAGAAGAAGAAGCGTAGAAGAAGAAGAAGGAAAAGTAGAAAGCGTAGAAGAAGAAGAAGGAAAGTAGAAAGCGTAGAAGAAGAAGAAGGAAAAGTAGAAAGCGTAGAAGAAGAAGAAGAAGAAGAGAAAAGAGAAGAAGAGAAGAAGAAGAAGAAGAAGAAGGAAGAAGAAGAAAGAAGAAGAAGAAGAAGAGAAGAAAGAAGAAGAAGAAAAGAAGAAAGAAAAGAAGAAAAAGTAGATAGCATAGAAGAAGAAGAGAAGAAGAAGAAGAAGAAGAAGAAGAAGAAGAAGAAGAAGAAGAAGAAGAAGAAGAAGAAGGAAAGAAGAGCGTAGAAGAAGAAGAAGAAAAAGAAGAAGAAAAGAAAGAAAGAAAAGAAAAAAGTAGATAGCATAGAAGAAGAAGAAGAAGAAGAGAAAAAGAAGAAGAAAGAAAGAAAAGAAAAAGAGATAAGCAATAGAAGAAGAAGAAGAAGAAGAAGAAAGAAGAAGAAAGAAAAGAAGAAAAAGTAGAATAGAAGAAGAGAAGAAGAAGAAGAAGAAGAAGAAGAAGAAGAGAAGAAAGAAGAAGAAGAAGAAGAAGAAAGAAAGAAAGAAAAGAAGAAAAAGTAGATAGCATAGAAGAAGAAGAAGAAAGAAGAAGAAGAAGAAGAAGAAGAAGAAAGAAGAAGAAAAGAAGAAAAAAGTGATAGCATAGAAGAAGAAGAAGAAGAAGAAGAAGAAAGAAGAAAAGAAAGAAAAGAAAAGAAAGAAAAAAGAAGAAGAAGAAGAAGAAGAAGAAGAAAGAAAGAAGAAACAAGAAACAAAGAAAGAAAGAAAAGTAAAAGCATAGAAGAAGAAGAAGAAGAAGAAGAAGAAGAAGAAGAAAACTGACCAATGTTTTCAAATTATCTTATGATAAGAGTATTGTCATAAAAATGATTGTGTTACTCATCAAATATGCGACATACATATACGTAAGTAAACAGCACGACCCTTGCAATGAATCTCTTACTATCAATCTTGAGAGAAATCGCCCTAAAGGTTGAAAGATAAAATTTCCTACCTTTATATTCTTTCTGTGTTTAATTGTCGTATTGAGTGGTTTATTTATTATTTCAATTCACTCACCACACAAAATTTTGAGTGGTATTGAAATTTGCATAGATGTCAAAACGAAAAATCGTCAGTGGCCTAAAGTCGACATCAGTCAGACATGAGGGAGTCACTAGCGTCAGACTAAGGATATTGTGTTTAGTTTAGGATCTGAGACGGAGCGCCACACCTACCATCAACTCCTCACTTTACCGCACAGATCCTTGTGCTACTCATACACTGAGTTGGCGAAGGCTAGTATCGAACCAGGAACCTTGAGGTCCGCAGCCGAACATTCTACCGACTGAGCTAATCAGAATTAGCTAATTAGCTATGAAATATCTGTGGCTTCGATTCTATCAGGTAGTAGACCCGCATTTTTTTTCTGAGTTTGAATTTAGGGAAACATTAATGTTGGATTATTTTGTATTATGAGATGTGCTGAAGTCCACCACTTAAACTTATTGACTGCGTGGACGCGGAGATTAAAGCCAGCCAATCAACAGATCGAATACGTGCTTAGTTAACTATTTAATCGCCACCGATTTCTAGTATATATATATGATAAAAGGGTTAAGGGTTTGCCATAAGGGCATTAGAGTTGGGTAAATCATATAGGTGCTAGGGTTTGACGTTACCAGCCGAAGGATGTCTCTGGAGTCGCTCGTCTAGCCCAGGTAAGGACCAACGTGGAGTGTTACATGTCAGGAACTGTTCAGCGACCAGGATTCCGTTTTTAAGCATCACGGTCACTACAAGATGGCTCCATTGGAGGAGAGGGTTATCCCTCTGTAGAGGTGCAGTCGGTGTATTCTTCTCTCTATTCGACATGACGGTTTATTTGGTGAAATCCCCACCATCAATATTCAATTTGATTTATATATGGACTTTTAGCTGAACATGTCATTGATTTTATATGCCTTTTAGGTAGAAAGGTTTTAATTCCTTTTGCCCTGTGACAACAGAATAACAGACTGGATCCGCGAAAGCATTTAATTACGAGGGCAATCCCAAGAATAAGGTCTCCAAAGTGCTGGGAACACAGGAGAACTGTTCGTGTGGCTATTGGAAACACTGTTATGTTTGTTATGCATTCGCCTGTGCCTGTGTAAATCCGTTGTTGTTAAGTCTCTACATGTGACGTGGCGGGATCCATTTGCTATATCTGGACTGGATCTGGTTGGGTCTCTTCTATTCTGGGTCGGAGTAGTTGCGTATATCTGTGTCTGTTATTCGATCTGTTTTGGGCTAGATGGCATTCTTGCTGTTCTACGAGGGGTCTGGGAAATACTTGCGTCGTCTTGAGGATGTCTCGCCTTTTGTTGTTGCGTATGTTTTAATAACGAATATATTATTGTTCTGAAAAATCACGTCATAATCACCAAATCAATTTTTTATCGATTGAAGGAGAAAATTATCCTGGATTTCAACGTACACGGGAGCATTGGTTTTTAAATGTAATAATCACCATCTTCACTGGTTTCTTTGATGACATTCAACCCCATATCATGAAGGATTTAGGAAATTCACTTGTTTTCTTTATGTTTCATTTGAATTGCACCAGACAAAATTTCCGACATCATTGTCTTAGCCAGTGCAGATTCTTGATTCATCACTGAATATCACTTTCATCCAATTGTTCACACAACATTTATTGTTTTGATTTAGCCCACTTACGCCTCATTTTCTTTTGTTTGTATGATAATGCTGGTTTTTGTTTGCTTTTTTTATGTGTAAATCCCTTTTCGACTGTTTTTCAATTGTTTTATTGTATATGAACTATTTTCAAATTATATTGTTAGAGTATTTATGGGGTTCGAAGGAGCTCTTATTTCTCCGTAGTTGTAGGCAAATTGTCGGACAAAGAAGACAAAACACAATGGAAATTTAACACATGTATTGACAAATAATACAAGAACTTGTTGCAAATTTTATTGGTATTTGCTACAAGACTTATCTGTGAGTTAAGCAGTTCGTTGTAGAAGTTGGAATGTGATAGGACGCTTCTTCGGACGTTTCTCGTTCTTCCTGGTAACCGTTCTGTGATAAGTGAAAGTAGGGGATGCTATTTTGAAGCTTCTCGCCTGGGTAACAGATGCTTTAAATGACGGTGGAAGGGGCCCTTTTCAAGTAGATATTTGGTCCCAGCCTTCTGTAGTGTGCTATTGTGATGCCTTAGAAAGTGTGCCGTGAAAAAATGCCTCCGTCCAGGTCAACGGTCCGTAGATAAGTGAGCCCTGTTTTGGGGCTAAGTGATGAGAGTGTTTATTTTTACGTCTCTCCTCCAGTAACTGCTGTGTGATAAGTGAAGTTTTTGGTTTTGGGACCAACATACGATGTTGGCGATTCGCCCCCTAGAGGTAGGGGGAGATAATTTACTATCAAATTTCCAATAATTGCTCTGAGTTTTCTCTCCTGACGCCTTGATGTCCTTCTCTATTTTCAGGGTTTTTTTTAAGATATTTTGATATTTGAAAATAAAACGGTAAGAATACAGAGAATTTGGATGTGTTCGAAAAAAGAATATGGGGGATAAATCTATATTGTCTCTGTTAGTTCAGAAACTTTTTAAGAATCATTTTGAAGGGGTTTCTGAACTAACAGAGACGAACTATTTATGTATAAAGAAGCCCCCCCTATTTTTTGTATGAAATTTATGCCCTAAATTTAAGATAAATTGAATTGTTTTATTATCAGAAAGACTAGAGTTGCTTTCTCAATTTTTAATGCCTCCTGAAACAACCAGGAAAGACAAACAGACAGATACACTTGTCAGATAGAATATTTTATTATTATCTGCGTTATTTTAAGACTATTGTCCCCATCTTCATTGTTATTTGTACAACGTTTCGGCCGATATGACCTCCGGCCTTCTTCAGGTATTTCTTGTCGGACTCGGGAACCTTCTCGGACTCGGGAACTT
>CM042149.1:16739429-16771929 GCA_023376005.1 Doryteuthis pealeii
TTCTTTCTTTTTCTTTCTTCTATGCATCTACTTTTTCTTCTTTTCTTCTTTCTTTTTCTTTCTCTTCTTCTTCTCTTCTTCTTCTTCTATGCCTGATCTTACTTTATTCCCGTTTTTCTTCCTTTTCTCTTTCTTTCTCTTCTCTCTTTCTTCTTCTTCTTCTTCTATGCTATCTTTTCTTCTTTTCTTTCTTTCTTTTCTTCTTATAATTTTTAATATCAATCTTCTTCTTCTACTCTTTTTCACTCCTTCTTCTTCTTTTTCTTCTCTTTCTTCTTCTTCTCTCCTCTTCTTCTTCTATGCATTACCTTTTCTCTTTCTTCTTTCTTATTCTTTCTTCTTCTTATTTCTTCTCTTCTTCTCTTCTTCTTACTTTCCTTTTCTTCTCTCTTCTTCTCTTTCTTTTCTTCTTCTTTTCTGTTCTTCTTTCTCTTCCTGTTTCGTTCTTCTGCTTCTACCCTTTCTACTTTTCCTTCTTCTTCTTCTCGCTTTCTACTTTTCCTTACTTCTTTCTACCTTTCTACTTTTCCTCTTTTCTCTCTTTCTACGCTTTCTTTTCATTCTTCTTTTCTTTCTTCTTAACTTCTTCTTCTTCTTCTTTCTCTTCTTTTCTAGTGTTTCTACTTTCCTTTTTCTTTTCTTTCCCTTTATTTTTCTTAATGGACAATACTTATCTGATTCTTTGATATTCTAATCACCGTAATAAAATCTGCCATCTTCTTGACCGTGGTCGTCTCTTCCTCTGTAGTTGACTTCTCATACTAATTATTCTGTATCTGGGAATTCTCTATTATGGATCTACTAATCTCTATATATCTGGCGTTCTGTCAGTGGCTTACTTGCCTCTTCTGTCTTCATCTCTACTTCTTTTTAGTCAGAAACTTACTTTCTTCTTTCTTGATTTACTTCCTGCCTATGCTGTGTTTGTTTCATTAACGAACACAATACTTGTTCTTCTTTTTTTTTTAAACCCTTATTCATTTTAATAAACAAAGATTTAAAAAAGCAATCGCGCGTATGCAGGAAAATGGACTCCAACTGTTAGAAGACCTTACCATTTTTCGTCCACCGCCGTCACACCCAACCAATAACTGACATTTCTACAAACAAATTTTCTAGCGTTCAGTCTGGGTCAACAGGTCAAAAAGTCCAGCATTACCTGCCAAATTCAACTTACACTTCATTTTATCCATTGAAACTATCTTTATTTTCAAATTTATAATTAACAACTGCAAACTATACTTCAAGGAACCAATCATCTTCGGTATATTTATCAGTCAGATGTTTTTCCCGAGTGACATCCTGATCGAAATTAAAATTGGGTGTGATGTTGCATGAAAATATTGGCGGCATACTATTCAATGTATTACTCTCGCTACTGTCTCGTGTTAGCAAAGTCACCATAAGCTGAAATAAACTGATTCGAACAAACGAAACACTGGGTTGTCAATGGTTTCAGAATCCGCTGCATTCTTACAGTCAGGGTTCGAATCACACCACAAAGCAGTCTTCCTCTCATTATAGCCCTGCTTGGATAGGAGCTATAGCTGGAAAATGTACAACCAGGAATGATTTCCCGATTGTTGCCTATACATTTGAATAAGTATGTTCCACCTAATTCATAATTATCAATACATAATTTCAAATTAGTACGACTTTAATTAAACTATTCCCCAATATATTATATACTATCGATACGTGGATATTAATATAGTATATATTATATACTATTATTATATATTATATATATACCAACCCCTCCACACGAGCAGGATGCGAGTACACAAGTCTTAAATTTATCGAGCGAATTTAACAGTCGTTCCTTCTCCAAACCTGGCTGCACAAATCAAGGTAAGATCCCAGTTCTGCCTACTAATTACCCATAGCTGGAGGGATTCCAATACCATTTCCCAAGGTAATTAGCGCATAAGTGAACATGCAATTTCTACATCCAGGACGTTAACTTGGGCAACGAGTCCTTCCCCCATGACTTTAATGATTAACCACCACCATCGCTATCATATGTAGTATGCATAAGCAAACATGCATACATACATATGCACATTCGAACTCTACAGATTGATATTTATTAATATCGTTTAAATCTGGCATATAAAAAAATGATCGTTAATTGCTAATAATAAGAATAGTCGATCAACATTTTTATATTGAGCCTTAGTTATTAATAAAATGAATGCGTTCGTATGAAATTAAAACAAAAAAATGTTTGTCTTCTTTTCATCAGGATTAATCTGGTTTTTAATCATAAGAATTAAAAAATCTGTCCTTTCTATCTGTCACCAATATGCACTTTGATTGGATAATGTTTTAAAAAGGAATCACAGTAATATTTTATTAAATTTTCCCTCTGTTCCTTTTTTATGAGAAAAATTAAAAAATGTTAATTACTAAACGTCTGTAAATTACTGTGTGTATTTTGGTTCAGTGACTTTATGTAATCGTACTATTTCTGTATTCTAAATACACCTTCTTAGGAGCAGCGAGATGGAGAGACAGAGACCAGACAGACAGACAGACAGACGGAGGGTACTGGAGAACAATAGACAGGAGAGAGACAACAGAGAGAATGGAGGAGGACAGACAACACAAAAGACAGACAGAGACAGACACACTACGACAGACGACACACAACACCACACACACAACACCACAAAGGAGACAGGACAGAAAGAGAGAGAAGAGGAGAGAGAGGAGAGCAGAGAGAGAGAGTGAAATTGAGTATAGGAGAAAGAAACGCTGAAGAGGGGTCAGAGATAAAAGAGGGAGACCAGGGGACAGTGAGATCAAGGAGGGACGAGAGAAGAAAACACAGTAGTCTCATACAATAGACATAGAGGAGACAGTAACAGATTGAGAGAGAAAGAAAGAGAGAGAGAGGAGAGAGAGAGAGAGAGAGAGAGAGAGAGGAGACAGACAGCGACAGACAGACAGAGACAGAAGACAGAGAGACATGAGGCAGAGAGGCAAGAGGAGAAAGAGGAGAGAGAGAGAGAGAGGAGAGAGAGACAGACAAGAGAGACATAGACAGACAGAACAGCAGAGACATTGGACAGACAGAGACAGGAGACAGTGAGGCAGAGAGGCAAATAGAAAAGAAGACGGGACAGAAGAGAAAAAGAGAATGACAGAGACAGAGACGATAGACAGAGAGACAGTGAGGCAGAGAAAAGAGAGAATAGAGAGGACGGAAAAGAGAGGGATGAGAAGAGAGAGAGAGACAAGCAGACAGACAGACAGACAGTGTGGCAGAGAGCAGAGAAAGAGAGAAAGAAGAAACGGGAAAGAGAGAGGGAGAGAGACAACAGTAGACAGACAGAACAGGAGCAAAGACAGAGACATTGAGCAGAGAGGCAAAGGAAAAGAAGAAACGGACTGAAGAGAGAAAGAGAGACAGAGACAGAGACAAAGATGACAATGAGGCAGAGAGGCAAAGAGAGAGAGAGAGAGATAGAGAGAGAGAGAGAGAGAGATCGAGAGAGAGAGAGAGATTTTGAAATTAATAGTCGGATGATTCTCCTTACTGTTATTTACGGTGATGAAATTGAATTGACTCTAGATTTGAAGATGTGAATTCATTGTCTTTAATTATTCGATGCAGATTGTTTCTTTTTAATTCCATTATTAATACCTGAAATAGTTTTCATTTGAAAATGTTTGACGTGGACGAGCGGATTAAATCATCGCCAAGACGGCCATTAAACATCGATCTGACAAATGAGGGGAAAAATGAAGGGAAAGCAAACAGACAAAGATTTGGGATAATCGAACAAATGGGACAGAAAAAGGAATTAAATCAGACATGATAGAATGGGGAAAAAATAAAGAAGAAAAAAAAATTGAAACAAAGGAAAGAAGGAAGACATTTTGGATAGTAAAATGAAATTGGCCATAAGTCGAACGAGTAGTTGAAATGCTCAAAGAAATAAGATAAAATGTGTGCCGAGAAAAAAAATCTAGAATTAATGGTACTAGCTAATATATACTATTTCTCTGAATGTTTGAGATGAGGCTTGAAGATTAGTATTATTAGAGTTATTCGGACTATTGTCCCCATCTTCATTGTTATTTGTACAACGTTTCGGCCGATATATCCTCTGGCCTTCTTCAGGTATTTCTTGTCGGGCTCGGAAACCTTCAAAAAAATTTTTAAAAATTCACAACTCAATTGTCCAACTGGCACAATGGCCGAGTGGATTAGGCAGTTAGGTTAAAAGGACAGTTCTAAGTGACAGTTATCTCTGGTTCCCGAGTTCAATCCTGAAGCAGTTAGAAAAATAATTAATAACACAACTCCTTACCCAGCTATGGTTAGCGGAATAGAACAGGATACCCCGTGGAATAAATAAAGGGTTAGGTTCAAAGTTCCGTGATGGCTCCCGAATACGACAAGTAAGTTCCCGAGTTCGAAAAGAAGGTTCCCGAGTCCGAGAAGGTTCCCGAGTCCGACAAGAAATACCTGAAGAAGGCCGGAGGGTATATCGGCCGAAACGTTGTAAAAATAACAATGAAGATGGGGACAATAGTCCGAATAACTCTAATAATACTAGCTAATATATGTACTCTTCGGGTGCGAGTGTTTAAGTTTTAATGTAATAAAATATTATATCAAATTAAAAAAGCTAATGAAACTAAATAAGAATGCAGATAAAAAGATTTGAAACAGAGGGGGTATAATTGAAAATTACTCTTTCATTACTTCCGTCTCATTCTCTACTATATATCCGAGATGTCTCTCACCGATTATATACACTCTTTTTATTCGGGTTATACACCCGAATAAAAAGTGTATATAAAATAATGATAGACGTATAATTTTGACATTTCAAAATAATTTCTTACTTTCTTCATTATCACAGAAATACTATTTTACAAATTATTAGCAAAATATATGCACATCCGGGTGCAAGTTTTAATGTAATAATATATCATATTAAAATAAAAAAGGCTAATGAAAACTAAATAAGAATGTAGATAAAAAGATTTGAAACAGAGTGGGGGTATTAATCGAAAATAAAACAACTAAAATTTACTCTTCCATCACTCCAGTCTTTTATTGCTAAATTTTTCATAATTTAACAATTTAGTTAAAATAGGAAGTAAAGAATAAGATTACAGCTATTTCTTCTTGTTAATGGATTTCTTTTAAGATTTATCCTCGAGATTTTTGCTCTTATACATTAATTATTGCCACTGTAAACCGCTATTTTGTTGTATATATAGATACAATTGCAAGTTATTAGTATGTAGATAAGGCCAACAGTATTAATAATGTAAAATAATGTTATTGATAATTGAGGTTTAAATAAAAATAGAATCGTGGAGAATACGACCTAAATAACTAAGGGAATTGTGACTTGAGTAGTAATATAGTTTCGGTTACAGACAGAAAACACACAATCTCTATTATAATAAGATATTTCCCATTTTAAGCAAATGAGTGTTTCTAACTTTTTACTGTGAAAGCACTATCGTTCAATTTACCATTTTCGTACTATTAAAATTAATAGGCAGATTTCATTGATCAGGAGAAGTGTTTCCTGTTTAGACAACTCTGGTTCATTTGATTGACTACCATTCTACCGTCCCTATTATTCACGGTCTTCCCAAAACACACAAACCCGGAATTCCACTAAGACTTATAATTTCGGGAATTGGAACCGCCCCAATATCATTAGATGTCGGAAACTCCCGAAGTAGCCTAACACTAACCCTAACCCAAAACTAAACTCAAAGGTTTCGGGTATTTCCGTGAAATGTAATGTTTTTTATACACATTCTGATGATATCATCTCTTGTGCGCTATTCTGCATTAATACCAAACATATACCAAATCTCCACTATAATAAGATATGATTGGTGATTATTAATTTTACAAGATCTTCCAATGTAATGGAAATGATATCTTAAAAAAATTGGTTCTTTTTTATTTTTTTATTTTGTAATGTAAAACTGTTTAAGTATGTCCGACTTTGACGTTGTGTGAGCAGACAACTAGAATAAATTGTATATTTATTAATTTAATAACGAAAATATGAGCCACAAATAATTTTAAAACTGGATACAATACAATTTACGAGGGTTTAGTCAAAAAGTAATGCCTAGGACAGGTATAATTACCAACACAGGAACATGTATCATACATCAAAACGAAGCTGGTCTTCTGTGGATCACACCCCTACTTCTCCACATAGTCACTGTTTCTCTTAATAGCAATGTTTCACCTACGAATTGGAACAGAGATAAATCTCTTGCCCTACTCGGTACAATTCGTAAATCCCAAATAAAAAGCTCCAATAGCTTTATCGAAAAAATAAGAAATACAAACATGAATAAGAAAAGTTTAGCAAGCCTTGATATTAAATCACATTATACATACATGCACTGACAACCACACACACACACTGACACACGCACACACACACATGTGCACACAAAAATGCGTACATCTTATTAATAATGGAGATTCGCTTCCGGTTTTTGTCTGTAACAAAAATTACGTCACTGCTTACGTCACATTACCCAAAATCGTCATAACATAGAATAAATACACTCAAAATTTGAACATGCAACATTAGACAGTCCTCATTGTTTTTTAAAACAAGTTTTAATAAATACATGACTGGTATTATATATCTATATATAGTTGTTTTTATTTTAATACATATTAAAGTTTACATTTCAAATTGTTTTTATTTTTAATCCTTTAAGGAATTTGATGATTTTACTTACTTAGGGTACAAACTCGCTGACATTGAATTTTTTACTCCCACCCTTCAGGCAATATGTTTCAAAAATCAATTTTTACATCGCCCGGAGTGTGTTTTTTTATTTTGCACTAGTACACATACCTATCCATGCATGCACACATAAAAGAGGAAAGTAAGAATTGGAAAAAAAAGAAGGGAAAGGGGTGTGAGTCCTCGTGACGTAATGACTAATATGCAGGACTTCAATATAGCGCTAATACCCATGGGAAAGGTAAAAATCCAAACATTCCCCCTCTAACTATGGGCAAATAGTAGTCAGGTAGGGCTCTTTAACCTAAGGCAACCGGTCTAAGAGAAGGAAAACTCTGAATTCAAACTCCACTTAAAACATTGACTTTGTGTCACATCCTGATCGTGTAAGGGGATTGGTAAATGCATATATGATAAAAAGGGTTGGATGTTTGCTATAAGAACAATTTGAAGAATACGATCGGGACAATCATATAGCTGCTAGGGCTTAACATGACTAGTCTATTGATCGTGTGCAGCCTCTCTGACCGTTAATCTAGCCCAAGTACGGACCAAAGAGTAGTGCTGTGCTTAGTACTCATATCACGGACTGCTCAGCCACCACGATCCTGTTGTAAAGCACAACAGATCGCCACTCACGGCTAACACGGGGCCCCATTGGAAGAAGTCTTCCTCTAATGGAGTCCCCTATTGGCCGTGAGTGGCAACCCGTGATGCTTAAGGACAGAATCCTGGTGGCTTAGCAGTCTATGACAAGTAACACTCCACTTTGACCCATAATTAGGCTAGGCGGTTGGTCAGTCGGTCGGCCGGAGAGGCCCCACACGATTAATCGGCTGGTCACGTCAAGCCTTAGTACCTATATGATTGTCCCAATCCTATTGTCCTTTTGGCCAACCTTCAGCCCTTTTATCATGTATCGGTGGCCCGGAGCTTTAATTTTCTGAGTAGGACGTTAAACTGCATTTAATGGTGAAGTTCCAATTCTGGAACTCTGGGGAACGTGGGGTACACGTTTATTGTCATTCCTCTCATGTTCACACTGACCTGGAGTGGTAGTACCTGCTAAGGTCCCATCTAAGGGTTAAATAGATTAAAAATAGCCAATGAAAATTAATTGAATTCGGTTTTGAATAGCTCGAGGGTTGACATGCCGTAAAATCCAACAAACCAACATACTTGATAAACAAAATACTTAGATTATTCACTTAAACATCGTATATACCCCCCAAATAGCATTAAATAACCCAAAAGGGTTGATATGCTATAAAACTAAACAACCAACCAGCATATGAAAATAAAATCACAAATGATTAACACGGGAGAGTTATTTATTATAATCTGCTTTTCATAATCATTATGCAAATTAGATATTCCACGTCTGTGATAAACGCCATTTGTTAGTACATATAATGCATATTGCACGTTGATCATGCGTATTAACACTGATTTCAATAAGTAAACAAGTAATGTCGTTGTGGTGGCCTGAAGTCGGTAACAGCCAGACAACGAGGAAGTCGTTCCTCTTTTCACTAGCGATAGATTGTTTTGCCGTCTGAGGTGGGGCGCCACCCCTACATCAGCTCCTCATTTTATCGCCCAGATCCCTGTGCTACTCATACGCTGAGTTGGCGAGGGCCGGTATCGAACCCAGAACTTTGTGGTTCCTGGTTGGACGCTTTACCAACTGAGCTAAACCGGTGGCATCATGCAGAAAAATTCACATTTATTAATATGTGTACCTTTTTATTTTAAAAAAAATTACGTAATAAAGAACATGAACAAATTAAATTGACTTAAGTATCAGTTTTATTTATTTATATCTTTTAGGGTTTCCCGCTCATAGAAAGGAAATATTTTTCTTTTCTAGTCGACTTTTAAAGGGACGCCTTATAGACTTTGACAATTGACATTTTGTCGTCTTTCGTGAATCTCATTTGAACAGACCGTATGTTTCTCATAACATTTTGAAAATAAAACATTTTATCACATCAAACAAGAAATGAATAGTGAAATATTCCCCTACCACATCTATCGTATATTAAAGCTAAAAAGCTGAGATATATTTTTGTGCAGAGAACATTTTTGTTGTCTATATATTTTCTATTTACAATATCTTAAAACAAATGTAACAAAAAGCTTCAAATAAGAACTGAAAAAATGTCTTTTATATCTTACTTCCATTTCCCTCACATATACACGCATTTACACATGTACAGACAAACACATGCATATGCATAGACACAAGCAGTTTTTAGCACTGTCGGGCTGTAGAAAACGAGGACTGCGCTCCTATAGGGTGTAAGGCTGACTGCACTCCAGGAGGGGGGGGTAAGGCCGACTGAACTGTAGAGGGGTAAAGCCTACTGCACTCCTGTAGAGGGGTAAGGCCGAGTGAAATCCTGTAGAGTGGTAAGGCCTACTGCCCTCCAGTAGGGGTAGGGCCGACTGAACTGTAGAGGGGTAAAGCCTACTGCACTCCTGTAGAGGGGTAAGGCCGAGTGAAATCCTGTAGAGTGGTAAGACCTACTGCCCATTAGGGCCGACTGAACTGTAGAGGGTAAGGCCTACTGCACTCCTGTAGAGGGGTAAGGCCGACTGAACTCTTGTAGTGGGGTAAGGCCGACTGCACTCCTGTAGAGGGGTACGCCCCCCAAACAGAGTAAACTGTTTGTCGTGAGTGGTGACCCGTGATGCTTAAGTACGGAATCCTGGTGGTTGAGCAGTCGGTGACACGCAATACTCCACTTTGGCCCTTACTTAGGCTAGACGGGCGGTCGTAGAGGCCCTCGCTAATCAATTGGCTGGTTAAGTAAATCCCGAGCACCTATATGATTTTCCCGATCCTATTAGCCTTATGGCAAACTCCCAACCATTTTTATCATATATGAGCTAGAAGGCGGTGGGTCTGACCTTAAACTGCATATGGTGGGGAATTTCCAATTCTTGATCTCTGAGGAGTGTGAAGTACCCTTAAATCGCCATTACTCCCAGGTCCACTTTGTGCCAGAGTGGTAATACCTATTAGGGTATCATCTATGAGTTAAATATAAACGAGTTAAAAAGTGTGTTAAAAATTGAGTTTAAAAAAATGAATCACGCGTAAAATCACACAAACCAAACCAAACCATTAGCCATGCAAAAAATAAGTACGAACTTCCACGGATTCTCAACAATTAAACATCCGCAGAATAAATAAAAATAAGAGGACAATAACTTTTTGATTCAAGCTGCTACGATTTTTTTTTTGGCCTCTTTTAGGCAAGAGCACTTTACAGTGGAGATCCCTTGTGTCCCTTAGTGTTATGTAGTGTTAGTTAACTAACCACGTATTCGTGTGTGTTGATTGGTTTATTTAATCGACGCGCCCACGAAGAATCTATAAGTTTAAGTGGTGGCCTACAGCACGCCTTATATGCCTAGCTATTCCAACACAAGCCATCGTAAAACAAAATTATTCAAACAAATATAACCGAGATATTTCTTAAATTTCCATAATAAAATAACATTCTGTAACAATAGAAGGAAGTTCCAATGTTCCTTCCGCGAAAGCTGCATCTAACTCAGGGTAATCTAACATACCCCCCCCCATATATATATATATATATATATATATATTATTATTATTTATATTTTTGCTTGAAGGCAATTATAAATGCATGTATCGCATAAAATTCGATAATTATAGAAAATAATCTTGACAAGTAAATCCCGCAAAGGATGGCTCGCTATGCAGAACACCGTACAGACTGTTTCGACTTTATTAAGTCTCTTCAGCGATGTATACTAACGACTCCCCTCCGACAGGAATCGAAACCGGGACTTCACAGGCATAGTCAGAGACCATATCCGTTCGGCGTATACATCGCTGAAGAGACTTAATAAAGTCGAAACAGTCTGTACGGTGTTCTGCATAGCGAGCCATCCTTTGCGGGATTTACTTGTCAAGATTATTTTCTATAATTATCGAATTTTATATATATATATATATATATATATATATATATATGAGAGTACGCAAACAGTTTGTTTGATATGGCGATAGCCGACAATTTTTGGGAGAATATGTGCTTAATTGAAGTCATACCTAATTTGAAAATTAATTAGTTGATAATTAATGAATTAGGCGAATATATCTGTTCAAATGTAAGGCGTAAACAAATCTAGAAAAAGTCAATCTCTGTATGTACATTTCGGCCTATTATGCCTCATCAGCCGAGTTATAGACAGGGAGGGTTCGAATCACACACAAAGCGGCTCCCTGTGTGTGTATATATATATATATATATAATCCAAGTCACAGAGCAAATATATAAGTAAAAATATAACAAAAGACTCAGATTTTTTGCTTTATAGTCTATTTCAGGAAGCTTAGACACAGATGTGAATGGGGTATTCGCATCTGATGATTTGGGGTGTTAGACAGTGTGTCTAAGCTTCCTGAAATAGACTATAACGCAAAAAATCTGAGTTTTTGTTATATTTTTACTATATATATATATATATATATATATATATATATATATATATATATATAATAGAAAATCTTTAGAAAAAAACAAAAAACAAAAGATGTATTTAGTTTTCCTGATTGATTTGTTTCGACCTTATAATAAAGCGGTCTTTTTTCTACCCCGTGATTAACGTTTTATTTATTCCGTCTTTCCTCATAAATATAGTTGCTTTGAAAAAGACCGCTTTATTTAAAGGTCGAAACAGATCTGTCAGCAAAACTTCTTTTGTTTTGTTTTTTTCTAAAAATGTTCTATTCATACTGTCGGATTCACTTCCATATATTTCACACACACACACACACACACACACACACACACACACATATATATATATATATATATGTGTACTAGCAAATATATGCACCCTCCGGTGCAAGTATTTGAATTTTAATGTAATGAAATATGTTAAATTTGAAATACTTTTGAAACTAAATAAAAATCCAAATAAAATTATTTGAAACAGAGGGGGTATAATCGAAGAATAGAACAACTTTGAAACTAAGTCTTCCATCATTTTCCATCACTCCCTCCTTTTATTGCTGAATTTTCCTAATTTAACTATTTAGTTAAATTAGGAAGTAAAGAATAAAATTACTGTTATTTCTTATATTAAAGGATTTCTTTTAAGATTTATCCCCGAGTTTTTTGCTCATATTCATTAAGAAAAAACAAACAATTCAATAATACCAAGCGCATATTTAATAAAATTAAACTGTTAATATCAATATGCAAATTAGCTTTCCTGTTCACACTGTAACCCGCTATTTTGTTGCATATATAAATACAATTGCATGTTATTAGAATGTAGATAAAGTCAAAAGTATTAATAAGGTATAACAATTTTATCAATAACTGAGGTTTAAATAAAAATAAATTCATGGTGAATGTGACGTCAATAACTAAGGGAATTGTGACTTGAGTAGTGATTTAGTTTCGGCTTCAGACAGACAAACACACAATCTCCATTATAATAAGATGTGTGTGTGTGTGTGTGTGTGTGTGTAATTTAAAAGGAAGAATTGAGTCAAATACACATAGATGAGAAAAAAAAACTATAAGAAATGATTGTTATCAGTAAAACATAATCATGGCTGCGCAAAAAATGTATCAAAAGTAATCTATGATTTTGAACAAATACGTTTTTCACCTCCTTTTTCGTTATTCATTATATAATTAAAATAAAATTGCATTTCATTAACTCTTTTTGCATAATAGTTAAGATTATGTTGTTAAACATATATTGCGTAAATGTCAGTGTTTCATCCACCCGTGTTAAGTTTAAAAATACTAATTTTTTAATTGAACGAATACTTTTCTCCCCTTACTGTATGCGCATATATGTTTATGTATGTATGTGAGTTTTAATAAACTTGCTTACAATTTTGTAAACGCAAAGCGCATATATAATCTTCATAAAATGACTGCTATTTACGCAGTAGCATTGCAGCCAACAAAGCCTTCATCAGATGATGATTCTGGGTTCAGGTATGGTTTCGGGGCCGAAGCATCATTACCACTAGAGCGCCACAGCTGTATCTCACGATACCACCAGACGTTGTCGGTTTGATGTCACTTTGTAGGATTGCCATACCCACGCTGATGCGGTTAGAGCTTTATCCTGGATCTTTTTTATGTATTTCCTCTTGTCTGATGGAGAAAGTCCAAGTTTAGACAAAAATGCCAAGGTTGAGTTGGTAATAAATCCTCGGCATCCGACTTCGATAGGAAATACATCCGTTATCCATCCGTTTCTGACGCATTGTTCTCGTAGATCTTCATATTTTTCCAACTTACGTTGATGTGCCCAGTCAATATATATATGCATGTATGTATTATAACACCTTTTCTGAGATTTCTTAGATCTGTGTGTTCACTGCCCTTTTGTACGCCTGTGAGACTTGGGTTGTTTACAAACGACATCTCAGGACACTCGAGAGATTCCATCAGAATTGCCATCACAGCATTTTAGGGTTAGAATAGTTGTCATTTACACCAGACATCACAATACTTGAAAGATGTCACCTGTCTAGTATTGTGAGTTTAACCCTTAGATCAAATCTTCGCTGGTCTGGTCATCTAGTTCTCATGAATGATTGCCGAATCCCAAAACAACTATTTTACGGGAAAATCTCAACTGGCAAACGTTGTCAGTGCAAACCCAAATTGAGGTTTAAGGACGGCCTCAAGGACATTCTGAAGAACATTGCTATTGCTGTAGAGGTCTTGGAGAAGCTAGCTAGTAACAGACCTGGCTGGAGAGCCACCATCTACTTGTCTGTGGAAGAATTTGAGTCCAACCGAATTAAACACCAAAAATTGAAATGGGCTATTAGAAAGGGCAATTTTCAGCCCAGCAACATTCAAAGTGGAGAAGTTCCAACATGTAGTTCATGGGGAAGAGTGAATCTCTCCAGGGATGGCCTGGTGAGTCATCTGAGAAATCACAAGGATAGAGTGTCAAATGCTACTGGCACCTAACTATGATGATATAAAAAAACAACCACCCCCCAAAAAAACAGGAAATGGTCTTCATCGAAAACGAGTTGACAGCCATTATATATATATATATATATATATATATATATATATATATATATATATATATATATACATATGAGAAGTAAATACACAAGCGATGTGTTTTGATATGGCTTTTTTTTAGCCGACAATTTTTGGGAGAATATGTGCTTAATTGAGGTCGTACCTAATTTTGAAAGTTAATTAATTAATAATTAATTAATTAGGCGGGTATACCTATTCAATTGTAAGGCTAAACAAATCGAGAAAAATCAATCTCTGTATGTACATTTCAGCCTATTAGGCCTCATCAGCAGAGCTATCGCTCTTCCTATCTATAACTCTGCTGATGAGGCCTAATAGGCTGAAATGTACATACAGAGATTGATTTTTCTCGATTTGTTTAGCCTTACATTTGAATAGGTATGCCCGCCTAATTAATTAATTATTAATTAATTAACTTTCAAAATTAGGTACGACCTCAATTAAGCACATATTCTCCCCAATATATATATATATGTTTAAAATTTAAATGTCTCAATGTCATATTTTTTTATGGTTGATTATTATTTTAACAAATGGTGTCATCCGAATGTCATAGTAGAATTCGAGATGGTTGGAAGACGTTTGGTTTTTTAGTGTATACTAATTCTCCGCACAAGTAGGATATGACACAAAGCAAATTTCTTAAGCGAAGTTTAACACGTTTGAATTCAGTATTTTCCTTCTAGACCGGTTGCGTAACCAAGGTTAAAGAGCCCAGTCTGTCCCATTATTTACCCATAGCTGGAGGGAGAATATGTGTGTTGACTTTTATATATATATATATATATATATATGTGTGTGTGTGCGTGTGTGTGTGTGTGTATCTCCTTCTGTGTCTGTGTGCGTGTTTGTTTGTTTGTGTGCGCGCGTGTGTGTGTGTGTGTATGTATATATTTACCCTCCCCTCTGCACGAGCAGTATGTGACACGCAAGGTCAATTTCTTAAGCGGGGTTTAACGGGTTTGAATTCAGAGTTTTCCTTCTCCTAGGATGATTACCTAGGCAAGGTTAAAGAGCTCAGTTTCCCCCCTACTATTTACCCATAGCTGGAGAAAGAATAGTTGGATTCATACCTTTCCAAATGGTATTAGTGCTATGTGAAATACTACCACCCTCGTCCAGGACTTGAACTCGTCTCGCCATGTCCATTTCCTATGACGGTAACCATTGTACCATGCGCTTTTTTTAGTGTATAAAAGAACTTCTGGTTCCAGTGTCATTATCTGATAAAGGCTTTCCACACAGGTGTTCTTTTTCTCAGTATCTCTATATAATGTTATTTACTAAACACAAATAAATGGGATACGCACCAACGATGCGAGGAGGAGGAGGAGGGACAGAATAACATCATCTCGTCAGAAAACAATGCAAAGCCATCTCTATACAATTTGGTTGCCTGTATCGACAACGACGCCAATCTAATGTCAAGTTTGCAAATCGATTGAAGGGATCCAGATTGAAGGGAGGTCCCCACGCGATTACACAGGATTCCTTTGTTTTTATCGATACGGTTTACCAGTCTAGAAATTAGCCGTTAGAACTACGTAGAACGTTTTCTCGACTTTCCAGAGACGTTGCCATCTCATTATATGCTGTGGCCTTGTTAGGGGCCAGAATAAAGTCAAAGGAGAAGAAATGAGTTAAACAAATATTTTAACAAAGAAGAGTAGTATAAACATATACAAATGAGAAGGTTACTCGCGAGGCGGTCTATCAACTGTCCGCTGAAATATTAACTCTCGATCAAGAGGAGAACCTGCTGCTATTTATAGTTGGAAGAGTTCATGCATGCGTGGCAAATTACCATATATATAATTCAAATTAATGTCTCTGAATTGACGATTCATTATTAAGATCATATACTTTGACTTCACAGCAAGTCACTTTCACAGAAATTCTTTTTTCGTTCATGTTCAGTGTATTGACTTTATATATATATATATATATATATATATATATATATATAATATTATATATATATATTTGGGCAGCATTCTTTCATTTATACATGTAGAATTAAACAAAAGGCACATCTCCTGTTTAACAATTTTATTTTTTATCTTTTCTAATTTTTGGCCAACTTTTTAATGTTTGGGAGGACCCCCCTCCCCCCCAAAAAAAAACAAAACAAAAAAAAACTGGAATACATCAACCCTGATGATGGCACTTCGAAGTGCTGAAAGTACTCGGGAACTGAACTTTGGTGAACTTATCCACCAATTCCACCCAAACATTAAAAAGTTGGCCAGAAAATTAGAAAAGATTAAAAAATAAAATTGTTAAACAGATGTGCCTTTTGTTTAATTATATATATATATATATATATATATATATATATATATATATATATATATATCGTTACCTCAACAGATAAACCCTGAAGGTTTGAAACTGAATTAAAGTAAATAAGCTATTTACCGCGTATCCCACGTATACGCGTCAGGCACAAGGCCCATTTAATGTGGGACCACACACGAACCGAAACTCATAGCTGGCAGGTGCCAAAATGTGTTGATCCTGTCGGCATTCTCCCTCAAGGGGGGGGTGACTCAGACACTGAGCAATAAATCCCACCCTGCCCCTTTAAATCAAGGGGGCAGATGTTGCCTCGGTGGATGGCCTCCAGGGATCAACCCTGTTAATTACTTCAACGGTCCAGGGTCGAAGCCACTGGACCCTCGGTAAAGTAAAGTAAACTGAACACATAGCCTTGTGGATAAAGGAGTTAGGTTAAGACAGTTCTAAGTGACAGTTATCTCTAGATTGCAGGTTCAATCCTGGTCAGGGGCAGCAGTAACATAGAATAATAATTAACACAGCTTAACACCTGTACCCCAACTATGGCTAGCGGAATGTGGACAGGATACCTCCGTGAACCGAATAAAAAGTTAGGTGATGGCTCCCGATTACGACAAGAAGGTTCCCGAGTCTAAGATGGTTCCCGAGTCTGAGAAAGTTCGCGAGTCCGACAAGAAATACCTGAAGAAGGCCGGACAGATAATAATGAAGATGAGGTCAATAGTCCGAATAATACAAATAATCCTAATTATCAAGCATCATCTAAAAAATTCAGAGAAATAATAGCTTTTGTTCAATATAAATGACTTGTACTTTAATTGTTGGTCTTAAATGTATCAATAAAAAATCACACTGCTAAATATTTCGTTTTACTCTATATCCAGCATTGTCCTCAACGGCTATCTTACATTTCATCTTCATTATCAAGTATGATGCGTTCACTGACATCTTCTATATCATCATCCTCATCATCTATTGTATTCATTCAATCTTTAATATCATAAATAGAGGATTGATCGATTGAAGATAAGAAAATTAAGTTTTTAGTTTCGTAGATGCTCTCGAGCATACTAAAACTTTCAGCGCAGATCTACGGACTGACACTCAACAGACGCACTTTGCATTTCAATAAATAATGTTAAAAACTCACTTAATATCTTCTACCCCACTTCTGCGAGTATATTATTTCTAAACCAGATTTTAATGGCAACGAGAACGGCAAAACTAATGTGATATTGAAAGTATTTTGTATAATAGAGCAGACGGAAGCAAAATGAAATTGAACGAATAAAAGGGGGGAAGAAAAAAAGAAAACAAAGATAAGAAAATTTTATTTTATATGATTGGATGTAGTTTAAGATTTTTGAAACGATGGATAGATCTATATTAGCGCGTATGTATGTGTCAATACGAATACGAATGAATATACATATATTTACATATAAAGTATATTCGTACCTGCGTTTTTAGGAATACACTTCTATATATTATTAAGTTCTACTTATGTATATATATATATATATATATACATGTATGTATGTATGTATGTAATCGTAACTAATAAAAGCAAGGAAAGAAATATTTAAAAAATGGCTCATCATAGCGGGAAAGCAATTTTCAGTTCAATTTCAAACTGAATGGTAATTTTGCGCGGTCACCATTAACCACCTAAATACTCAATAGAGCGGTAATGATGATAAGATACTAATTCGAATCCTTCATTTTTTTTCTTAGATAAATACATCAATATCATAATGGATTGTTGTTACAACGGGAACTGTATCAAAAATCTTATAAGATGTTATTTTTGCTCTGTTATTTTTGCCAACGATCTTACTCTTTGCCAACCGAATTTTCCCCTACTTCAGTACCAAATTTTTCTTGATATTCTTTGGATAATTCAAAGTTCACTATCTACTCACCTCAAAACTCATTCTATTCAAACAAAGTTCTATTATTATTGTAATTTGATTCCTTCTGCTCAATTATAAGGAAACTAAGCATCAGTTTTTATACTTTGCTTACGGTAGGATCACAGTGATAGTTGAGCTGCTGTAAGCGGATTAAGGTAGGCAAAGAGTTAAAAAGTTTCATAGGTGTGTGCCTTAGAAGTCTACCTCGTTGCAACTCTCAGTAGATATATTTATATCTTTCTTCTGTTTTATTGTCATTTGAAAAAATAGTTTGATCCCTCATAAACTACTTGCTGAAAATCCGCCCTACTAGCGAGAGTCTTATCTACTTCCTGTGAAAGGCCCGAAAAGAATTTGGAGGCCGATAAAACATCCTGAATCTTAAACTGACCATAAATTCATCCGACCTAATTTTTACTGCAACAATGAAGAAAGGCCAAAGCCTGACACTAAGTTTTTAAGGACCTATAAATTAATAAACACTGGAGGTGCGTGATATATTTGTTACCTTTGTGGGGAATGGACACGGCGTGATGAGTTGAAATCACCGGAGAGGCTGTTTGCATTTCATATAGCGCTAATAATCTTAGGAAAGGTATGAATCCAAATATTCACCCTCCAGCTATGGGTAAATAGTAGGACAGACAGGACTGAATTCAAACCTTTTAAACTCCGCTTAAAAGATTATCCTTCAATCACATCCTGTTTGTGTCGAGGGTTAAATTTGGTATGAGCTCTCTAATTTGTGATTTAAATTAACTTTCACTACTAAGAATATAAGCAATAATCGTTTCCCCGCAAAACTTGATCTCTCTGTGATCGTAAAAATACATAAACAAACCTATGTATTTAATAGTTTAAAAACACCAGTCCCGCTACAGCAGCTGTCAGTGGCCGAGTAGATAAGATATCAGGCTGGAAAACAGTCAATCTGAGTTCGACCCTAGCCAAGGATATTTGTTGTTTCTAGACACACTGAAGAGGCGTGAAACGTCGAAACACGTGTCTGTTGATATATATATATATATATATATATATATATTGATAAAAATTACAGTGAAATTAATTGTGATGGTTCGGTAGTGGCCATTATTCGTACTAGCAAAATAAAAAAAACACCCTCCGGGCGATGTAAAAGCAAATTTTTGAAAGATATTGCCTGAGGGGATGGGAGCTGAAAATTCAATGTCATAGAGTGTGTACCATAAGTATGTAAAATCGTCAAATTTATTAAAGGAGTAAAAAAAAAGAAAGACAGAAAGACAATTTGAAATGGAAACAGTTCCGATAACTTTAAATATTATATTAGAATATCTTGCACACATCTATTAATTATTAATCAAATAATTATTTTGAATATTTTACACAAAATCGTAGGTATTTATTTATTTGTAAACTTTTAGTTAACTTCTTGTCACTGAAAAAGGGGCGAGTATAAGAAATACTTTTTTAAATTGATTACAAAGTTTGCAAATAATATTTTCCATTTAAAGTAATACAAATTTTTAATTAATTTCATAGTTTATATAGTTTATTTATCTAGATAATATATAGTTTATCTATTATAATGTAAATGATTCAAGTGTTGAATTATAAGGAACAGCTTTTATTTATTTTATTAATAATAATTGTTCTTTATTCTGTGTATTGATGACTTTGGTAATTGTGACGTAGGCAGTGACGTAGTTTTTGTTACATACAAATAGAGACCTAATATCCATTATTAATAGATACTTTCTGCTTTCACCTATTCTCGCACACACATGAAACTGTATCAGCATAAAACGTTAGTGTGTAGATTCCTCTGCGCTCAATGTACATTTTTGGAGCTATCTTGTAAGATTGTTCATTGGAGAGATACTGATAGGTACGCATCCTGTGTCACTGACACATAAAAATTTACATAAAATTGTATACATGCGTCCCTGTTTTTGTTCTTCCCCCACCATTTCTAGTTTACAGTAAATACATTTCAATATTTTCTTTGAAACAAATTACACTGCATGGGGTACAAGGTAGGGGTTAGACAGCTTTAGTTGTTCATAGATAAAAACACTGTAGCTTATCAAGAAACTTTAGTTGGGACCCATAAAATTTCCCGGGGACTCATTCAAATCAAATCCGTGCGTCTCATGACGAATAAGGTTAAAAAGCTATCAGCATTACAGCAATACATCTTGAAAAATTCGTTGTAATGAATCTATTAGGTTAAATCGAACTTAACAGACCTAAATTCCACCATCGTATGTCAACCCGCCGAAAAAATACCAAAAATCAGGGAATTATCAGAATTTAATGAAATTTTTCGTGTTGATGTATTAATGAATAAAAGATATAATGCACCAGTTATTTTATTTAAAAACGTTTACATTTTTTTTAGGTCAGTTAACTTTGAACCACGTATCTTTGAGGCGTAACATAGATTCTCAAAGATACGTGGCTCAAAGTTAACTGACCTGAAAAAATGTAAACGTTTTTAAATAAAATAACTGGTGCATTATATCTTTTATTCATTAATATTTCAACACTGAAAATTTCATTAAATTCTGTTAATTCCCTGTTTTTTTTTTTTGGTATTTTTTCTTTTTCGGCGGGGTGACATACCAATGGTGGAATTTAGGTCCATTAACTTCGATTTAACTGGCTATTGTATACAATCAAAGCAAAGTTCATGTACACAAATATAATATTATTTAACAAACAGTTAATTATATGAACGCATTCTTTATTTCATGCATAAGTAAATTTATGCTTATGTATTTTGTCGAAATTAACTCTTTATGAGTGTAATGAAACCGCCGGTTTAGCCCAGTCCGACCAGGGACCACAAGGTTTCTGGTTCGAAACCGGCCCTTGTTAATTCAGCATATGAGTAGCACAGGGGTCTGTACGGTAAAGTAAGGAGCTGATGGTAGGTGTGGCGCTCCACCCCAGACTCTAAAATAATCTCCTTGGTCTAGTGCTAGTGAAAAGGGGATAGACTCCATCGCTGTCTGGTTGATACCGACTTTAGGCCACCCCGACGACTTTATTTACGTATTTTGCAGAAGTTGACTCTTTTTGAGAAGAAAAAAGACAAAGGTACTGATTTTTTGATAATTTTTATTTTTCATTTTTGTTTGAAAATTCGTCTTGAATTTATTACAGACAGAAATTACATGCACACACAATCACATCGACACAGATTACATTTGGTATAAACAGGTGTATGTATGGATTTATATAATAAGGCGTATATTTATACCTATGTGTGTTTGTGTGTGTTTGTATGTAAGGGTGTGTGTGTGTGTGTGTATGAGTGTGGGTTTGTGTGTATGAGTGTGTGTGTGTGTGTGTGTGTGTATGTGAGAGAGAGTGTGAGAGAGAGGAGGACAGAAGAGTATGTGTGTGTGTGTGTGTGCGTATATCAACGAAATCTAAAACGAGAGAGAGAGAGAGAGAGAGAGAGAGTGTGTGTGTATGTGTGTATGCGCGCACGTGCCCGTGTGTGTGTGTGTGTGTGTGTGTGTGTGTGTGTGTGTGCGTGTGTGTGCGTCTCTCAATGAAATCTAAAACTAAAATTTACATTAACGAAAAAGAACTGACTGAATTTTATCGTTGTACTTCTCTTGGCAGAAACTTATGAAATATATTTTTTTTGCGGGGGGGGGGTTGTTTTGTTTTTTTTTGTTTTTTTTGTTTTTTTTTGTTTTCAGAAAAAAAAAAAAAAAAAGAAAGCTATAGAAATTCTAAAAAATATTTTACCAGGCTATAACAAAATTCTTTTCAAAACCTTCAACGTTTTATAGTTTATTTGTGATCAGAAAAATGAAAAACCTTTAGTAATCGTATTTTTTTGGTAGTTACAATTTTCGCTTTTAGTTTGCTGAATTTTACGCAGATTTTCTTTTAAACAAAAAAATAGAAATTAAATCCTAGTTTCCTTTTTGTTTGCAAAATGCTCCTCTTGTCAATACAAATAGGAAAATACCCGCCATCACGAACTTATATATTCATATTCATAATGGTCACACTGTGACGGGTTCAAATCCTGGACAAGGCTGTTTACATTTCACATAGAACTAATACCCTTCAGAAAGGCAGGAATCTATTCTCCCTATAGCTATGAATAAACAGTAGGCCAGCTGTATAATTTGGGTTAGGCAACCAATCTAGGAGAAGGAAAACTCTGAATTAAAACCTGTTAAACTCCGCTTAAGGAATTGACCTTGGAGGGGGGGTTGTAGAGTGGCTGAAGGTCTTAATGGTTACCTTCGAAGGAAATGAACAGGGCCAGATGAGTTCAAATCGTGGACGAGGCTGTTTGCATTTCACATAGTACTAATACCCTTGCGGAAAGTTATACATCCAACTATTCTCCCTCTAGCTATGGGTAAATAGTAGGGCAGACTGGGCTCTTTAACCTTGGTTAAGCAACCGGTCTATATGAAGGAAAACTCTGAATTCAAACTCCGCTTAAGAAACTGACCTTGGAGGGGTTGTAGAGTGGCTGATGGTCTTAATGGTTACCCTCGTAGGAAACAGCCAAATTCTGGACGAGGCAGTTTGCATTTCACATAGTACTAATACCCTTGCGGAAAAGGTATGCATCCAACTATTCTCCCTCTAGCTATGGGTAAATAGTAGGGCAGACTGGGCTCTTTAACCTTGGTTAAGCAACCGGTCTATGTGAAGGAAAACTCTGAATTCAAACTCCGCTTAAGAAACTGACCGTGGAGGGGTTGTAGAGTGGCTGATGGTCTTAATGGTTACCCTCGTAGGAAACGGCCAAATTCTGGACGAGGCAGTTTGCCTTTCACATAGTACTAATACCCTTGCGGAAAAGGTATGCATCCAACTATTATCCCTCTAGCTATGGGTAAATAGTAGGGCAAACTGGGCACTTTAACCTTGGTTAGGCAACCAGTCTATGTGAAGGAAAACTCTGAATTCAAACTCCGCTTAAGAAACTGACCTTATGTCACATCTTTCTCATGCGGAGGGGTTGGGTAGATATATATGCGTACATATTTATGGATATCACACGAACAAAGTACAAAGAAACAAACATGGAAGAGAGACTAAAGTACACACTTGTACAATTGCAGACACGCAGGCAGGCAATTTTCACTGAGCAGTAAATAAAACGATTTTATCATAAAGCAATTAAATGTCATAGTCTTTTATAGCGGGATTCATAGACTGTATTTAGTCTCTGATTGTGTTTTTAAGAAGATTATAAATTGAAATGCGTTTTGTAAATAATATCTTATTCCAAATTTGAAATGAATATTTTTTTTTATCTGTAATGATATTCAGTATTTAGATATTCGTAAACATACTCATCAAATAACCGTTAATTAACACTTACATGAAGGAAAATAGTGATATATATATATATATGTGTGTGTGCGTATATATATATATATATGTATATATATATATATATATATATATTATTATAATGGAGATTGTGGGTTTTTCTGTCTGTAACCGAAACTATATTACTATACAAGTCACAATTCCCTTTGTTATTTACACCACATTCTCCATGATTTTATTTTTTTATTTAAACCTCAATTATTAGTAAAATTGTTTTACATCATTAAGACTGTTAACAATATCTACATACTAATAACATGCAATTGTATTTATATATACAACAAAATAGCGGTTCACAGTGTGAATGGGAAGGCTAATTTGCATATTGATCTTAAAAATTTGATTTTAATAAATATATGCTTAGTATTATTGATTTCTAATTGTTTGGTTTTATCTTATTGAATATGAGCAAAAATCTCGGGGATAAATCTTAAAAGAAATCCATTAACAAGAAGAAATAACTGTAAATTTATTCTTTACTTCCTATTTTAACTAAATAGTTAAATTAGGAAAATTTACCACTGAAAGCCGGGAGTAATGGAAAATGATAGAAGAGTTAGTTTCAAAGTTGTTCTATTTTCCGATTATACCCCCTCTGTTCCAAATATTTTTATCTGAATTCTTATTCAGTTTCATTAGTCTTTCTAATTTAACATGATATTTTATTATATTAAAACTTAAATACTTGCACCCGAAGGGTGCTTATATTTGCTAGTATATATAAGGATGATTGTCAGAATCATGATAATCTCCAAACGAATATCCGCCCTCCCGACTGGGGCAGTAGAATACACCGACTGCACCTCTTCAGAGGGATAAAATACCCCAATGGAGCCACCAGTTCACCATGGGTGGCGACCCGTGATGTTTAAGGTCGGAATCCTTGTGGCTGAGCAGCCCCTCACATGCAACACTCCACTTCGGGCTTTACTTGGGCTAGACGGGTGTTTGGAGACACACCCTCCGATCAATCGTCTGGTCAGTTCAAGCCCTAGCACCTATATGATTCCCAACCTTACTACCTTTTCATATGAAGGATAATAGTTACCTATGAAGACCTACGGTGAAGACCTGCGATTGCCCATGATCTACGATCGAGCATCTAGACCAGCAAAGCTAGACCTGGAGATTCGTCTAGTGGTTCTATCTTGTCGGCCTCCATGTTATCTGGTTAACTTCTGTTAAGGGCTGGTTTTCTTCTTCAATTAATTCGTCTTGCTGGGCTGGATATTGCTTGTTTAATAATCTAATTAACAAACACAACTTGTTTGTTACTTGATCAAGTTTTATTTCTTAGCCCATATTGTTTCCGCCGCGGGTGGAGATGTACCCCAGAGTTGACAATATATCTACGCTCATTAAAAGCCGGGCCGCATTTACTCTAAACTAGAAACTATTCTCGTGTGTCTGTATCGGAGGTCCGTTGGGGTCATCTAAAATGTCAATCATAATCCCCAACGGTTATGGAAAATTATCCATATAAATCTAACGAACTTTATTTAAAATTCTAACTATAGGAACGTCCACAATTTATGACTTCTCATAAATTGTAACATACCTTTGATTGCCCTTGTACACCTTCAGTTTCTGGTAATTATGAACTTTTGTTTAGTAAATTAGGGTGTTCCAGAAAACACAGAACCCACAAATTTTGTAATAAAACTGTTAATTTTAACTAGGGTGATTTAGGGTTAGGGTTAGGGTTAGGGTTGGGGTTAGGGTTAGGGTTTAGGGTTTAGGGTTAGTTTAATGGGAAAATAAATAGATAATTTGGATTCTGTTTTTTTTTCTGGGTGACTCAGAAAAAACAGAATCCAAACCCTAACCCTAACCCTAACCCCAGCCTTAACCCATTTTATAGGAGAGCGTTGCGTTTATGCTTTAGTTGGCGGCCGTCAGCGAGATCCCCTTCCAAAGTGCTCAACCCCAGGGGAAAGGGGAGCGTATATAGTCATCCACTGCCACGTGTTTCGACTTATCAAGTCTCTTCAGTGTTTGTGAGCTACCTACAACCGGGTTAGAAATCCGATCGTTTCAGCAGCAGTCGGGCATATATATAAATATATACTCGCAGAACCTGTGAATATCCATAGTATGATAACTTAATTATTACAACGTTTGATATGTTTACTTAAGAGCTATTGTAATTAGTTCAATATGTAAAAAGTATAATAATCTTGATTTACAGTGGGGAAAATAAGTATTTCACGGCCTGCTGATTTTCTGAGTTTGCCACCTTAAAAAATAGGAATGGTGTATAATTTTCAGGGTAGGTCCCTCTTGAAATTTAAAGATATAATACAATTTTTTTTAGAAAATCACATTCTATCAATTTTGGAACATTTATTTGTATTCTATTGAAAAAATAAGTATTTCACCCCATAGCAAAATATAACTCAGTACTTGGTGAAGAAACCCCTGTTGGCAAGGACAGCAGCCAGGGGCTTCCTGTAGTTTTTACAAATTCGACGGTAATTGGAACTTAGCTTGATTATTCTACATTTCTTTGGAAAATCTAAATGGCTAATCTTTATCAACATTCTTGAAATTTTGCACTCAATTAGAAGTACAAACAGGGCCTTTTTTTGTTTGTTTCTAGGACCCGTGGAAGTAAAAATACAATAGTGTAAACTTCAAGGCTATTTGTTCAAAATGTGTATCAGAAGCAAAAAAGAAGCATGTCCGTGATATTATAAAGTTTCAGAATTATTTTGATATATAATTTGTAAAATGTAAAGATTGCTATACCGTTCGGGATTTGCTTCGAAAGTTTGTATTTTGAAAAATAAACAAAAAAAAAACACAAAAAAAACACAAAAAAAAATCAATTTATTTGTCCGACAGGCGTACGGCGTAACATAAACTCTCAGCCCGCTCGTTTTTGCAGATCCTCCGTATTTGTTCGGAAACTCGAAGATTTCCCTGTACTTGGCCCCATTCATCTTTTCCTCGATCCGGTGTAGTCGTCCTGTTCCCTTAGCAAAGGAACAGTCCCAAATCATATTTCTACCCCCTTCCTTAATGGTTGGGATGGTGTTCTTGCGATCCAAGTCAACCTTTTTTTTCCTCCAAACATGATTTCTTTCTTTCGTATCAAATTTATTCTTTGTAGCATATCATTTTTCCTCCCTTTCTTTCTTTATGATAAAAACAGAATGGTCCATTATTTAGCTGACTTGACGACACTCTTAACAAATAAGAAATCCGCCGATAAGCAATACCAGATAATCAGGATTTACATTTCTGCATTTCATCTCGGGTGATTTGGGCAGTCGCATTTTTAACCAGAGGGTGTGGCAAGATGATAACGGTCGTATAATTAAGGGATTATGTATTAATATATAGATAATAATAATTGACGTTTGTAACTTTTCCTTGTGAATTTACCTCACCTTAACTGGTACTTCATCAGTTCTTAATATTCTTTGAGGTTTTATAATCTTAAAAAAAAAAACTTATGTCCTGTAGTAATTGCATAACTATGCGGTTAAATAAAAATATGGACACTACGCCATCGTCTTTAACTGATAAATTATTACACTTATTATCTCGACATAGAATACAACTATTATTTATTTATTTATTTACTATCTCACTTGTTAATTAACGTTTTAATTAAAAATTAATTAGAATTAATCAAAATTGAATTAAATACTTAGAATTGAATTAATTAAATTAACTAGAATTGAAATAATTAGAATTAATTATTTGCAATTTTTTAGAATATAAATTCTTTCTCGAAGGAATTTATATATATATATAAATTGGAAATAATTCCGACATATTCATATTCATAATTGAGTTATATTCAGAAGCCGCAACATACTTTTAAAAATTACAAAGCACTGTCTTTTAAGTTTTTTAATAATTATTCATATGAATGCACTGACGATGGTTTGCTGAACAAACCGAAACGTTATATCGTCGAGTTCTACAATAAAATATCATCCATCTGAAGATTTTGATGACTTTTTCAATTTTTCATATACTTATATTGTAAATATTAAACCCACAATATTGCAAATCAATAAAACGTCAATTTATTTTCATGAAAAATACTTCATGCTTCTAGTTTGTATTTCTAGTATATATATATATATATATATATATATATATATATATATATATATATATATATTAGAAGCATAAAATACAAACTAGAAGCATGGAATATATTTCATGAAAATAAATTGACTTTTTATTTATTTGCAATATTGTGGGTTTAATATTTACTATATAAGTATATAAGTATATGAAAATGATTATGAGATTATATTAGCGTTACTCATGTTTCATGTGTATTGCACAATCCTCAGACGGGTGAATAGTACAAAGTATTTTCACCAACCACTTTTTACTATTCTCCCGTCTGAGGATTGTGTTGTACACATGAAACTTGAGTAACGCTAATATAGTCCAATAATCATATAGATTTTAGATTTTAAACATTTTTTGCTATTATAGCATTGAACACTTTTCTATGCAAACACTTTTCTTATCTTATTGTTACACATGAAGAAGAAGAAGAAGAAGAAGAAGAAGAAGAAGAAGAAGAAGAAGAAGAAGAAGAAGAAGAAGTGGAGAAAGATGAAGAAGAAAAAGGAGGAATAGACAAAATAAGAAAAAATAGACAGAAGAAGAAGAAGAAGAAGAAGAAGAAGAAGAAGAGGAAGAAGAAGATAATGATAATGAAGAAGAAGAAGAGGAAGAAGAAGTGCGGTAAGACGATGAAGAAGAAGAAGGAATAGACAATAGAAGAAGGAATAGACAGAAGAAAAGGAGTATAAAAAGAATGAATTAATAATAATAATAATAATAATAATAATAATAATAATAATAATAAGAAGAAGATAATGGGGAAGAAGAAGAAGAAGAAGAAGAAGAAGATGATGATAATGGGGAAGAAGAAGAAGAAGAAAAAGAAGAAGAAGAAGAAGAAGTAGTTGAAGAAAAATTTGAATAATAATAATAATAATAATAATAATAATAATAATAATAATAAGAAGAAGAAGAAGAAGAAGAAGAGCCAGAAGGAAGGAGAGACAACAGCAACTCCAGCAAGTATCACTGTTCGTTTACAGTCACTGCAACAGAGATTGCCATTAAAAAATTGGTCTGTTCAGCCACTCGCGCAGATGCAGTTAAAAAAAATGGACACTACGCCATCGTCTTTAACAGACGGAAAGATGCCAACAAAAAATTAAACGACTTCTTGGTGATGAAAGAATGGAAATAGAGTTTAAAATCCTGGGAACTTTTTTTCCTCACTTTGCCGCACAGATTGCTGTGCTACTCATACGCTGAGTTAGCGATGGCCGGTATCGAACTAGGAATCTTTTGATTCCTTGGTGGACGCTCTAGCAACTGAGCTAAACCGGCTCTATGTATAACAACTTTAAAGACTGAAAATATTGACAAAATTATTAAACGACTCATCTTACGCATTCGCTGGCAGGACAAATTGCCGAACACAGACGTGCTGTAAGAAAAAAAATGGACAATACGCCATCGTCTTTAACAGATGTAAGGATGCAAAAAAAAAATTAAACGACTTCTTGGTGATGAAAGAAAGAAAATAGAGTTTTAAATCCTGGGAGGACGTAGTTTCTGATCGGACTCTTTATGAAAACGTTAAGTGCATAAAGATTACATACAAATATTTAAGGATAATCAAAATATTGTGTCGAATTTTTTTTTCTTTTTTAATTGTGTCGTTTATTTTTTTAAGTAACTTCCGATAATAACCGCACACATTTCATATGAATCATAATAAATAATATGCTATGGGGATTTAATATCTTTTTTCCCACAAAACACTTGTGCTTTCCATAAATCCATAAAATTATTTCTGTCGATGAGTAATCATTGTGTGTTTCGAAAATATATTGAAACTACAATATAGAAGACTTTCTCAAAGTTACTGATTATTCCACCATTTTATTTTGAGATATATACAGATAAAAGAGAATTAAAAAAAAATGTCAACTCTGTGCAAGACATTTGATTGGCTTGCTGAGGAAGCGGATTTACCGGCTGTTGTAAGAACTAATCTCCAAGTAATGCTCATTGCATTTTTTGTGAAGTCGATAGATGAAGCCTAAATCTCCGTTCAAACGTCAGAGTTGCTGGTTTTTTTTGTTTTGTTTTGTTTTGTTTTCTTTCTTTTTTTCTTCTTTTTTTTTTTGTAGAACCCAGTTTTCTCCTAATCCTGCTCGATAATGCAAAGGTTAGTTGCTTTGAAAACAGAGTGCAATTGAAAAAAAAAAAGAAGAAGAAAGAAGAAGAAATTCACAGTCTTTTCAGAAACTCTTAAATCAAACACCACAAAATTATGGATGTAATTAGCAGTTTCACAAAACATTGGATTTAGTTTAAAGTTAAAAGACAGGTTTTATACAAAACAAAATATGAATATAATTATATAGATTATGTAAAACAATAGGAAAGCAAACATGTAAAATTACCTATTAGATGTAATATTTTGGAAGGAAAAATAAAGTGTATATTATTTGGATTTTTCAGATAGTTTTCCTCTTTTTTATTATAATATACAAAGCGTTTTGGACGTTGTGTCCTTTGTTCTTCTTCAAGTATTTCAGGTGTACCGATTACGACATGAATGCTCCCAGGTTCGACAAGAAGGTTCCCAAGTTCGACGAGAATATTCCAAAGTACGACAAGAAACAGCCGAAGAAATCCGGAGGCTACAGCAGTCGAAACATTGTGTATATAAAAATAAAAATCAGGAAAACAGTCCGAAAAATCCAAATAATCCAAACCATCAAACCTCACCTAAAAAAAAAAACAGCTGAAGAAGACCGGTGAATACATCGTCAGAAATGTTGTGTATAAAACAATGAAAATGAGGACAACAGTCCGAAAAATCCAAGTAATAGAATTTATCAGACCTCATCTAAAAAAAATCACATAAATAAAAACAAAGTTTTTAGAATTAAAAAAAAAATGAACTGTGTGGAAATTCTAATTGCATAATTTAATTTTGTTCGGATTGTCCAGCGATCTTTTGTAAATTATATTTTAAGTCATTATCGATATGGTCAATGATAATTCATTTGAATAGGTCGACTACAAGACTGAAAGTAATATATCTGATGAAATATCAAAAATCTTTATAAACTTCATCGTCAACTATACGATGTATGTCAGAAAAGTTCCAGGCTGATCACATTCTTCGATGTGAGGGGTATCGTCCACTGCGAGTTCTTGCCACAGGGCCAGACGATCAACCAGCATGTCTACAAAAAGATACTGTGGTGTTTGCTTTGTTCAGTGCTCGAGAAGAGGTGAGAGATGTGGCAGGACAACTCGTGGGGGCTTCACCATGACAACGCACCTACCCACACTGCCCTGAGTATCCGAGAGTTCCTGGCCCAGAAGAACAACCCTATGCTGGTGCAACCTCCCTACTCGCCTGACCTGGCTCCATGTGATTTTTTCCTCTTCCCCAAGCTCAAGGGGTCATCAAGGGAACCCGTTTTGAGGATGTGAACGACATCAAAAAGACCGTAACGACAGAGCTACGGAGAATCCCGGAAGAATCCTTCCAGGAGTGCATACAAGCGTGACAGAGAAGGATGGGAAAGTGCATTAGACTCCAGGGTGATTAATTTGAAGGGGATAACTTGTAGTTTATAGTTTGGATTTGAAAATAATTTTTTGGTGACACCAGTCATGGAACTTTTTCGACATACCTTGTATAAGTACAAAAAGCCTATACCTTCATTTAAAAGCAATTATTCCATTTACAGCATACCCAAATATACAAACATCGTTTAATTATATGACCAAAATAAAAAGAGCGGGTAGATGTGCCTTTCAAATTGAAAGGGAATTATCGTGAAGTGAGTATGATCTAAATCGATCCCGGTTCGCCAAATTCATTTCACGAGCAAGAATGTTTATTTCATACTACACAGACAAATATTCTATGATATTTTAAGAAAAAAATATATTTGAAATCAGAAAATAATCTGGAAACAGTTTTTTCGTATAATTCTTTAAGAAAAAATATCAAATGGTAATTCGTTAAAAGAGAGAGATAGAGAGAGAGAGAGAGAGAGAGAGAGAGAGAGAGAGGGGGGGACAATGATACAGAAGAGAAGGTTTTTCCATTAGATAGAAAACTGAATTCATGGAGCAAGAGCCACGTGCTGAGATGTCAGAGTCAACTGTCAGAGTATTGTGACAGTATATATATATATATATATATATATATATATATATATATATATATATATATATATATATATGAGGTGTGTCAAAAAAGGATCGAGATTGAAGCTGTATTTACCAGGATAGGAATGGACAATAAATGTAACGTTTTATTTTTCAGAATAAAAGGTATATCAAAGAGTAAAAAAAATCGATACTTTTTACCCACCTTATATATATATATATATATATAATATATATATATATAGAGAGAGAGAGAGAGAGAGAGAGAGACAGACAGACAGACAGACAGAGAGAGAGACAGAGAGAAGAGGAGACAGAGAGACAGAGGAATAATATAAGAGTTTATAAAGAATAACGAAATGTATATATTAGTTTGTATCTATTGCATGGATGATATATATATATATATATTATATATATATATATATATATATATATTAATATATATATATACCAAGAGAGAGCGAGAGAGAGCGAGAGAGAGAGAGAGAGTGAGAGAGAGGGGAGAGAGAGAATAATATAAGAGTATATAATGAATAAAGAAATGTATATATTAGTTTGTATTTATTGCATGGATAAGATACTGCGACCCTTGGTTTTCATGCCTTTCTTTTTGGCATTCATCATCGCAGAATGCCGAAAAGAAAGGCACAAAACACAAGGGTCACAGTATCATATTAATGCAATAAATACATGCATACAAATTAATATATATATATATATATATATATATATATATATATATATATTATATATATATATATATAATATATATATATATATATATATAACTTGGCCCACCACTAATTCACCAAGTGAGATACTGATAGCCATACACTAGTTGAGTGTTGCATGTTATCGATTGTTCAGATACAAGGATTCCGTCCTTAAGCATTAC
>CM042149.1:16776929-16779429 GCA_023376005.1 Doryteuthis pealeii
CAAAAAGGTACAACCACACCGGGTCAGAATGGAACTGGGATTAATGGCGATAAAGGAGTACTCCACAATCCCCAGAGCTCCAGAATTGAAACTTCACTATTACATACATTTAAAGCAGGATATAACAAACGTAGTTCATATAATTTTTAATTAGCGTGTAAAATAATTGATGATTTCAATTTGGTTTATTTGACTGAAATCTGAGAAAATTTGTGTTATATTCACAAAGAACGATTTCCAAATTTCCCCACAAGATATCAAAATATATATACTGATTGTGTAAATAATAATGTTAAAAACTTACTAAAACAATTTCTCTGAATGTTGGAGATGAGGCTTGATGATTAGTATTATCTGCGTTATTCGGACTATTGCCCTCATCTTTATTGTTATTGGTACTACGTTTCGGCCGATGTACCCTCCGGCCTTCTTCAGGTATTTCTTGTCGGACTCGGGAACCTTCTCGGATAAAAGAAAGTTCTCGAGTTCGAAAAGAAAGTTCCCGAGTTTGAAAAAAAGGTTCCCGAGCTCGACAAGGTTCCCGAGTCCAACAAGAAATACCTGAAGAAGACCGGAGGGTATATCGGCCGAAACGTAGTACAAATAACAATAAAGATGAGGACAATAGTCCGAATAACGCAGATAATATTATTACTAAAACAAGTTTTAAACAATAAAAGAAACATATTCTATTAATCATCTTGATTTCTTATAGATACTAGCAAATATATGCTCCATCCGGGTAGAGTTTTAATGTAATAAGATATATTAAATTAGAAAGGCTAATGAAACTAAATAAGAACACAGATAAAAAGATTTGAAAAAGAGTGGGGTATAATCGAAAAATAGAACATCTTTGAAACTTACTCTTCCATCACTCCAGCCATTTATTGCTAAATTTTCCTAATTTAACTATTTAGTTAAAATAGGAAGTAAGGAATAAAATTTCAGTTATTTGTTCTTGTTAATGGATTTCTTTTTAAGATTTATCACCGCATTTTTTGCTTATATGCATAAAAATAAAACCAAACAATTAGAAATCAATAATACAAAGCATATATTTATTAAAATCAAATTTTTAATATCAATATGCAAATTAGCGTTCCCGTTCAAATGATAAACAGGTATTTTATTGTCTCTATAAATTCAATTTCATGTTGTTAGCATTTGGATAAGCAAACAGTATTAATAATGTAAAACAATTTTATTAATAATTGAGGTTTAAATAAAAATAAAATCATGGAGAATGTAACGTAAATAACTAAGGGAATTGTGACTTGAGTAGTAATATAGTTTCGGTTACAGACGGACAAACACACAATCTCCATTATAATAAGATATAATAGATAGATTGTTAATAAATGAGAAAGAAATTTATTAGTATTTACAGATAGATAAATGTATAAATTGATATATATATATATATATATATATATATATATATATATATATATATATATATATATATATATATATATATATATATATATATATAGTTAAGTTTATACGAGGAGGGATCAGTAATTTCGCAACGTGACACGCAGCTATTAGTTAAAATTTGATACAATATTTGTATAATAGATTATCATCATGTTCATATATGATCTCTGCGTGCTAGAAATTATTATTATATTATATCATATTATAAGAAATTATTATTATATTATATTATAAGAGTTATTAGATTAATTTGTACGTTCTATTTTACCCGCAAAATTGACATGTGCAAAACGTAAGATCGAATCTTAAAATAGAAATATTCTTTTTCGAAATTATTATTCGAGTTATAAGAAATTGTCCAGTACTTAATGATCTATATTCATTTAGACAAGGTCCCCATTCATTCACAGACCATTATTAATTACACCAGGGATAACTCATCATATATATATATATATATATATATATATATATATATATATATATATATATATACTTTATTGTGAATTAAATACTTTTATTTTATCGAAATAAAAAAATTAAGAGACTAAATTGGCAATAAACTTAGCCTTAGATTTAAAAAAATATATATATATTAATACTCATGTTCCTAAATTCTACGACCGTTATCATCTTGCAACACCCTCTGGTTAAACATGAGACTGTCCAAATCGTACAAGGTGAAAGGCAAAAATGTAAGTCTTGATTATCTGGTGTTGCTTATCCTCTAAATTCTTAAATCTTATGAATGTTGTCACCTCAACTAAATAAGATAAGGTTAATTCATTTATATATTAGAGAAATGTTCGAAGATGAGGAAAACCATTTTTGACATGCTTAGTCTTTCATTAATGAAATCAAAGGATTCCACGATTCCTTTTTTTTTTCCAGAAAAATATAAACAAACTTCCTATTTCTCTTTGTAAATATATACAGGTATATACATATGTGCCGACATGAATTCTGTTTTAGAAAAATATGAAGCAAACTTTTTCTTTCTTTGTAAATATATACAGGTACGTGCATAAGTTTCGGCCTGGCAATTCCTTTTTTCAAAAAG
>CM042149.1:16789429-16802624 GCA_023376005.1 Doryteuthis pealeii
TATATATATATATCTCTTTTTTTCTCCGCTTCAATTACGAAAGAAATTTTAAAAATTAATCTCTATCAGTACGTCACTCCTTAAATTACAATACCGTTAGAAATTGCGTAAGCTTATCAGTGAATATATATTTTATAGTCATAGTAAAAATCATTAACAAGTAGAATAAGCCTTATTTTTTAACGATATCGCTATGAAAATCTGAGTTAGATTTGCCTTAAAACTGCTTATGTTATTAGTGCGTTTAAAATCCTGGACTGTTAAATGAATTCTAAAAACTCCTAGTCATCAGTTAAATCCTTCAAATCGTAACACCTGTAGATGATTAAAAAAACGCGGTGACTAAAAGAAATAGTTTTGATAAACGGACTAATACATTATGCGAGAAAATGCATTTGGTGTATTACAGTGTCAAGATAAAGTCAAGTGAGGAGCTGGTGGTAGGTGTGGTGCCCCACATCGGACTCTAAAAACAATCTCCTTGGTCTAGCGCTAGTGAAAGGGGATAGACTCCATCGCTGTCTGGCTGATACCGACTTAATGTCACCCCGACGACTTTACTTTACACACGCACACACACACACACACACACACACACACACACACACACCTGCATCTGTTAACTATTTGCCTACATTATAGCCGCTCACAGCGACTCTCCCACCCCTACGATCCTTCCGTAGACTGCTGACAGCGGCTCTCACACGTGCCACTCAGATTAAAATAACAATAGGATATTATTTGAATAGGGTATGTTCTGGGATGAATAGATAGTGAACTTTGAAATATCCCATCATACAGGTTAAAAAATACTAAGAAAATTTGGTACAGCCGTAAGTAAAGTTTTGTAGGCAAAATAGGAATAACAGAATTGAAGAATCTTCGTTCCTGTTTGGCTACAAAATTGTTAAATCGCAAATTAATTTGTACTGATTGTCTTCTTTATATTTTTGAATATCGAATAACATTTACATTCTTCGCATTTTTAGCAACATATTTCAATGGGAAATTATATGCAACATTTTTTTAAAATTGTTCTAGAGCGAAAAGAGAATATAAGATATGAACCAAAAACAAGGGGTTACGAATATCAATGAAGTGAAACAAAAATTGACCGAATAAAAAGAGGGTTAATTACAAATATAAATATAAAAGTTTAAACTTTAATAGACTAACCAGATAAATATTTTTAGTGTGTATCTCATTAGTGTCAGTGAATATTTAACCGAAGATTTATTAAGACGTCAATAAAACAGGTTTATTATTTCATTAATCATTTTATTATTCAGAACTCCAATGATATGTAGGTATTTAAACTTTGCATACATGAATATGTATGCATATGATATATATTCATTCATACATACATATTCACATACTTACATACATAAATACATACATACATACGTACATTTAAATATTTTAAATCTTTGAAATAAAAGAAAATTAATTAAAATATATTGAAACGAGATTGTCTGCAGCCCGTCAATGCAACGATCCCCACATATATGCATATATATATATATATATATATATATATATATATATATATATATATATATATATATATATATTTATATATATATATATATAATAACAATAAATAACTAACACTAATCTTAGCAACTCTCGGAAAATATGAATAGGTTCTCCTAATTTGAATTATATATATATATATATATATATATATATATATATATATATATATATATATATATATATATATATAGTCTTTCACATAGACTTATAGTTCGCTGGAGAGATTAATGCTTGACAATTTCGTAACTACATACAGAGCAATATTTTATGATTATATACAGAGCAATATATATATGTATGTATGTATATATATATATATATATATATATATATATATATATATGTTGTGTGTGTGTGTGTGTGTATATATATATGTTTGTGTGTGTGTGTATATATATATATGTTTATGTGTGTGTGTGTGTATACATATATGTGTGTGTATGTATATATATGTATATATATATATGTGCATATATATATATGTATATACGTATATATATATATATGTGTGTGTGTGGGGGATAAACATAATCAAATCTAACTTCTCTTTTTGCAAACAGGTTGAATAAAGTCATGTGTCAAATTTGTAAATAATCCATGAATAAATTTTTTTTCGAAAATATGAATCCAACATCAAAAAATAAAATTTGATTATTTGATTCGAAAATGAATTATATTGGGATTTCTTTTTTTAATTCATTGATATTTTATCCCGATAAATTTATACGCATGCCATGGCTTATTGCAATTTGAGCTATTACATTTGAACTGGACACGGAAACTATAAATTAATCTAAAATAGTTTTTCTTTCGATGTTTTTTCATGAATCTTTTTTTAACTATAAAATCTATGTCTTGAAATAAAGATTGAATTGATGAATTTAATAATTTAAAAGTGTTCCGTTAAATGAATGGTATTAGGAATAATTATGCCATCAGATATTTGGTCAGATTCCAAGTTTATTATGTTAATTCGAAATAAAGTTATGTGGACAGAGTTGAAATTCATTTTTCAGTTCTGAATTAAACAAAATCGTTTTCATGTAAATAAATTGACTTTTGATTAATTTACAATATATATATATATATATATATATATATATATATATATATATATATATATATATATATATATATATATATATATAGAGAGAGAGAGAGAGAGAGAGAGTTTGTGTATGTATATATTCATCGCATGGAAATGAATATGTTGCATTCAGTTCTGAATTAAACATGTAAATAAATTGACTTTATTGATTTAATATATATATATATATATATATATATATATATATATATATATATATATATATATATATATATATAGTAACGAATAAATGCATAATAGTTTGTGTATGTATATATTTATCGTATGGAAGTGAATATGTTTCATAAAAGTAAATAAATATATATACACAAACTATATATATATATATATATCATAGCTCTATCACTGATATTGAACACTTTTCTAATAATACCGTAAAATCTAGTGTGATACTATTGCAATGATATATATATATATATATATATACATATATATATATATATATATATATATATATATATATATATATATATGTATACTAGAAGCATGAAATACAAACTATAAGCATGGAGTACTTTTAATGAAAATAAATTGACGTTTTATTGATTTGCAATACTGTGGGTTTAATATTTACAATATAAGTATATAAGTATATGAAAAATTGAAAAAGACATCAAAATCTTCTGATGGATGATATTTTATTGTAGAACTTGACGATATAACGTTTCGGTTTGTTCAGCAAACCATCGTCAGTGCATTCATATGAATAATTATTAAAAAACTTAAAAAACAGTGCTTTGCAATTTTTTTAAGTATGTTGCGGCTTCTGAATATTACTCAATTATGAATATGAATATGAATATGTCGGAATTATTTCCAATTTTTCTTTTATATATATATATATAATATATATATATATATATATATATATATATATATATATATGTGTGTGTGTGTGTGTGTGTGTGTGTATGTATGTATGTATGTCTGTATTATATATATATATATATATATAATATATATATATATATATATATATATATATATATATATATTAAAAGACTTAAAGAGTTCTTGAGTAATAACTAATTTCGACATAAAAAATCACTTTCTGATCTTAAAAATGACGTAATGGATCTTTAAAAATGGGTTCTTTTGTTTCTTATAACACCTCGAATTCAAATCATAAATTTAATCTTCATTCATTCAAAAGTAATTTGTCTTTTATAATAGTAAAGAACAGTTGTGTCATTTTATTCAAACTTTATTTCCTGTGGAAATTAAGATATAATATACAATGCTCGTGACAAAGATCGTTCAGAGAAACAATCTTATGACAAAGTAAACATTCATTTTCGTGAAGTCAAATAATTTTGCTATTCATCAAACTTCTCGCAAATCCTTTCATTTTCTTTTCAAGGAATTATATATATCATAGAAATTTTATCTGATTTTTACGAATTAAGTATCTAAGAATAAAACCTAAATATTTTCAAATGAAGATAAAAAAAAATGAATTAAAAATTAATCTATGTATATATTTGTTTACCAAGCCCTCCATACGAGTAGGATGCGACACAAGGTCAATTTATTAAGCAGAGTTTAACAGGTTTAAATTCAGTTTCTTAGACTGATTTGCCTAACCAAGGTTAAAGAGCCCAGTCTGCCTACTATTTATCTGTAATTATATAGTCAAACATACGATTAAAAACAATTGAAAATTATGCGTGTTTATTACAGCGAATCGAAAACGAAATTTAAAAAAATATACAAAACGGTAAATTTACAACTTTTAGATATTTTGAGAAAAGTTTTTTTTTACATGAATCGATAAACCCTAAAACAATAAACCCATGTTTATTGTAAAAAAAAAAGGAAAAAGAAAAGGAAAAAAAGAGCGAGATAGTGTAAGTCCCTTACAATTAAACTCCGAGCCAATATCAGTTCAAATCAAAATTGTCCATTAAATTAATTTTCTAAATAAATGTGAATATAAATTATTTATTTATAAATTAAATTAAATTACTTTAGTTTAGTTATGTAAATTTATTGCACACATACGAATTTTCAACCCTTAAATTTTCACTAAGTTACACTCATCTCTTTCGTAATCTAATTAAATATTCCATGGATATCATGAATATTTCTGATTTTGATTTTTCGCACTGTTGTGCTTATCTTTATAGTGGTATGTAAAAATAAACAATAAAGATGAGAACACAGTTCGAAAAATCAAAATTATACACATCAATCCTCATTTTTAAAAATTAAGACAAATAATGTGTCTCCTGTATTAAAACATTTTTTCATTGTTTTGGTTGTTTTTCAAATTTTAAATTTAAAATCACGTTCTTTCATATATAAATGTCATTTAAAAAAATAAATAAACATTGTTATGACGTAATCTCTTTCGTACGTATATTTCCTTCTCGTATTATTCGTCGAATAGAAATTGAAATCAACAGATGATATGTATTACCCAGAGGAAGATTACAAAAAACATAGTTAATAAATGTAAAATACATTAAAATTATCATTAATTTATCCCTTACGTCTCTTTCTCATTGAATAATAATTGTATGAGTGTCTGCCTAACAGTTGAGTGTTTTGTTAAAAAAATCCCCAACAGCTATAAATTATTTTTTGCTTTAATTCTTAATATTCTCTATAAGGATACGTTTTAGGAAAATATTTTGATTTATTTTAAAAAAAAAACTAGATTGAAGTATTCCTAATATTTCTAATCTTTAAAAATCTGATTTTGAATTGTGTACAATAAATGTAAATATAAATTTAATTCTTTATGAATTAAATTACTTTATTCTAATCATGTATATCTATTGCAACACATAAAAAACTTTCAAATTTATTGCACACACTTAAATTTTCACTAACCCCTTAGGTTTTTTCCGGATCACTAAATTACGAAATATTGAGGATTTGTTTCAGTAATATTATAAAAAAATTACGTGTAAAGAAATCTCTTAAAGATTCGAACACACTTTGCCTCGCATTTTCATCATTATTCATATTTTTGTTTGGTTGATTGGGTAGATATGCGCTTTCATTTGTGATATAACGAAGTAAAGATGAAATAATTATAGAATTGACACATCTAACGGTGTCTTTCGTATGTTTAACTCTTTATCTATCATAAACCGCTCACAACAACTCTCCTACCGTAAACCGCTGGCAGCGGCTCTTGCACGTGTCACTTGTTTACTAGCAGAAGGACTCAGATTACAACAATGGTAATTGGACTTTATCTGAATAGAATGGGTCTGAGGAGAATAGACTGTGAACTTTGAAATATCCCGTCATACAGGTAAAAACACCGAGAAAATTTTGGTAGAGCGGTGGGGGAAATTTGGTAAGGCAAAGAGTTAAAAGTGAGAGGAAGAAAGATATACATATTTTAAGCTATAGAAAAAAATCTAAAAATGAAGAATTTGAAATATCTTTAATTTTTAAAAATCTGATTGGAACCCAAGGGTTCGATAGAATCGCCGAATTAGGAAACAATAATCATATTTGTTTCAGCAAATCGTAAGAAGATTACATGAAAAGGAAATTTTATTGAATTTTATTTCTTAAAAAAGCGCTAAATCTAGCGAACAATTTCTCAAATATAAGAAAAAATGTTATTTGACAAGGTTTCAATAGTCAAACTTGTGCATCTGAAATACCTCAATACACGTCTATCTTCCCTCATCATCACGATATAACACCACACCAAAAGTAGAAAAATAAGAAATATTTAAGATATTGTTACTGTACATTATTATCTATCTATTCATCTTTCCTCCCCCCCCTCTTCTCTCTCTTCTCTCTCTTGCTCTTATATATATATATATATATATATATTATATAGATGATATAGATAGGGGTCTATATATTTATAAGTAATAGTTCTCAATATTATAGGAGCAGTTTAATCACAATTAAGTAATGTCCACGCTACCTTGAGCTTAATATATATATTATATATATATATATCTATATATATATAGTATATATATAATATAGTATATATATTATTATATAATTATAAATATATATTATATAATTATGCTAATATATTATATATATATATATAAATATCATATATATATATATTATATAATATATTATAGTATAATAATACAAAGTTATTAAACATGATTAGGAAAAATCCAATCCAAATCAGCAATTACAATTCAATGCAATATATTATATATTATATAATATATTATATATATATAATTATTATAATATATATAATAGTACATGCATGTCAATCTGTCTGTCTGCTCTATCTATCTATCTATCTACTCTATCTCTATATATACTCTAGTATCTAATCTATCTATATCTCTCTGTCTCTGTCCTCTCTCTTCTCTCTCTCTCTCTTCGCAGTGAAGCCCTCTCTCTCTCTCTCTCTCCTACATCTCTCTCGTAATATATATATTATATATATTTATATTATTATATATATCGTCCTTCATAATCTTCTATTTGTCTATCAATAATATTTGTCTTGTTTGTACACATATATTAATAGCGACAATAGGAGACAATAAATAATTAAAAAAATATTTCCATATCATTTCAAACAAAAAAAAATAATTAATCAGAATGGTCGCTTAAAAAATGTCATCTAATAAAGCTTTTGACTAATTTTTTTTAAATAAATCCAATACACTTTTTAAGGTAATCGAAATACAGTATTTTTCGTATTCATTGTTGAAATTAGCAACCTATATGATTTCCCAACCCTATTGCCCTTATGGCAAGCCCCACGCCTTTTTTATCATATTGGTCGTAGAAGGCGGTGACTGGGGTCTACATGTCCTGGAATGCGTTAAACTCTATCTGATGGTGAGGTTTCCCAGTTTTGGAGGTTTGGGGAATGTGGAGCACCCCTTCATCACCATTGCTCCTGGTCCACTCTGACCCCGGGTGGTAGTACTGTTAGGGTCCATCTATGGGTTTAAATAAAAAAAATGATTTATAAAAAAAATTGTATATGCATTAAGATGAATTTATTTCACAACTTTATCGCATTAAATGACCCACCGAGGTTGATATGCCGTAAAAACAAAACAAATCCAAAACAAAAAAATCGATATTGAATAAAAGTACATTTAAAAAATTTTGTGTAGCAAAATAGTTTTCTTAGGGCATTTGATTATTCAATGTAATATACAGTATTTATTAAGAAATATACTTTAACTAAATATTTCTTAGCAACTAACCGAACGAGCTTTCTGCGAAACCTCGTTTAAAATATTTGAGTCCTTCGTATATCCTGAACGGTTCCGGTTTTAGTTGTACAACTATTTTTTATTTTCTGTATGTCTTCCTGTTTATTTATCTAGATTCAATAATCTGTTTATTTTTAAACGATAGAAATGTGGGATAAATAAAGGTAATCAAATGCCCCTAGAAATATTTTGTAACACAAAGACTCAGTTTTAACATGTAACTTTATATTCAATTAGTGATTTTTGGTTTGGTTTGTTTTGTTTACCGGCATATCAACCTCGTGGGTCAATTTAATGCCGAAAAGTTTTGAAATAAATCATTCTTAATGGATATTACAATTTTTTTTATAACATCATGTTTTTTTTAACCCATAGATGGGACCCTAACAGGTACTACCACCCGGGTCAGAAGTGGCCAGGGAGCAATGGTGATGAAGGGGTGCTCCACATTCCCCAAACCTCCAACTGGAACCTCACCATCAGATAGAATTTAACGCCATTCCCAGGACATGTAGACCCCAGCACCGCCTTCTAGCACCATATGATAAAAAGGGGTGGGCTTGCCATAAGGGCAATAGGGTTGGGAAATCATATAGTTGCTAATTTCAATATGAATACGAAAAATATTTGTATTTCGATACCTTAAAATTGTATTGATTTATTAAAAAAATTATCAAAAGTTTATTAAGACATTTTTTTAAGCGACCAGTTCTGTATATTATTTTTTTTTGTCTTGAAATTATATGGAATATTTGTTTTATTATTTTATTGTATCCTATTGTGTATTTATATATGTGTACATAAAAGACAAAATTAATGATAGACAAATAGATAGATATGAAATGGACTGATATATATTATATATATATATATATATATATATAGAGAGAGAGAGAGAGAGAGAGAGAGAGAGAGAGGGAGAGAGAGAGAGAGGAAGAGACAGAGACAGAGAGATATAGATAGATAGATAGCTAGATATATATAGAGATAGATAGATAGAATAGATAGATAGACAGACAGACAGATTGACATGCATGTGTACATATATAATATATATTATATATATATATACTATATATATATAATATATATATATATGGCATTGATATGTAATTGCTGATTGGATTTTGGATTTTTCCTAATCATGTTTAATAACTTTTATTTTATATATAATACTATATTAATATATATATATATATAATATATATATATATATATATATATATATTTAATAGATTTATATATATATATTTTAATAGATTATATATATATATATATATATATATATATATATATATATATATATATATATTATATATATATTAATATAAGCTAAGGTAGCGTGGACATTACTTAATTTTGATATAACTGTCCTATAATATTGAGAACTATTTACTTTAAAAATATATAGCACCATATCTATATCATCTATATATATATATATATATATATATATATATATATATAGAGAGAGAGAGAAGAGAGAGAGAGGGGGGGAGAAAGATGAATAGATAGATTAATAGATGTACATAACAATCTCTTAAATATTTCTATTTCTTCTACTTGGTGTTATATCGTGATGATGAGGGAAGATAGACGTGTATTGAGGTTATTTCAGAATACAAGTTTGACTATTGAAACCTTGTCAAATAACATTTTTTCTTATATTTGAGAAATTGTTCGCTAGATTAGCGCTTTTTAAGAATTAAAATTCAATAAAATTTCCTTTCATGTAATTTCTTCTACGATTTGCTGAAACAAATATGATTATTGTTTCCTAATTCGGCGATTCTATCGAACCCTTGGGTTCCAATCAGATTTTTAAAAATTAAAGATATTTCAAATTCTTCATTTTTAGATTTTTTTCTATAGCTTAAAATATTGTATATCTTCTTCCTCTCACTTTTAACTCTTTTGCTACCAAATTTCCCCCACGGCTCTACAAAATTTTCTCGGTGTTTTTACCTGTATGACGGGATATTTCAAAATTCACAGTCTATTCTCCTCAGAACCCATTCTATTCGAATAAAGTCCAATTACCATTGTTGTAATCTGAGTCCTTCTGCTAGTAAACAAGTGACACGTGCAAGAGCCGCTGCCAGCGGTTTACGGTAGGAGAGTTGTTGTGAGCGGTTTATGATAGATAAAGAGTTAAACATACGAAAGACACCGTTAGATGTGTCAATCTATAATTATTTCACTCTTTACTTCGTTATATCAAAAAATGAAAGCGCATATCTACCCAATCAAACCAAACAAAATATGAATAATGATAAAATGCGAGGCAAAGTGTGTTCGAATCTTTAAGAGATTTCTTTTACACGTAATTTTTTTTATAATATACTGAAACAAATCCTCATATTTTCGTTTTAGTGATCCGGAAAAACCCTAAGCGGGTTAGTGAAAATTTAAGTGTGTGCAATAAATTGAAAGTTTTTTTATGTGTGCAATAGATATACATGATTAGAATAAAGTAATTTAATTCATAAAGAATTAATTTTATATTTACATTTATTGTACACAATTCAAAATCAGATTTTTAAAGATTAGAAATATTAGGAATACTTCAATCTAGTTTTTTTTTTAAAATAAATCAAAATATTTTCCTAAAACGTATCCTTATAGAGAATATTAAGAAATTAAAGCAAAAATAATTTAATAGCTGTTGGGGATTTTTTAACAAAACACTCAACTGTTAGGCAGACACTCATACAATTATTATTCAATGAGAAAGAGACGTAAGGGATAAATTAATGATAATTTTAATGTATTTTACATTTTATTAACTATGTTTTTTGTAATCTTCCTCTGGGTAATACATATCATCTGTTGATTTCAATTTTCTATTCGACGAATAATACGAGAAGGAAATATACGTACGAAAGAGATTACGTCATAACAATGTTATTTTATTTTTTTTAAATGACATTTATATATGAAAGAGAACGTGATTTTAAATTTAAAATTTGAAAAAACAACCAAACAATGAAAAATGTTTTAATACAGGAGACACATTATTTGTCTTAATTTTTAAAAATGAGGATTGATGTGTATATTTTGATTTTTCGAACTGTGTTCTCATTTCTTTATTGTTTTTATTTTTACATACCACTATAAAGAATAGCACAACAGTGCGAAAAATCAAAATCAGAAAATATTCATGAATCCATGTGAATAGATTTAATTAGATTACGAAGAGATGAGTGTAACTTAGTGAAAATTTAAGGGTTGAAAATTCGTATGTGTGCAATAAATTTACATAACTAAACTAAAGTAATTTAATTTAATTTATAAATAAATAATTTATATTCACATTTATTTAGAAAATAATTTAATGGACAATTTTGATTTGAACTGATATTGGCTCGGAGTTTAATTGTAAGGGACTTCACTATCTCGCTCTTTTTCTCCTTTTCTTTTTCCTTTTTTTTTTACACATAAACATGGGTTTATTGTTTTAGGGTTATCGATTCATGTAAAAAAAAACTTTTCTCAAAAATATCTAAAAGTTGTAAATTAACCGTTTGTATATTTTTTAAATTTCGTTTTCGATCGCTGTAATAAACACGCATAATTTCCAATTGTTTTTTAATCGTATGTTTGACTATATAATTACAGATAAATAGTAGGGCAGACTGGGCTCTTTAACCTTGGTTAGGCAATCAGTCTAAGAAACTGAATTTAAACCTGTTAAACTCTGCTTAATAAATTGACCTTGTGTCGCATCCCTACTCGTATGGAGGGCTTGGTAAACAAATATATACATAGATTAATTTTTAATTCATTTTTTTTTATCTTCATTTGAAAATATTTAGGTTTTATTCTTAGATACTTAATTCGTAAAAATCAGATAAAATTTTCTATGATATATATAATTTCCTTGAAAAGAAAATGAAAGGATTTGCGAGAAGTTTTGATGAATAGCAAAATTATTTGACTTCACGAAAATGAATGTTTACTTTGTCATAAGGATTGTTTCTCTGAACGATCTTTGTCACGAGCATTGTATATTATATCTTAATTTCCAGGAAATAAAGTTTGAATAAAATGACACAACTGTTCTTTACTATTATAAAAGACAAATTACTTTTGAATGAATGAAGATTAAATTTATGATTTGAATTGAGGTGTATAAGAAACAAAAGAACCCATTTTTAAAGATCCATTACGTCTTTTTTTAAGATCAGAAAGTGATTTTTATGTGTCGAATTAGTTTATTACTCAAGAACTCTTTAAGTCTTTTAAATATATATAATATATATATATATATATATATAATATATATATATATATATATATATCTATATATATTACAGACATACATACATACATACACACACACACACACACACACACACATATATATATATATATATATATATATATTATATATATATATATATATATATATATATAAGAAAAATTGGAAATAATTCCGACATATTCATATTCATATTCATAATTGAGTAATATTCAGAAGCCGCAACATACTTAAAAAAATTGCAAAGCACTGTTTTTTAGTTTTTTAATAATTATTCATATGAATGCACTGACGATGGTTTGCTGAACAAACCGAAACGTTATATCGTCAAGTTCTACAAATAAAATATCATCCATCAGAAAGATTTTGATGTCTTTTTCAATTTTTCATATACTTATATACTTATATTGTAAATATTAAACCCACAGTATTGGCAAATCAATAAAACGTCAATTTATTTTCATTAAAAGTACTCCATGCTTATAGTTTGTATTTCATGCTTCTAGTATACATATATATATATATATAATATATATAATATAATATATATATATATATATGTATATATATATATAATATATATATCATTGCAATGTATCACACTAGATTTTACGGTATTATTAGAAAAGTGTCAATATCAGTGATGAGCTATGATATATATATATATATATAGTTTGTGTATATATATTTATTTACTTTTATGAACATATTCACTTCAATACGATAAATATATACATACACAAACTATTATGCCATTATTCGTTACTATATATATATATATATATATATATATATATATATATATATATATATTATAATATATATATATAATAATTATATATCAATATAATAGTTCAATTTATTTACATGTTTAATTCAGAACTGATGCAACATATTCATTTCCATGCGATGAATATATACATACACAAACTCTCTCCTCTCTCTCTCTCTCTCTATATTATATATATATATATATATATATATATATATATATATATATATAATATATATATATATATATATATATATTGTAAATTAATCAAAAAGTCAATTTATTTACATGAAAACGATTTTGTTTAATTCAGAACTGAAAAATGAATTTCG
>CM042149.1:16802634-16847634 GCA_023376005.1 Doryteuthis pealeii
TCTATTACGATTCTTATTAGTACTGTATTAAATTTAGAATATCTTTTACATATTTTTTGCCTCTATCTTAAAAATGCTTGTCTAGCTACTATACAACCCCATTCTCTCCTCTCTTCTCTCTCTCTTCTCTCTCTCTCTTCTCTCTTCTCTCTCTCTCTTCTCTTCTCTCTCTTCTCCCTCATTCCTTTCTATTACGTTCTTTATAGTACTGTATTTAAATTTAGATAGGCTTTTTACATTATTTTTTGCTTCTATTCTTAAAAAAATGCTGGGCAGCCTTACTACAACCCCAGTTCTCTCTCTCTCTCTCTCCTCTCTCTCCTCTCTCTCTCTCTCTTCTCTCTCTCTCTCTCTCTCTCTCATTTCCTTTCTATTACGACTTTATAGTTTACTGATTTAAATTTAGATATCTTTTTACATTATTTTTTGCTTCTAGTTCTTAAAATGCCTGTCTAGCTATACAACCCCATTCTCTCTCTCTCTCTCTCTCTCTCCTCTCCTCATCTCTTCTCTCTCTCTCTCTCTCTCTTCTCTACTCTCCTCTCTCCATGTCCTTTCTATTTACGATTCTTATTAGTACGTTATTTAAATTTAGATATCTTTTTACATATGTTTTGCTTCTATTCTTTAAATGCTGTCTAGCTTACTACAACCCCATTCTCTCTCTCCTCTCTCCTCTCTAACTCTCTCTCTCCTCTCCTCGTCTCTCTCTCTCTCTCTCTCTCTCTCATTTCCTTTCTAGTTACGAATTCTTATAGATACTGTGTTTTAAATTTAGATATTTTACATATTTTTGTTCTTATCTTAAAATGCTGTCTAGCTTACTACAACCCCCATTCTCTCTCTCTCTGCTCTTCTCTCTCTCTCTCTCTCTCTCTCTCGCTCTCTCTCTCTCTTTCACGTTTTTCTTTAAGATTCTTTACTTTCCCCTCCATTCATCTGCTTTCTGAATGTCTGCATAGCAATCCTATTCAGTAAATGCATGCTTCGCGTAAACCTTACTTTAGTCCCAGGCCAATAAATCGGCTGTTCAAACTATTTAAGTCGTGACTTTGTTCCTGTCTACACCGGTTATTTGCAATATCCGGGTGCAAAAAAGCGCGCTATCTTCAGTAAGTACACCAAGTAATTCCAAGCCAAAGTTAAAAGATCATAGACTAATAAACATTCTAATGTCATCCATATGTCCAAATGTTGCCTTTCTGCAAGGTATGCTCTATAGCTAGTCAATTGCTTATTCGCTTTGACCTCTCATAACAATTGAATTGAAATACTGACAAATATGACAGCTACGTTTCTTAGATAAGTGCCAGACGTGCCCCCCCCCCCCTCTCTCGGTATCACTATATCTTGCCTTCTTTCCCGCCATCCTGTGGCAGCGGAAGAATCTAACAAAATTAGCTTTACTTCAACTTCTTACTTCACTTACATATTTGAAACATTGAAAATATCTATCTAATCTATCTACAATATAGGTTGTTCCTAATCTTCCGGACCGTTATCATCTTGCAACACCCTTTGGTCCAATCGTCCAAGAATTGAAATGCAAGAAATGTAAATCCTGATTATCTGGTTTCGCTTATTTATAAATTCTGTATATCTCATAATAAAAACAGCTTACTTCAACGTTCTACTCACTTGCAATTTATAAAACATGGAAATAATCTATTAGCATCAATAGGTTTGTTCCTTAAGCTTCTGACCGTTATCCACTTTGAACACTCTCTGCGTAAAAATTAGATCGGTCCAAGATGGAATGCAAAAATGTAAATCCTATATCTGGTGTCGCGTTATACTCTAATTATTATTTCTCATAATAAAACAGCTTACTTCTACATTCTTACTTGCAATTTGTAAAACATTGAAATATCTTATCATTTTACGTAGCAAATATATGCACCCTCCGTATAGGTACAAGTATTAGTTTTAATGTAATAAGATATATTAAATTAGAAAGGCTAATGAAACTAAATAAGACAGATAAAAATATTGAAAAGAGGGGTATAATCGAAAAATAGAAAACTTGAAACTTACTCCTCTATCACTCCCCATCTTATTGCTAATTTTCCTAATTTAACTATTTAGTTAAAATAGGAAGTAAGGAATAAATTTCAGTTATTTGTTCTTGTTAATGGTTTTTTTTAAGAATTTTACGAGCATTTTTTGCTTATATGCATAAAATAAAACCAAACAATTAGAAATCAATAATACAAGCATATATTATTAAAATCAAATTTTTAATATCAATATGCAATAAGCTTCCCGTTCAATGATAAACGGTATTTTGTTGTATATATAATACAATTCAAATTTAGTTGTAAATGGATCAAACAGTATTAATAATGTAAAACAATTTTATTAATAATTGAGGTTTATAAAATAAATCATGGAGAATGAACGATAATAACTAAGGGAATTGTGACTTGAGTAGATATATAGTTTCGGTTTCAGGCAGAACAAACACTAATAATAAGATATGATCAAAATTATTAATTAAAAGTTTAGATTTTTATAAATACTAAAAAAAATTGAGTGCGACCTTATTAGTATTAATAAATTCTTACAATTCTAGTTTAGAAAGCTTTATTCGGCTTAGAAAAGTACGGCACAGATTATTACTTGCTGTCCATTGTATCCGATGATGAAACCTCTTCGAATTCCTTTCTTCCAATTATTCGGTCTCTGGTTGCGTCTTGCCAGCTGCCTATGGGGGATTTTAAAGTCCTTCAGGTTTCTCTGATGTTGCGTTTGTACCTGAGCTTTGTCTACCGATTCCACGTGATACCTGTCTCAGTTGCGAGTACATAATCTGCTTGGTGTAGTCTGTCATCCCCAACTCTGTTTAAGTGACCAGCCCGTCTCAGGTGCGTTGAACAAGTATTCGTGCATGCCTGGGAGTCCCGTTCTTTCAGGATGGTCCTGTTTGAAACATGTTGCCACCACTTGACATTTTAATATACTGCGCAAGTGACACATGTAAGACACCTCTGATACACTCAGAGCTCCAAAATTGGAACTTACAATTTTGGAAGTAACTAAAACTGACTGACTTAATGATAGATTTTTATGCTAATTTGAAATTGATATTCTATACTGTGGTAATTAATACAATATAGGAAGAAGCGAAGGGTCTTCAAAAAAGGAAACTTGTAGAGACCAACGTAATTTATCAATCGTGTTGTATCAGCATTCTCCTGACTTCTGTTCTCCCTCCACGGTCCACCCTATCAGCTTGTGGGTTGAATACGCCGATTGCACATCTGCCGAGGGATAAAGACACCAATGGGCCACCTCTTAGCCGTAGGTGCTGACCTGTGATTGGCTGAGGAGTCCACGACATGCAAACACTACACTTCGGTCCTTACTGAGCTAGACGGGTGGTCGAAGAGGCGCCTCAAATTAATCGACTGCCACGTCAATCTCTAGCACCTGATTGATTGTCCCAGTCCTATTGTCTGTATGGCCAACCATCAACCCATTTCATCGTATATGTACTAGAAGCGGTGACTGAGGGTTCTAGTGTGCTGTGTATGACATTAAACTGCATTAGTGGTGAACTTCCAATTTATGAGTTCTGGGAAATGGAGTACCACATTCATCACACATACCAGGCTATTCTGACCAGGAATGGTAGTACCTGTTGCGTCCATCTATGGCGTTAATAGAAGAAATGAGTTTTAAATGTATTTAAAAATTTAAATTTATATAAATTGAATACCCATCAAGAATGAATAAAATAAAACGCTTTTGGCATGAAATAATCCAACTATGGTTAACATGCCGTAAAAACCAATCAATCAAACAACCATCTTTTCCCGGCCACTGGTCACTCCATCTCGGCATCTCACGTTGTTCAATTTATCAACTGCGGTTATCAGTAATACAAAATCTTTTCCGTGGGAAAACTCTGAATTCAAACCTGTTAAAGAAATTGATTTGTATCATCCTACTAGTGCGGATGGGTTGGTAAAATGTTCTAATGGAATATCTCTCTCTCTCCTCTCTCTCTCTCTCTCCTCTCACACACACAACACACACACCACACACACCACACACACACACACACCACACAACCTATGTGGTCTGACTATATATATAGTGAGCACGGCATTATGCTGGGCTGGCTTCGAGGATTAATAACCTGCCTCACTATTCCTTGTCTGACTTATTATATCTCTCTGCAATAAAAACCCCTATCATCATCTGCAGAAGATACACCGAACTTCTTACTGACCATCGTGAATTAAGACACCAAAGAAGTGATAAAATGACTGCTTGAAAAACCCTTAGTACCTATCACGTTAAAAATCACGGTTGGTTCACTCTAGCAGAGAACTGTGATGCTCGGTGTCCATGGGGTTTGGTTCGAGGTTTTATGTGTGCTAGGCTTATTGGTCGTTTTGGTGCGTGTTCGCTGGATGTTGCTTGTTTCTTTTGTAGCAAGCTGGGTGTATTTATATTTTATATACGTTTACACAACTTACTAACTTTTAAACAAAACTTAACACAATTGAAAGAAATCAACGGAGTCGTATTAAATAACAATATGTATTAAAATAGAATTACAGAATGTATAATAGCATACCGGGCATAGTCCTTTCTTTATATTGTGGCATTAATAGTTCATATTTTATCTTGTTTTCTTTGCTGATACTGGAGCTGATTTGCTGCGTGACCACTCGTTTGTCATTCTCTGAACTACTGAAAATTCCCGCTTTTCCTTTTTTTTGGGGGGGGGCGCTTGATTTGAATTCAGCGTTTGTGTGTTTTCCGTTACTGCATTTTTGGATTCTTACTCCCCATTTTTTAATATAATCGGCAACTGCCATTTTATTAACCATTACACTTTCTTAAACCCAGTTATATGCGGTTTTCTTACTTGTGAAATCCAAACCTCTTGTTAAACTCCGCTTAAGAAATTGACATTGTGTCACATCCTACTCATGTGGAGGGTTGGTAAAATGGTGTAATGGAATATTCTACACTCTCTCTCACCATGTGGTCTGACTATATATATATATATAATGAGCATTGCATTATGCTGAGCTGGCTTCGAGGATTAGTAGCTTACCTCACTATTCCTTTTTTTTATTGTATTTCTCTGCAATAAACCCTCTATCTTAAATAAGAACATGTTGACTGGTCCTTCCACCCGACTACAAACCTTGTCTGATTGTATCCCTTTTAAGGATTCAACAGTAAAATATGTATACTGACTTCAACAAAATTATTCAAATTGTTTCAAAAACCAACCAAATAAATAAAACTTTATTGATATTTATTGAAATCAGAAACCACAATTTATAGAATATTCTCATAACACATACAAGTGTTCAAGAAAGTATCGACAATTTTTGTACCTTTTGACACACCTTGTATTCAGAATAATTAACGTTCCATTAATTGTTGATTTCTATCTTGGTAATACAGCTTCAATCTCGATACTTTTATGACACACCTTGAAGATATCGGAAATCTCAATATTGTATAATACTCTTATTATTTACAAATTCTGGTTTAAATAAAAGAGAAATAAAGTTATAACAAATGACAATTCTAGAATAGATTCGATCTCACACTTTCCTTGTGGAGGCGCGTGATGTAATGGTTACCGTCGTAGGAATGGACACGGCGAGACGAGTTTCTAATACTGAACAAAGATGTTTGCATTCACATAGCGCTAATAACCTTAGAAACGGTACAAATCCAACTAATCTCCCTCAGCTAGGAGTAAATAGTAGTATGGAACCGGTCTAGGAGAAGGATATCTCTGAATTCAAACCAATGTGTCTCTTTTCGTAATATCAAAATACTTTGAGAGCGAAACAACTTACTATAAATCTTAGTAAGGATTCCTACCCTAACCCTAACAAACAACCGGATATTGAAGGTGTAAATTAAAACATGTCCTTTCTTAATCGAGATCAAAAAGGATGCCTAAAGTAATATGATCCAAAAATGTCTTCGGCACAGAATAACCCAACAAGGGTTGACATTTCGTTAAACCCAACCCAAGCCAATGAACTACATTGTTAAAAAGAAGAGAACCAATTGCGGAATTCACAAGCCTAGTTTTTAACCATAGTTTGTGAGATTATAATACAGACTTAAATAGATGAAAAAAAAATATAATTTTAAAAAAAATCTGTTAATAAAAAATTGAGTTTCATACAACTTTGAATAACCAACAAGAATAATAAGATAAAAGTCTTCGGTATAAAATAACCCAACAAGGATTGACATGCCATTATTATTCAACCAACCAACAACTAACCTAATGAATACACTGGTAAGAGATAGACAACACTGGTGGAAGTCACAGGCCTAGTTTTAACCATAGGTTTATGGAGATTTATAATTCACCTCGATATGATCGAAGTCAGATCAAGTGAATATATGCCAGCAGAAATACTCTTTACGGAAATCAGAGCTGTTTAATTTGCTCTTCTCTCTCCTTTCTGTTCCCTTATTTAAAATCTGTTTCACACGCGCGCACACACACACACACACGTTCGGGGGCGCGCACTCTTTCTATTTAGAGATTTTGCTAATATGTCGATCTCACTGTTGGCCATAAGGTTAAGGAGAGTTAAATGCATTCCATCAATAGACAACTGAAACATTTGAAATTATCCTCTTGTGAGAAATTATCTGCGTCCCGTTGCGCCGGGCGAGTTTGGATTTATTCATTGTTCATAAACATGCACTTTGATCTGCGATGACAACAGCTTCCGTCCGGCTCTATCAATGTCTGCTCTTACGACGTCCGATAACGCCTCCAACAAAGGTGCGTGCGCTATTTTCCCCCACGCTTATACATATCGACAGACGTAGACAATATTAAACTTTATGATGGCAGTGGACACATTTCTCATTATGATTACCTGCACACCATATATATATATATATATGAATGTGAATATGAAAGTGAGCATCATTGTACATATGTATATGTATCTGCACGCGCATTGTAAGAAGAGAGAGAGAGAGAGAAGGAAGAGAAGGGAGAGAAGGGAGAGAAGAGAGACGAGATGGAGAGGGGGGAGACGAGATGGAGAGGGGAGAGAGAAGGGGAAGAGAAGGGAGAGACAAGAGAGACCAAGAGGGAAGGGAGAGAGAATAGTATTGAGCATCATTATTGCATTTGTATATGTATCTGCTCGAGCATTACAGAGAGGAGAGAGAGAGAGAGAGAGAGAGAGAGAGAAAGAGAGAGAGAGAGAGAAGGAGAGAGGAGAGACGAGATGGAGAGGAGAGAGAAGGGAGAGAGAAGGGAGCAAGAGGGAGAGGGAGAGAGAGAGAATAGTATTGAGCATCATTATGCATTTGTATATGTATCTGCTCGAGCATTTACAAGAGAGAGAGAGAGAGAGAAGGAGAGAAGAGAGACGAGATGGAGAGGGAGAGAGAAGAAGAGACAAGAGGGGACGGGGAGAGAGAGAATAATATAGAGCATCATTATGCATTTGTATATGTATCTGCTCGAGCATTTACAAGAGAGAGAGAGACAGAGAGAGACAGAGAGAGAACAGAGACAGAGACTGAGTAAGAGAGAGGGAGAGAGAGAAGCAAGAGGAAGAGGAGAGAGAGAATAGTATGAGCATCATTATACATTTGTATATGTATCTGCTCGAGCAATTTACAGAGAGAGGAGAAGAGAGAGAGGAACATGTAAGAGCAGAAGACTAAAGTAGAGAAGAGAGAGAGAAGTGGCAAGAGGGAGAGGAGAGAGAGAATAGTATTGAGCATCAATAGTACATTTGTATATGTATCTGCTCGCGCATTTACAAGAGAGACAGAGACAAGAGAGTGATAGAGAACTGAGTAAGAGAGAGAGAAAAGAGAGGAAGAAGGGGAGAGAGAAGAAGAGAGGTGAGATGAAGAGGGAGGGAGAGAGAGAATAGTATTGAGCATAATTTACATCTGTATATGTATCTGCACGCGCATGTTTCGAGAGAGACAGAGAATGAGAGAGTAAGAGAGGATAGAGAGAGAGAAATAGATAGAAGGGAGAGAGGTGATGAGAGAGAGAGTGGAAGGCAAGAGGGAGGGAGAGAGAGAATAGTATTGAGCATGATTGTACATTAGTATATGTATCTATCATGCGCATTTACAAGAGAGACATAGAGAGATATAGGGAAGAGAGAGAGAGAGAGAGAGAATTAGAGAGAGAAGGTGGCGGAGAGAGACACACAGAAAGAGAGAGAGTGTGGTGAGTAAAAGAGAGGGGAGAGACGAGAGGAAGAGGGAGAGGGACAGAGAGAATAGTATTGAGAAAAATTGTACATCTGTATATGTATCTGCACGCGCATTTGCAGAGAAACATAGACAGAGAGTAAGAGTGAGTGAAAGAGAGAGAGAGAGAGAGAGAGAGAGAGAGGAAGGCGAGAGAGAGAGAGGGGAGAGCGAGAGAGAGAGAGAGAAGAGATAGTATTGTTGGCGTTTGTTTTAAGAAATGATACGTCCTCTAGCGACAGGGACACGACAACGAATTGGTGGCAATAGTGGGGATGGCGGCGGTGGATTGCGGTGGTGGTGATGTCAGTTTCCTTCCTTCTTTTTGTGGTCTGTGACTAAATCATGGCTCTCCTTTACTTACAGGTGCCCAAGATAATAGTCAAAATTATCTTTAAATGACAGTGGATTCTGGTAACCTTCCCACCATCTTTGCATGGCCTAAATCGCTCAGTTGACCTTTTTGCTGTCTTAAATTCCCTTCATACACTATGATCAATTTTATATTATATATCATTTTTTCTTTTTTTTGATATTATGCCGCACTCCATTGATTAACATTTTTATTCTTTTTATTTGGTATGCTTTTTTTTCTCAATTTTTCTTTCTTTATTTATCATTTATTTATGTATTCATTTATTGTGTACTTCCCGCTTCTGCACTATCTGCTCCATATCCAGCATCCCTATTTCATTCTCCCCCCCCTTCACTCACGCGCTTTGAAGTATCGTCATGCATTCGGTGAGCGGCTTCGGAGTCGAAGCTGCCGATGCAAGACTATCAAGCAAAATTGCGAGCAATATGACCGGCAGGCAACTTCAAGTGAATCGTGTTTCTCTGATATATCTATGATTACTGGTTGGGCAAAAAAGAATCGTATTTACGTCCTCGGGAACCAGCCTATATCAGGAAATTTCTCTGTTACTCAGCGATAAAGATAATACTTTCTGTCTCTCTACGAAGTGGATAGGTAGTTTCAATCTAAAAAAAAAAAAAAAGGACAAAATGAAAAGAAACAGAAAAAGATAAAATGCATTTATAAGAAGTCTTCCAGCAAAACGTGCTACATTGATCTTATTGATATTCATATATCGGCACAAACTAGTTTCATACACTTTATATATGTTTTATATATATATATTAAAGAAATGGATACAATAGAAACCTACTCGAGTTTCACCATAGGGATCTTCAGGTTAATCCACTGAATTAATCGAGTACCGATTAATTGCAGCCGATACACGTGTGGTTCATTGAATAAGATATTACATTAACGTACATCTTATTCAATGAACACACGTGTAATCGGCTACAATTAATCGGTACCTCGATTAATTCAGTGGATTTAACCCTGAAGATCCTTATGGTGAAACTCGAGTAGGTTTCTATTGTATCCATTTCTTTGATAAATTTGCTCTACTTTGTATTGAGCACTTTGTATTTGTTTTATCGCGACTTGACCCCTGGATTTTGTGCACCTCCAACGATCGTGCGCATATTCACCGGTAACCACACTTTTAAATATATTATATATATATATATATATATATATATATATGTATATAAGAGAGTTTCATAATTTGCTTGAAGCATTGTGTATGTATATGGTTAGGAGGTTGATTTAGAAGGCTATCACAATGCAGTTTGAATAAATAAAAAATAATAATACGGTAACAATGGTGTTGTGTGTTGACCTGTATTTTTTTTATTTTCTTTGAATTTTCGAGTAATACCTCTTTATCAAAAGAATTGAACTGAAGCAATCCAGCTATGGCATTTCTTCCCAAAATTTTGGAAGAAAATGCCATAGCTGTACTGCCTTCAGTTCAATTCTTTGATAAAGAGTATTACCTCGAAAATTCAAGAAATAATAAAAAATACAGGTCAACACACAACACCATTGTACCGTATTATTATTTTTTATTATTCCAAACTGCATTGTGATAGCCTTCTAAATCAACCTCCTAACCAATATATATATATATATATATATATATATATAATATATATATATATAAATGTAAGGTAATCCAAATGGCTGGTAAGTAAGTGATGATTAATTTGGGATCTTTGAAATCTCACTGTACAACCATACTGTATTCTCTTGTAGGGGCAAACATATATACTCATACAAGGATTTTTATAAATCAATAAAGAGAGCTCAATGTATAATAATCAATAAATTAATTTATATACAAAGCAATATATAACTTTGAAAGAAAGAAAAAACCTAACAAACCGTCATCCCGTTATAATTTTTATTTCGACCAGAAACTCAAAAATTTGAGTTCTCATCAGACGAGTTTACAAAATTCAGGACCCTAGAATATATATATATATATATATATATATATATATATATATATATTATATATTATGGGCAAACGTAAATATTGAAATTAAATAATAAAATAAGAAATTGTAACTCAAAATTTGTAGGATTATTGCGTTGTTACTTGTTAACTATAAAATAAGACAAAGTCTTATACTCATTTACTAAGCTTAGCTTAGATGTATCCCAAAGCCAAATTATGGGCGCCCAGTGAGAATCGAACTCACTAACAATGTTTTGTGAATCTAGCTTGCTAGCATTACACCACATGATAAAGTCTTAAAGTAAGTCGTCGGGTGGCTTAAAGTCGGTATCAGCCAATCAGCGGGGAGTCTATCCCCTTTTCACTAGCGTTAGACCAAGGAGATTATGCTTGCATCTGAGGTGGATCGCCACACCTACCATCAGCTCCTTACTTACCGCACAGATCCCTGTGCTACTCATACGCTGAGTTGGCGAGGACCGGTATCGAACTAGGAACCTTGTGGTTTCTAGCCGAACGTTCTACCGACTGAGCTAACCCGCCCTTCATGAAACTAATGATAAGACGAATAAGCATTGATAAGGATGTCATTTCACTTTTTTTTTAAAAGTATATAAGTCGTTGGGGTGACCTAAAGTCGGTATCAGCCAGACAGAGAGGGATTATAGTCCATTTCACTAGCGCTAGACTAGGAGATTGTTTTTAGAGTCTAAGGCGAAATGACACACCTACCATCAGCTCTACACTTTACAGCACAGGTCCCTGTGCTACTCATGCGGTGAGTTAGCGAGGGCTGCTATCGAACCAGGAAACTTGAGGTGCTCACGCGAATACTCTACCGACTGAGCTAAACTGGGACATAACTTATTAGTAAACATAGATATTAAAATCTATTAGTAAACCTAGCAATTTTAACAAAAATATGTAAAATCATTCACATTATTAACTATCGAATATGATAAAGTCTTATAAGCTCATAAAACCAATAATAGGGTGATGAGCAACGAAATGTTTTCATTTCATTTTATTGAAATATTCATCTCATAACATACATAAATATCAGAATTTAATAATAAAACGAGGTATTTTACCTAAAATATGTAGGAACAGTTGCGTTATTACTAGTTAACTATCAACTACGACACGGTCTCATGAACTCATAATGTTACATCATCATCATCATCATCATGTCGTGCAACTTGCACGGATATCCATAACGATGTCTCGCCAACCTTCCCTATCATTCATCGACTCTGGGAGCTCCTCCGCACAGCAGCCCGCATCCCTACATAGTAGGCAATGTAGGTCCTGGCTGGGCGGCCCACATTGGCGTGCCCATATGCTGGTTTCACAGTAGTACATCTCTTACGATCTCGTCCTGCTTCTCCAGCAGTGTCCTGCATGTCTAGTCCGTCTACTCGTATGGTTTGTGAGATGGGTGGCCATACAGTTGCTTTTTGTGGGGTGCTGCTTCCACGACTTATTCAGGAACGCTCGCAGCATCTTTTGTGCAGCTCCCATCTAGCTTATTCTAGGGTTCAGGTGTACAGCCATACAAGCAGTACGACACAACTACAGCCTGGAAGAATCGTCTCTTTAGCTTTTCGGGAGATCGGATTCCATATGACTGATAATTGTTGGTGGCCAACCATGCCTTTTCTATTCGAGTGTTAACATCAGTGATGTTAATGTTAACATACGCATTACACATAACCATGTTGGTACATACACAAGTGTTCTTTTACTAGAGAGAGGGGAGAGATAGACACAGGTAGATAGAGAGATGCATAACTTACTTCTTTGCTTTGGCCGTTGGTGATCTCTAGTCGTTTCTATTCTTTCTCTATGACTTCTATTTCTCTGTTCTTGCTGGTTGGTCGTCCTTGATTCATTTCTTCTTCTAGGTCAGTCTTGTTGCCAAGACATTCATCAACCACAAAACCATATTATTTATTTAAACTTTTATTTATTTAACTAAACATCTTCCTCTAACTAAACACATCGCGCGCGTGCAGGTGAGCCCCAGCTAATGCAGATATCCTTCTCTGCCTGACGTCCAAGCTGCAACTGCGACCCAACCAGGTCCCACGTGACTTCACGTATTTCGCGTGACATGAAAAGGGCCATCCCTTCAGAAATACAGGGGATTGACAATAATCTTATGCAACCCATAGATTATGCAACAATAAATGATAGGACTATTGAGCTGTGATAATGTCTTTATTTCTCTTTTATAAACAAAATATATCTCATGGTATTTACCTCATACCCCACTTGTACGGGTTAGGCACAAGGCCCTATTAACGTGGGACCACCCACAAACCGAAGCTCATGGGTGGCGGGGGAAAAATGCGTTGATCCCTTCGGCATTCCCCCTCAAGGGGGTGCCTCAGTTACTGGGCATAAACCCAACCTGCCCCTTTAAATCGAGGGGGCAAGTATTGCCTGGGGGTGGCCCCCTGGGATCAACGCTATTAACTTGTAAAGATCCAGGGCCGAAGCCACTGGACCCCCGGCGTTGGCCAGATCTACATGGCAAATATAATATTAAAAATTAATAGTAAAACGAGGAATTTTTACAAAAATATGTAGGATCGTTTGTATTGTTACTAGTTAATTATCGAATATGACAAAGTCTGATAAGCTCATAAAACTAATGAAATAAATTTCTCTGGACACTAACTTGAAGATATGTTTTTTAGGTGGGTGGTTACTTGTTTCTTCTTTAAGCCCAATACACTGGGTTTTACCTTCTTGTTGTCCGTCAGGCCGAAAATGAATGAAGGATGGAAAAAAGACAAAGAGACAAGATTCAAATTTCTTTTTTAGCGGTATGGAGAGATATTGACTTATATATTCTCGTTAGAAAAAAAATCTCATTAACTACCTTTACTCGACATGAAACATTTTTAAAGATTCATCTAATGTATTAAAATAAAGAAAGGTTTAATAATCATGGTATATCAGACATGTTTTCCGAATTTTCATATTGATTTTTTTTTGTTATGGTTCTTCTCATTTATTTACAGCAGATTATAAAAATTACTAGAAGCAAATAAAAAAAATATTGTCAGCTTCAGATATGATTTATTAAAAAGGATTGTGCTATAGTTTAGGGTCATCAACTTAAACAATAAAACTCCTTTTGGGACGAATTTAATTGTTAAAAAGTGTATTAAAATATTCAGCAGGCACCGCTTAATGTTTTTAGGGTAGGAGGCCAGAGCGCATTTATTTGATATGCACTTTTTTTTCCAAGTCGAATTTTTTACTATAAAAATGAATTGGAAATGATTTTTACTATGAAAATGCATTGGACAATGATTTTTACTATAAAATACATTGGAAATGATTTTTACTATAAAAATTCATTTGACAATGATTTTAGTATAAAAATACATTGGAAATGATTTTTACTATAAAAATGCATTTGACAATGATAGATTGGAAATGATTTTTACTATAAATGCATTTGACAATGATAGATTGGAAATGATTTTTACTATAAAAATGCATTTGACAATGATAGATTGGAAATGATTTTTACTATAAAATGCATTGGAAATGATTTTTACTATAAAAATGGATTGGAAATTATTTTTACTATAAAAATGCATTGGAAATGATTTTTACAATAAAAATGCAATAAAAATACAATAAAATTTTTACAATAAAATATTCAGCAGGCACCGCTTAATGTTTTTAGGGTAGGAGGCATTTATTTGATATGCACTTTTTTTTTCTAAGTCGAAAAGTAGAAACATTATGAGGATGAGTAAAATTGAAAGACGAGTCGCAATCGTTGCGGATCGCGACTCGTCTTTCAAAAATATAACGCTGAACCAATACAGTTACACAACAAAAACATTTTATAAAGATTTTTTATCTCCTGTCATCTATAAAACATCCATCAATTTCTTCACCCATCATCCTGATGAAGGTTTAAAGAAACCGAAACGTTTAAGCGTCGATAAATAAATTCATCTTATTTTTGGAACACTTGTTATTTCAAATTTCTTAATATATATATATATATATATATATATATATATATATATATATATATATATATACACGTACACAGACAGACACACACACATATGTGTGTGTGTGTGTATGTGTGTTTTGTACTGGATAAATTAAAATAGAGTTCTCAATTACAGGTGTTATAGCTATATACATTTGTTATAATGTACTATACAATTAAAAGCCATCCGTTACCACTGGTTTCAAAGTGGCGTATTATCCACTTATCCGCAAGATAAAGTGCCCTATATATATATATAAGCGAAGATACGTAGGGTTGTTCGAGAGAAATAAGTTCAAATCTTAATTTAAAGGTTTCTATTTGATTTTATCAGTTCAAATACTTGTTGATATTTACTTCGTATTTTCTGTGACAATGTAATCGTATGTTTAATAAGTCACCTAATAGTTTTAATGTTTTTTTTTTTCTTTGAAAAAATTATCGTGGATTCTGAACATGAATATTTAATGAATAAAGTACAAAAATAAATGCTACATTATATAGTAAAAGGAAAAAGAATTATTAGCTAAATTTTAAATGATTATTTTAGAAAGATGTCTACCCTCTAAATTGTAAGAGTTAGGATTCTAACGATACTAGTTATGCTTCCGTATTTAATCTTATTATACTAGCTACAATATGAGGTTATTCGTGGATTCATACTGGATTTTCATTAGCAACCTTTGCTAGGTGTATTTATATATATATATATATATATATATATATATATATATATATATATATATATATATAGAGGTTAAGTAAACAAACAGATGTATTTATTTTTATATGGCTTTAAGCCGACAATTTTTGGAGGATATGTGCTTAATTGAAGTCGTACCTAATTTTGAAAATTAATTAGTTAATAATTAATTAATTTTTAGGCGGGAATATATGTTCAAATGTAAGGCTAGACATTTTCTCGATTCGTTTAGCCTTACATTTGAACATATATGCCCGCCTAAAAATTCATTAATTATTAACTAATTAATTTTCAAAATTAGGTACGACTTCAATTAAGCACATATCCTCCAATATATATATATATATATATATATATATATATATATATATAGAGAGAGAGAGAGAGAGAGGGGGGGGAGAGAGAGATAGATAGAAGTTGCCATATATGTAGTAGATTAGGTGAAAAGTTTGTGATGCGTACATAATTTGGTAATTTTCACCTTTAGTTGTTAAAATTCCTAGCATGAAATTGTGCGTGTGTATTATCTGAAATGAACTTAATTGTTATTAAGAACACATTTATTGATATTTTTGTGTTAAAGCATGTAGTTGTATTGTTTTCGAAACGATTCTAAGATTTGTATATTTGCACGGATACATTCAAAATGGCTACCGTCTTGTTTCAAAGTGAAAGTCAGTTGGCTAAATTCCTAGCATAACATTTTCTGAAATTAACTTAATTGTTATTAAGAACACATTTTATGATATTTTTGTGTTAAAGCATGCAGTTGTATTGTTTTCGAAAAAGTTTCTAAGGTTTGTTTATTTCGCACGGAGACTTTAAAAACGGCTACCGGCTTAGTTCAAAGTGAAAGTCAAGGGAGGTTGCTCTAACTGCCTTATTTGCTAGGAATTTTGACAACTAAATGTGAAAATTACCCATAATTTAAGGATTGCTTTAAAAGGCGTATATATTTTAAAATACATTAAGATATTTTTAAAAAGGGACCCTTTTTTCGGTCACGTCTCATCGGAGAATAGCGCGACGGACAGGCAGTATAAGAGGAAAGTATTTGAAGAAAGAAAACACACACACAAAAAAAAAATATAAAAAAATTAATCGCAAACCTAATGAATAGGAACGGGTAAATTGTTTTCTTCACATATTATGTTACTAGAAGCGGCTACCTGTCATCGCCTGGATAGAGGTGGAAAAAAAAGAAAGAAAGAAAGAAAGAAAACATGGTGCAATGGTTAGCAAGCTAGTCTTGCAGATCTGTTACTACTAAATATTGAGTTCAATCCTCACTCGATGCCCCATAAACATCCCACGTAGAAAGACCTTATGTTAATCCGGCCTCAAAAAAATAAAGAAAGAGAAAAAAATTGACTGTTTTGCGCTTCCATATTAATTTGCTTAACTTTGATATTCACGGACATTTTTAGGTTGAATTTTAATGCTATTTTGATTTTAAGATATCTTCGCGAATATAAATCAAATCATTATAATTTTTGTACAAAAGCTAAACTCAGTAACAGTGAATGTATATATATATACATATTGGTTTGGTTTGGTTTGGTTTGTTTTACGGCATATCAACCTCGGTGGGTCATTTAATGCCGACAAAGTTGTGAAATAAATTCATTCTTAATGCATAATACAATTTTGTTTATCAACTCATGTTTTTTTTTTTATTTAACCCATAGATGGGACCCTAACAGGTACTACCACCCCGGGTCAGAGTGGACCAGGGAGCAATGGTGATGAAGGGGTGCTCCACATTCCCCAAACCTCCAAAACTGGAACCTCACCATCAGATAGAGTTTAACGTCATTCCCAGGACATGTAGACCCTCAGTCACCGCTTTCTAGCACCCATATGATAAAAAAGGGATGGGGCTTGCCATAAGGGCAATAGGGTTGGGCAATCATATAGGTGCTAGGGCTTGACGTGACCAGCCGATTGATATATATATATATATTATATATATATATATATATATATATATATTATATATATGTGTGTGTGTGTGTGTGTGTGTGTGTGTGTCAACCACTGTGATCAAAAATTTTAAAATTGTACATTTATTCAGAACGTTCCGTTCATATTCCAGAAATTCAAATTGTCTTTCTTTGTTTTCATTTCATGAAAGAAAGAACAGAGGAGATATCATTGCTTTATAGTTATCTTTATAAATGTGATATTCAAAAAATTCAACAATATAAATAACTTTAAATAAGGTATCACATAAAGATTTTCTTATGTTTTAAGTGCACATTGAATATATTGAAAGCAATATTGTTCACAATATATTCTAGATACACTTAAAATGTAATAAAATCATATTAACATTTTATATTTAAAATTATGTATGAAAATCTTATTAACATAATTTGAATTGCATATATATGTATATATATTATGTATCATATATGTATTATATATATTATATATATATATATATATATATATATATATTATATTTATAATATATATCGTATATATATATTATATATATTATATATATTATATATATATATATATATATATATATATATATATAATATTATATATTATATATATATATATGTATTATATATGATATATATTATATATATATATATATATATCATATATATTATCTTTAAAAGGTCCCACTAAAAGATTCATTATTAAAAAAATGTATATATTTTGCAAAAGGCAAAATAAAAACAGTAGCTAGCTAACTAGTTTCGATCCTCGCCCAACAGAGCTAAATATCGAGGATAATCGATTAAAAAAAGTAAATGGGACGAGTAAGAAAATAAAAAGAAAAGAAAAGAAATTGTTCTTTTCTTTTCTCCTAAAAGGGGGAGGGAAAGAAGACTTTATAGATTAATAATATTCAAACCATGTAAGCCCTCTCTTTGTAAACAAAGAACAGGCTTATTGGTCAGAATATTTAATGTTTCTAAAATCTTCAGATGGTAAAAAGAGTGCGACTTATATATATATATATATATATATATTATTATATATAATCTTAGAAATATATATAATCTTAGAAATATATATATATAATCTTAGAAATATATATATATATTTTTAGAAATATATATATTATATATATATATATATATATATATATATATATATATATATATATATGAGTGTGTGTATGTGTGTGTGTGTGAGAGAGAGAGAGAAGTAAATACACACGCGGTGCGTTTATGATATGGCTTTTTTAGCCGACAACCCTTGGGAGAATATGTGCTCAATTGAAGTCGTACCTAATTTTGAAAACCAATTAATAAATAATTAATTAATTAGGCGGGCATACCTATTTAAATGTAAGGCTATATATATATATATTTTTTATATAAATACAATGAATCAATTGCTGTAAAATAAAATCTTTATTTGCAATATAACATTTCCATATTAATATTTCATTTTCCCTCCATATTCAAAATAAAACGGATCTATCTTGCTTTATATTTTGTGGGGCCTTACATCAGTGAGGGGTGTGCAAATAAAACCGTTGAGAGGAAGGCCCCGAAACGGTGTACATTCTCTCTTAATGACCCCAAAACTAAATACATAACAAATCAAAAACAAACACAACACGACAATCAGTTGAACTTCTCGTCGGTTTTGCTATTGGATTGAGGAGTATTCTACAGTCTGCTCGCTTTCTGGTGAGTTTCAGTTACTTAACAAGTTTACCTTCTTCTTCTTTGACGTAACAATCTTAAATAATTTACCTTTCCAAATCATTTCAATTAACGCTATTCTGTAGAATCCTTTTAAAGAAAGAAATAAGGCAAATACTCAGTTCTGATTTATTTTACAGTTAATTGAATTATTTAGCTTCGGTTTCTTCAAATTTTTCGATCGCTACCTTTATACAATAAATCAATGAGTTGATACCATCCTTTTTTCATACATAGAAACGTAACATAATGTCACGTTATAGCTCTTATTTCTAATGAGGTGATGACGTGTTGATTTTAGTTTCGTTTGGTTTGGTTTGTTTTACAGCATATCAACCCTAGTGGTCATTTAATGCTGACTAGGTTTTAGGTTCATAGCGGTAGTTCAGTAGAAAATAAATGTATATATGTATAGATTTTAACTATTGATTAATTGTTCATATTTTTTTAGTACAATCCCACTTCTTTTAGGAAATGTAAAATCCTGAATGGTCTTATTTTCGTGAAAGGTTTTTCAAATTACTTGCTTGGTAGTATTTTGTTCGCACTAGATCAAAGTCTACACACTCTAGTAGTATATGTTTCCCGTGAATCTCTCTTGGCATGTAGTGCATATTAGGGATTCTGTGCCCTCGAGTAAATAATGATGGGTGATGTACGTGTGTATTTTTTTTAATATAGAAATATTGATAGTTGTATACTTATCTCAGAACCGGTAATACATTGGAGAAGCTTGAATCTTGATTGCCTGGCCGATGCTGGGGTTGGCTGACAATTCATTGCTGTTTGGAGTCTGGAAACCAGCTTGGATTGCTGGGGAACATATTGCCTTGTGCCATTTAAAGTTTTTAGTAATAACACAAAGCCACTTCTTTCTCTGAAAAGAAAATTAATGAATGGAACTTTTTTTTTCAGAATACAAGGTGTGTCAAAAAGTACCAAAATTTCGATATTTTTTTACACACCTTGTATATCTCATTCATAGGAAGCGCGTGGTGTAATGGTTAAAGTCATGGGAAATGGACTCGTCGCCCCTAGTTCAAATCCTGGATGTGGTAATTGCATTTCACTTAGCGCTAATATCCTTGGGAAAGGTATGAATCCTACTCTCCCTCCAGCTATGGATAAATAGTAGGGCAGACTGGGTTATTTAACCTTGGATAGGCAACCGGTCTAGGAGAAGGAAAACTCTGAATTCAAACCTGTTGAACTCCGCTTAAGAAATTGACCTTGTGTCACATCCTGCTCGTGCGGAGGAGTTGGTAATATATATATATATATTATATATATATATATATATATATATCATAATGAATCCACTTGTGAGATGCATTAACTCTTTATGATTCTGGGGATTCAGAAGTAAATGGGTATTTCATTAAGCTTTTTTTCTTTTCTTTAAAGTTATCATATTTGACTGTTATGATTTGACACAGTTACAATCCGTGATGCCACTGATGGGGTTATATAACTGTTGTTGTTGTTGTTGTGTTGTCATCGTTGTTGTCATCGTTGTCATCGTTAAGAATCCTGGTGTTAATCCAAAGATACGTTGGGAGAAATAAGTTCAAATCTGAATTTAAAGGTTTCTATTTGATTTTATCAGTTTAAATACTTGTTAATATTTACTTCGCATTTTCTGTGACAATTTAACCGTATTTTTAACGAGTCAACTAATATACTAGTTTTAATGGGATCTTTTTCTTTGAAAAAAAATCTCATGAATTCTGAACAGAATATTCAATGAATAAATTACAAAAATAAATGTTACATTATTCAGTAAAATGAAAAGGAATTATTAGTTAAATTTTTAGATTGATGTCTACTCTCTGAATTTTAAGAGTTAGAATTCTAAAGATATTAGTTATGCTTCCGTATGTAATCTTATTATATATTAGCTACAGTACTCGGTAATAACCGGGAAAGGTTATGTTATTTGTAGCTTCATACTGGATTTTTAATACCAACCTTTACTGGTGTTAATCCAAAGATAAGTCTTTCTGGTGTTAATCCAGAGTCTATTGTATTTATGATGATATATAAATATGACGTCTGTAAAAAGCTCTGGTGTTTATTCAAAATCTATAATCTCACTTGTGTTAATCCAAGGATAAGTCTTTCTGATAGAAAGTCCCTTCAGTAAGTGATCTTGAACACAGTACAAACCATCTTAAATGTGTCTTTGTCCTCTCGTCCCATTGGCCAACTCCTACCGGAAGCTTGCTGCTACTGCTTGGTAGAGTCAATAAATAGAAGTGATGATTTTGCTTACATTATATACCAAGAAAGGGCCGGGTTAGCTCAGTCGGTAGAGCGTTCGGCTAGAAACCAAAGGTTCCGGATTCGATACCGGCCCTCGCCAACTCAGCGTATGAGAAGCACAGGGATCTGTGCGGTAAAGTAAGGGCTGATGGTAGGTGTGGCGCTCCACCTCAGATGCTAAAAATAATCTCCTTGGTCTAACGCTAGTGAAAAGGGGATAGACTCCTTCGCTGTATGGCTCATACCGACATTAGGCCGTCCCGACGACTTTACTTTACTTATATACCAAGAAGCACCAATAATTCTTTCAACAAATGCCTTATTGGTGATAAAGGTAATTTCTCTTGTTTTGTTTTACGGCATCTCAACCCTTTCGGGTTATTTCATGCCGAATCAAGTCATTCTGATAAACAAAGAACTCAGATTGCTTCCAGTACCTATTATTGAACAATTATGTACCAGCAAGACAGCAAGCGGTATAGTTGTATAGTTTCCATCGAGTTTTTTTTCTCCAAGCATTTTGTCAAAGTCCACATTGTGCAGCTATATAGTAGTACTGATAGGGCCACGGCTTAAAAGAACCCAGCTTTATTTCATCAGAGAAAAATATACGTGATCGATATAGAATTAATGTCAGAGTATCCCTAAAAATTAGTGAAGATAACTAAATTTTAGATTCATATTAAAGTTTGGCACTATACAGTCTTTCGAGAAAATCATCATCGATACCGTCGTAGAAAATGAACACGGTGATACGAGTTCAAATCATGGACGGAGCTGTTTGTATTTCCTTATAGTGCTAATAACTTTGAGAAAGGTAATGAGTCCAACTATTCTCCCTCCAGCTATGGGTAAATAATAGGGAAAACTGGGTTCTTTAACCTTGGTATGGCAAGGATAAGGAAAACTCTGAATTCAGACCAAAGGGGCTCTCTTTTCGTTAATTAAAACTACTTTGAGAGCTCCTCCTCTTTGCTCATAAAAAAAACAAACAAAAAAAAACAACAGCAACAAAAAAAATAAATCAAACTGCCGGTATTTTCCCAGGAAAAAAGTTTCTACTTTTTTTAGACGTACATGGACCAGCTCTGCACGGATATTGGATGCTGCTCAGAGGACCCCTCGAGAACAATGAGTGATAGGGAAGGTTGGCGAGAGATCGTCATGGAGTTAATAGCGCGATATGATGATGATGAGAATTATGATGATGATGATATTCAATGAGACAATCAGACTAAATTGCAACAGAGTGATGCCTGAATATTAACAACTATCATTGTTCTTTTAGTTTCGTTGTTTTTATTTCGTTGTTTAAACTTGAAATGGTGATATAACGCATTATTCCACAAAAGGCTGTACTACTTGCTTGTGTATAGTGCATGTTTATGTGTGTGTGTGTGTGTGTGTGTGTGTGTGTGTGTGTGTGTGTGTCCTCCTTTGTCTTGGTGTTTGCGTACTGTTTGCGTAGGTGATGATATAAACATGCATCTGTGAGAGTACATGGGTCCCAGCCTGGGGATATAACAGCGATCCATGCTGCGTCGTCGCACACATCGACTGCTGCGATCTTATAATGAGTGCTCTCCCTTGATTGCTCAACTTTTCCGCCGTCATTCTTGTAGCGGTGATGTTGACTCAGTCTTTCCCACCCGCACTGCACGAGCGTCACCCCGCGGCAATGATTTGAGATGGTTTAGAATTAATGGTGCAAAGAAGGATGAAACGATAGAATGAATGATAAACGGATGGCTGGGCAGGCGACCGGGTAGATGGGGAAAAACAGAAAAGAGATGCGGTCTATAAAAGATGCTGGGTGGGTAGGGGGGTTTGTGTTATCGTTTGCTGGATTTATCAAAGATGAACTCGATTTTGCAGCGTGAAGTCAGTGAAATGTTGACCGTTTATTGTGGTGGAAAAGATGACAGAAACGCCAATTCGAATTTATTTCTAGACGCTGAAGTCGACGTTAAAAAGTTTCGGTTTTTATTAAACTTTCATCGGGACATTAAGAAGAAAAAAAAGGGGTTATCTGAACAGCGATCGATGTTTGTTTTTTTGTTCTTTTATTTTGTTTTTTAATTACAGGAAATGAAAAAAAGTATACAGAGAAAGGTTCATAACCAATTGTCAGCGTTCTTTTTTTGAAAATTGTGACGTGATTGGTACAAGTGAAGGCGTTTAAATTATGTGACGTATTTATTAGAGAAATAATAGATTAAAAAATGAGGGAAGAATTATTATTTTTTTATTTTTTATTTTTTTAGAAAAGTAGAATGAAATCCAGTTGATACCGACACTAGTCTACACCACCATTTTTTTTTAAAAATAATTTCTTAATCTTTTTCAAAAGTTCAAAAATCAAACTCGATTTCCTTTCTGTTGTACCCCTAGTTAGACCCCTAAGCCATCTGTGTGCTCACAATCGAACTACCTGCAGAAATTACCTTTTTCTGTAAAGAAGTGGCAATTACCACCATATATATATATATATATATATATATATATATATATATATATAAATTTCAGAATGGACGAATCAAAAAATTTGGAATGCATTATAGCATTAGTCACAATATCTCAGTGGCGTACCAAGAGGAGGCCGAGCAGCCCTGGGCAGCGCAATTTACGGGTCTGCACATTCGAGTTGAGGAGACACTGAAAATAAAGGAGAATTTCTGGAGCTTGTTCAACTGATTGGAGGACTCGACCCAGTGCTAAGTGAAAATTTGGTGAAAGTAAAAATTGATAAGTTTACAACTTCCTATATCTCACCAAACAATTCACACTGTCCTATCCAGTAACATACAATGTTAGCAATATTATCCATAGAGCGTGAACTTGCGGATAAAATTGATTTTGATGACATCATTTAAGATTTCACGTAGAGGAAGGCACGTAAAATCCATTTGTAAATCGTTTATTTTTTAAATTCATTCATCTGTTCTTAAACATATATTTCCTATTATTTTTTGTGAATAAACATTATAAAATTAGATTATGCCAAAATGAATAGTTGCTACATTTTTTGTTCTTATTTTGCATACTTATTTCCATGTATTATTCCATTTTCGGCTTTTAAAAGTTTTATTAGAACTTTTAAGGGGCGGCCAAATAAATGTTCACCCTGGGCGGAACTTTCGCTAGGTACGTCACTCGAATATCTGACGTTCTCATCTTGGCGAGAAAAAATCTGAATGAAACAAGGACAAAAAATATTTTTGTAGCTTTTAATCTTACATTAAAGAACTTGGAGAGTTCAAATCCTAGACGAGGCTTGTTGTATTTCATATGGCACTAATACTTTTGGGAAAGGTATGAATTATAACTATTATCCCACCAACTATGGGTAAATAGTCGGGCGGACTAGGTTCTTCAAACTTGGTATGGCAATTGATCAAGGAGAAGGAAAACTCTGAATTCAATCCTAGTAAACTCCGCTTAAAAATTGACCTTGTGTCACATCCTGCTCGTGCGGAAGAGTTGGTAAATACGTACATTTAAAGAACTCTAAATTAAGTACATTCGAAACCCAACAATTTTATTCTATTATTTAGATTTTTCGGACTGTTTTCCTCAACTTTATTGTGGTATGTAAAACAACGTTTCAGCCAAGGTATCCTCCGGCCTTCTTCAGATGTTCCCTGTCTATCTGAGCATAGCAATAACTCAACCTAGGAACACATTTTAAATAGTTTGACTATTGAAGAAGGTCAGAGAATACAGCAGCCGAAAACTTGTTCTTTTACATACCACCATAAAGATGAGGATAACAGTCTGAAAATCAAAATAATACACATAGCTCTCATCTAAAAGATTCTGACAAAAAATTTCAAGATGTTTAAATTTAATCCTTGCTCAACAGACAAACTATTCAAAATGATTTACCGGGTTGAATCATTGCTATGTTTGGACGGACAAGGTATGCCTGAAGAAGACCGGAGGTAACAACGGCCAAAACGTTGTGTTTTATATATCATGATAAAGATGAGGACAGCAGTCTGACAAATCAAAATAATACAGATAAAGTTTCATCACAAAATTTCAGACAAATAATTTTATTTTAATTTCACAAAATAATGGCAATATATTTGAACAAAGAATAATGATAAATATATAATAATAATTCTCGGTGCAAAGTGTTAAACAATATATGATCGTCGAAAAATTTCAAAATTCCATTATTTATTTCGATCAAACATGTGAGTTATCGATGAGAAACGTTGGTTGCTCTTCAATTGTAACTTTGTGCATCTCGTGTGACGTAAACGTTCCCATGATGCTTTATTACTTACACTTGGTCCAATAACAATGTTTAAATTCTTGTTTAACACTCTCATATCAAAGAAATAGAAATTGCAAACTCTAATAGTGTTGTACGAAAAGAAATTGCATTATATTTAATCCTTGTGGAAAAATCGTGGAACGAAGAATTTTGTATCGCTTATTGAAAAGCTGGTCGAATTGAGTGCTCACAAGAACTTATCGTCACGCGAAATGTAGATACGGCACCATTGTGTGACTGGGTCGCGTTCATGTCAGTCGCAGCAGAAGCAAGTCGCCGTTCGGTTGTAATATTAGTCTCGGCTGACTGCTTTTCAAGGAGCGACTTTCCCACCGGCCACATTAGGACTGACTGGCCCACTCAACTGAACACAACACACTATTGGCTAATGGGTTTTCGATGCCTTCATCTTCTCTGACCGCATATGAAAAATGGAGGAGAAATTTAGAGAAAGCTTCCCATCATTGTAGTCACTATTCATAATTCTGTGGACGTTCCATGGCGCCCTGAGTGTTTCTTTCAGTTTCACAGGAATACTCGTAAATATATGTGCATGCGTATGCACAGAGAGACAGAGACAGAGACAGATGTTATATAGCCCATTATGGGTATATAAACAAGAGAGTTATTGTGTGATAGGGAGAGAGAGACATACACAGATACAGCGTTGACTTATTTGTCTGTTCTTTATTCTCCTTTCTATCTTCTTTGTCTAGTCGTTGTTTCATCTTCTCTCTTTTGGCCGATTGTTGTCTAGTTTCTTCTTGTTACTTCTTTTCTTAAAGCATTTACTTATTAATGATTAGTTCTTTTGTCTTGCATTGATTAACTACAAGACTTTGTTTTTCCTTGATCAATGATTTTATTCCTGCCCATCATTCACCGCGCGGCTTGAGTTACAGCCTGTCTGCCTGACGTCTGGTTGAAAACTGACTTCCTAACTAACTAAAACACGTGACGTGCGAGACTCGAGCCTTTGGGGGTCAAGGTTCCCAAACGGTCTGGTATTTTTCCAATTGAGCCCATTACATTCTCGCTACATGGTATTGTTAAAAGAAAACCACGCCACCATACAATTAGGCAACACAGAGAGATAGACATTTATCAGTTTATTTGTTTGCCGCATATTCCTTTGTTTTGTTTGCCTGTCAGTGCGAGTATGATGCCTGTGTATGAATTGTACCAAGTGTGCGTACGCTTGTGCATTCACATATATTTTGAACTTTTACTTTTAATTATGCTCTAATTAAAAGATATACATCTGCCATATTGTATATCGATAAACGGCCCGGAACTAAATTGATTTTGAAGCAGTGGTATCAATAGATATAGCCTACAGATGTATCTCGATTACAATAATTTGATACCCAATCCAGTTCGGAACTTAATCTTAATGATAAATCAGCATCGTGCTCGCCCCGTGCATTATAACTTCTTAAAGGGAGACAACTTTTAAATAACAATTATAAATCACTTCCCTTTATTTGTTTATTTGCATTTAATCATGATCAACAAATAGTATTTTACTTGACCCCAAATTTCTATTTTTGTTTCACTTCAAATCTATTGATAATGAAGATTCAGTCTCATTTTGTCTGTAACCGAAACTACGTCACTGCTTACGTTACAGTAATTTTTTCAAAATTCTGTGAAACATCAATTAAGTGTACGATTTTCACGAAAATATTTATATTTATTCAACTTTAGATGAATTTATGTTTAAAATAGTTTTTTCCTAAAATATATTGGGAAAATATTTATTTTTTTTACTCGGTCGATCCCCTTCCATTATTTTATTCTATGAAATTCGAACAAAATATATTTCACTCGTACGATTTTTTATTATTTCTATGAAGATATGAGTCTGAATAATTAAATCAAAAATTTTTAGAAATGTTTTGGAGGTCCTTAAAACAAAACAAATATTTCGTAAAACAAAACAAATATCTCAGTGGAATGAACTGGATTAAATATAATGCTTTTAAGTATTTTTTAAAATTATCAAACATTTTATTGTATTTATTTAATTTTTGCCATGCCCCTGAAGCAATATCTTTCAAAAATTTATTTTTACACCGCCCGGAGGGGGTTTTTGTTTTTTTTAGCTAGTAGACTTAATCCTATTTCAATTTTTTTCTATAAGGAAATATAAGGTTGTTGTTTTGTTTTGTTTTTTTTGGGGGGGGGGCTGTCTTTATTTGTTTATTTATTTATTTTTGTAAGGGTTGTTTTATTTTATTTTATTTATTTATATATATATATTTTTTTTTGCTGTTGTTTTTTCATGTGTGACTTAATACGTTTTTATGTCTGAAATAATTTACATACCAACAAAATAAGAAAACACGTCTGATTGATATATAATGGCTAATTCGATTTTATTGAAATACCTGCATTTTCAGAGGAAATGCAGATATTTCATTAGCCTTTTTTTCCTGACAAGTAAACTATTCATAAGAAAGAAAAGCAGTAAAACTTTTATGTCTGTAAAGATTATCTATTCTATTTACTAAAAGGACTTGTTTCTCACTAGATAAAATATGCTACCTAATGATCGCATGCTTATAACAACTTCCAGCGTTATCGATAAATAATCATAAATACAGTTTATTTTTTATATATTTTCTTTTTCATGACATTAATTTAAAATTAGATTTGATATTTGAGTAGATTTCTATATTTTTCAATATAATTGCGAACCCATTTTTTTAAAGAACGATGCGATTTATTCCACTTAATAAACGGGCATGTCTGCAATTCAGCATATTGTGTGTGTAATACGTAAGTTATCAAGGAGCTTATATCTATCTGTTAGAACCTTTGCTTTATGTGAAAATGAATGTTGTATCTGCTTTCGAGCGCGCGTCTTTGTATATGATTTTTAGATATCGTCTAGTGAGGAAAAGAGTGAAGAAAAAGATATAATATGAATGATTACGAGACAAATATTCATTCACTCAGTAAAAATTCTATTAAGACAAAAGAGATAAAAATTAGATTCAGAAAATGTATAAACAAAATCAATTATTTAATACTACCAGTCTACACTGGGTAGCTTGATTGCTTGGTTGGATTTTACGGCATGTCAACCCTTGTTGTGATATTTTATGCCGAAAACGTTTTATTTTATTCATTCTTGATGGGTATTCAATTTATTTTTTTCAAAACATATTTAAACACATTTTTTTAAACTTCTTTTTTCTATCTAATCAATAGATGGGACCCTAACAGGTACTACCATTCCACACCGGGTAGGAGATGAAAGTGTTACGATTTTTGTGGCCATCCTTAAGGGTTCAAGCAAGAGCGCTGTCCAGCGGAGATCCTTTGTGTTAAGCAGAGCGTAATTCTTAGTTAAGAATCCTTGCGTTCCTCCTTAGTGTCCCTTAATATTGGATATGATCCTTTGGTTGTTCGTTGGTGCTCCTCGGTCTTGCAGGTCGTTCGGCAATGAGTGCAAAGGGACATCTGTCAATATCAGCCGATTAAGTAGTTAACCAACCACGTATTCGGTCAGCTGATTGGTTGAGGATTAAACCACATGACCTCGCTTAGTCTCTAAATTTAAGTGGTAGATTGCAGCACGGCTTATATACAACAAATAATCCAACAGGAATATTAAATTGTAGATATATAGACGAATATAAAAACATCCCTTATACTTTTTTTTCATTTTTCCAGAAAATATATAAATTTTACAATATTTGCAGCCAATTAAAAATTTACACCGAACGGTTCAACGCCCTATCGGCTGGGGTGTAGAATACCCGACAGCACCTCTGCAGAGAGGGAACCTCCCTCTGATTGGTCTAACTGTTGGCCGTGTGTGGTGACCAATGATGCTTAAGGAAGGGATCTTGCTGGCTGAGCAGTTCATGACATGCAACACTCTACTTTGGCTCTTATGTTAGACGAGCAGCTATATGATTGTCCCAACCCTATTGCCCTTATGGCAAACCACCAACACCTTTTATCATATATGTGCTAGAAGGCGGTGACTGAGGGTCTTAGTGTCCTCGATATGATGCCAAACTGTATCTAGTCGTGAAGGTCCAATTCTGGAGTTCTGGGTAATCTGGAGTACCCCTTCATCGCCATAAATCCAAGATCCACTCTGACCAGGACTGGTAGTAACTGTTAGGGTCAAATAGAAAACAAAATGACTTTAAAATCAATTTATTTAAGAAAGAAAAATGGGTTTAAATGTGAATAGCCAACAATAATGAATAAAGCAAAAACATCTATGGCATGAAATTACTTTTGGGTTAATATGCCGCAAAATGCAACGAACCAAGCAGCCAACCAAACGGTTACAAGCAATAATTAATTGTATAGAATGAAAACGCATATATATAAATATATATATATATGCCAACCTCTCCGCATGAGCAGGATGCGACATAAGGTCAATTTCTTTAGCGGAGGTTAACAGGTTTTAATTCAGAGTTTTCCTTCTCCTAGACTTGCTATCTAGCCACGGTTAAAGAGCCCAGCCTTTCCTGTGATTTACTCATAGCTGGAGGGGGAATTGGATTCACACCTTTCCCAAGGGTATTAGTGCCATGTAAAATGCAATCAGCTTCGTCCAGGAATTGAACTCGGGTCGACGAATCCATTTCCTACGACTCTTAGCAATTACACCACGGGCACCTACATGTATATGTATGTGTGTGAGCGTATATTGTCATATACAAGTATTTTGGCATATTGTTTGATATTTTCATTAGCAATTGAACAAAATTAGGAACAAAATTATATTTGCTCATCATTATAAGGAAAGTGATTCATCATTTATTTTAATAGTTAATTCCCAATTTATTTAATAAGAGATTTCTCCGTTTTGGTTTTTGTTTGGTTTTATTTTTAGTTTGTTTTTGTTGGATTATTTTGTTGTATGTATTTATAATTACTAAGCTTAGCTTTGATGTGGCACAAGGCCAAAAATATGGGGCGCCCAATGATAATTGAATTCACTATTAATGGTCTGTTAATCTAGCTTGCTAACCATTTAGACCCCAACCATTCAACAGCCCAAATATGTGGTTAGTTAACAATTTGATCGTTGATATTGACTGCCGTTCGTTTGCACGTTATTTGATATTGACGAACGGACCTACAACCAAAGGTTTATCCCCAACACTGAGGGACACCAAGGTGCAACTAAATGTTTATTCATTAAGGATCGTGCTCTGCTTAACACAAGGGATCTCCACGGGAGAGTGCTCTTGCTTGAAGCCTCAAGGATGGCCACAAAAATCGTAACACTTTCATCTCCTACCCGGTGTGGAATGGTAGTACCTGTTAGGGTCCCATCTATTGGTTAGATAGAAAAAATGAGTTTAAGAAAATGTGTTTAAAAATGTTTTGAAAAAAGAGTGCTCTTATAAAGAACTAAAGTTTGCAAAATATAAAGAAAACAAAACGAATGATACGGCAGTAATCCAAGGTTTGAATTATGGAGTTAACCACGAGTGTGGCAAACAGGTTAAGAGTTAAAGAAATAACCAATCAACTAGAAATAGGAATAAAAGACGTGTATTACATAAAACAATAGGATTGCAAACTTTAGTTCGTCTGCACAAATGTTTATAATTCGTCACTTATCTGAGTCCTGAGATAGGGTATTATCGGAGCCCTAGCTACGACCTTCTGATAGTTCGGATATGATAAACGTTCTGTATGATGTCCGACTCCGTTGCTGGTTGTTGAGGAAGGGGAGCGACCCTTATTTTAGGTCTGTTCCCTTTGAAAGCTGGACCAGAAGAGGGCGAGTTTGCCTATTCGGCTTTGCCGCCAAAGTATGCTGGCTCGTGATTGGTTGGTTCGAAACAGAGGCTCGTAGACAAGGACGATAACCCCCGTACCCCAGAATTCTCAATACTCTGCTTGAAGCAAGAGTACTCTTTTTTCAAAACAAAAATGGCCACAAAAATCGTAACATATATTTTATTCTATTTGTTGTGGAAAAGTTCCAAATGCAAAAACAAACATCTGTTTTCTTACATCGTTCACTTATGGTTTATGTATGTACACGTAGAATATTTTGAATAAGGTACGTTAGATTAAAAATGACGGGGTCTGTGGATAGTTACTGGGGCCGATGAGTGACAATGGTGACATTCCATCTGACCTTCCGGTAGACGGATTAGACACGTGAGAATTAGTTTAGTTGAGATGCGACCCGATTTCTGAGAAGCGCGGACGCTATTGTCACCGCTCTGAGTCGGCATCCCCCCGCGGCGGTATCATGGGCTGGTTTTTGGAAATAAAGATTTATCAAGAAAACAACCGAGTTTTGTTTGTTAATTGAATATTAAAAACAAGGGATGACAACCCGAAAAAATCAACAAAGATCACCACTCTCCAGCAGAAGCCCTGAAGAGAAGTCAGCCCAGAGAAAATGACCGACGAGTTAGAACCAGTAGAAGCAGTAAGCAGCGAGCCAACAAGCAGAATGTTAAAAAGTAAGAACCATCATCTATTATTTAATCATCTATAATCATCTATAACCCCCTCTCTCTCTCTCTCTCTCTCTCTCTCTCTCTCTCTCTCTCTCTCTCTCTCTCTCTCTCTCTTATATACCCGACGTATTATCTGGGTATATATGAGTATACATCACTTGTTTTATATTTGCCTTTTCTTTGTTTTTCTTTTTCTTTTTTAATAATACGATGAAGTGCTACAAAATATAGCATTACCTTCGTTGGATTTAGCTCAGTCTGTAGAGCAGTCGCCTAGAAACCACAAGGTTTCTAGTTCGATACCGACCCTCTCCAACTCAGCGTATGAGTTACACAGGGATCTGTGCAGTAAAGTGAGGAGCTGATGGTAGGTGTGTCGCCTCACCTCAGACGCTAAAACAATCTCCTTGGTCTAGTGCTAGTGAAAAAGGGATAGACTCCCTCACTGATTGGCTGATACCGAATTTAGGCCACCCCGATGACTTTACTTTACTTATTTTATAAGATGTATGCAAAATTCCCATTCATATTTTATGAACTTTCTCAATATCAGCAGCATGTATTTCCAGTAAATATTAGCCAATCAGAAATGATCTAGAATGCATTTCAGATCGTTGGTTGTTCTCATGAAATCAATTGCAAATTAAATGTTGTGAAATCAAGATATACAGAGGAGAACTACTGAAACTACACCGCACATTTTGGCACAGTCGATAGGAAAGAATTGGTGCACAAGGAATTCCACAAACCCAATCAACGACTGGCCCCAGGATTTTCAAATTCAAAGTTTTCATTCTCCTAGACTGGTTACCTAGGCAAGATTAAAGAGCCCAGTCTGCCCTACTATTTTACCCATAGCTGGAGGAGAGAATATATGGTTTCATACCTTTCCCAAGGGTATCAGCGCTCGATGTGAAATTCAAACAGCCTTGTCTGGGATTTGAACTCGGGTCGACGAGTCCATTTTCTACGATTCCAACCGTTATGCACGCGCCGCCATTATACCTGTAAGTGTGTGCAGACAATTCATGGAAATATAATTCAAAATTTTTTTCAATTATCATCTGTACAGTAAAGTGAGAAGCTGACGGTAGGTGAGGCGCCCGCCTCAGACGCTAAAAACAATCTCCTAAAAAAGAGGATAGACTCCCTCACTGTCTGGTTGATGCCGACTTTAGGCCACCCCGACGCCTTTACCTTACTTATACGTAATCCAATGGTATTATCTCTCGCGCGCTATTCTGCATTCGTACCATATAGTATAAATGAGATAAGCTCTCATTTATACTATATGGTACGAATGCAGAATAGCGCGCGAGAGATAATACCATTAGATTACGTATAAGTAAGGTAAAGGCGTCGAGGTGGCCTAAAGTCGGCATCAACCAGACAGTGAGGGAGTCTATCCTCTTTTTTAGGAGATTGTTTTTTTAGTGTCTGAGGCGGAGCGCCTCACCTACCGTCAGCTTCTCACTTTATTGTACAGATCACTGTGCTACTCATAAGTTGGCGAGGACCGGTATCGAACCAGGAACCGTGAGGTTCCCAGCCGAACACACTACCGACTATTACATTTCACGGAAATACCCGAAACCTTTGAGACGCTAGGATTGGGGTTAGGGTAAGGATTAGGGTTAGTTTTAGGATTAGATTAATGTTAGGGATAGTTTTAGGGTTAGAGTTAGGGTTAGGGTTAGTGTTAAGGTGAGGGTTAGGGTAAGGCTACTTCGGTTAGGCTACCTCAGAGTGAGACGGTCAAGACATACCTGACACTGCTGGAGAAACAAGGACGAACTAATAAGCAACGTTCTCCTATGGAAGCCAGCACATGGGAACGCCAGAGATAGTCTTCCAGCAAAGAAATACATCAGCTCTGCGCGGATACTAGATGTTGCGCAGAGGACCTGCCGGGGGCAATGAATGATAGGGATGGTTGGCAAGAAATTGTCATGGATATCAGTGCTACTAGAACGACCTGATGATGATGATGATGATGATGATTTGAAAGTAATGATTGGAAATTGATAATAACTCACACATCGATGCATTAATCTAATATTATTTATGCATAAAATCCGATTCTAATGATATTATATCTTGCGCACTATTCTGCATTTATACCTACTATACTACTTACAACACATACAAGCGTACACACACACACACACACACACACACACACCACACACACCACACACGCACACACAAAAGAAAGTACATAATTATGCCAATACGAAACGGGACACCGTGCAGCTTTGACATGCTAGAATTAGGGTTAGGGTAAGTGTTAGGGTTAGTTTTAGGGTTAGGGTTAGGGGTAGTGTTAAGGTTAGGGTTAGAGTTAGTCTACTTCGGGAGTTTCTGTAAGCTAATACTTTTTATGCATAAAATGTGATTCTAATGATATTATCTCTTGCGCGCTATTCTGAATTTGTACCTACTATACTTACTCGAACACACGTACAAGCGTGCACACACACACACACATAAATACACACACGCGCGTGTGCGTATACACACACAGAGACAGACCCCGCACGCACACGCAACACGCACACGCAAATCTTTGTGCACCATAACTAAAAGAAAATACATCATTATGTCAATGCGAAACTGGACACCGTGCAGCCGGAATATTCTCAATTTGCTCCCTTAATACGCCTTTTTACTCACCTCGGCTTTTATTGCGAAAAATGCCGAAGGCCTTGCACACTTTTTCCGACAACAATTAAAGCTGACCATAGATTGACGCAAAATGATGAAACGTAAAGGTTTTGAACTGCGCTTTATTGAGATAGAGGATTTTTCACGTCTGTTCTTCTCAACAGCTGTTGTTTATTTGGCGGTAAGCACTGATACCGGATAGTATGACCACTATACATGGATATAACAAGCTGTCTTATTAGTCGCGAAACGCCCCGCAGTGAAAACTGGCTTGATTGGCTATCGATAAATCATCCTCGCGAACAAACAGCGATTAACGGGAAAGAGGAGAGAAAAACATTGTGTGTGTCCGTGTGTGCGTGGGAAAAGAGAGAGAGAGAGAGAGAAGGAGAGAGAGAGAGAGTGGAAAGAGAGAGTGAAAGAGAGAGAGAGAGAGTGGAGAGAGAGAGGGGGAGAGAGAGAGGGGAGAGAGAGAGAGAGAGAGAGCAAATGATAAAATTTCATTAAAAATAATTACAACAGTATATTTGATTCTATTTTGAAAAACACATCTATCTTATAACTTTTATTTTATTAACTTATTTTTGTTAACTTATCAAATTTATAAATTCTATTTCATTTTTTGTTTTATTTATAAATATATTTATTATTTATAAATATATTTACAATTTAGAATTTATAAACTTATTTAATTTACTTATTAAGTTTATAAATTTTATTTTTTATTTTGATTATAAATATATACATATAATTTATAAATATATTTACAATTTATTATTTATAAACTTGTCTTATTAACTTATTTTTATCAACCTATTAAATTTATAATTTTCATTTCATTTTTATTTCATCCATGAATATATTTATAATTTATAAACTTATTACATTAACTTATTTTTATGATCTTATTAAATTTATAAATTTTATTTCATCTTTTATTTTATTTATAAACATATTTATAATTTACAAATATATCTAGAATTTAGAATTTATAAACTTATTTTATTAACTTATTAAATTTATTTTTAAAAAATTATTTTGATTTTATTAATGAATATATTTACAATTTATAAATTTATTTCATTAACTTATTAACTTATTAACTATATATTATTATATAATATATTATTATATCATATTATTAACTTATTATATTAAACCTATTAAATTTAAAAATTTCTGTTTTATTTTTAATGTTATTTATAAATATATTCCTACTCTATAAATATATTTATAATTTATGATTTATAAACTTATTTTTATTAACTTTTTTATGATCTTATTAAATTTATAAATTTTATTTTATTTCTATTATATTTACGAAATATTTATAATATTTTATACTTATATTTTTGTATTCTATTTATAAATTTTGACGTTTTTTAAATAATTTATTTTATTAACTGATCTTTGGAAAAATACTCAACTATAAAAAATATTATCATCCTACTGCATCATATTTTGTTAAAAATTATATCAGAAAAGACATTCCCGAATATTTTCTATGATCTTATAAAGTCAATAGTGTTCACTTTATAACTTCACGGAGATTTGAAGAGATTTCTTTTTAAACAAGTGAATGATAAGACATTCATATATATATATATATATATATATATATATATATATATATATATATATATATATATATACATATATATGTGTGTGTGTGTGTGTGTGTGTGTGTGTGTAAGGTATCCAAAACTGGTAGTAAGGGATGATTCTACATGGGATCTTCAAAATCTCACTGTATAATTATTACATGTTTTAGTAGGTGCAAATACAAGAATTTTTTTTAATATAAACCCCTAAAGAGAGCTCAATGTTTAATAATCTATTTTAGATTAAATACAGAGTAAAAGGAAATATTTTCCTTTCAAATGTATATATATATATATATATATATATATATATATATTGAGAGAGAGGGGGGGAGAGAGATGGGGGCATTAAATGTTAAATGTAGAAGAACAGAGGATAAAGTGGAAGTGGAAACTATAATGAAGTGTGCGGAATGTTTAGAGAATGAAGAGAATGATAAGAGACTTCTAGAGAGAGGTTTCACTCGCGCTAGACCAAGGAGATTGTTTTTGCGTCTCGACAGAGAGAGACAGATAATTCCAGAGAGACAGAGATAGAGGTTGAGACAAGTATAGAAGAATAGAGTATGACGAGGAAGTGGTAATCATTTTGAGTTGTGCTGGCCGCTGTATAGAGATTAGTTTTTTAACCAAGAGAATATGATATATATATATAGAGAGAGAGAGAGAGAGAAAGAGAGATACAGAAAGAGAGACAGAGACAGAGAGAGACAGAGACAGAGATAGAGAAAGACAAAGAGACAAAGACAGAGAGGGCCAGAGAGAGAGAGAGACAGAGAGAAAAAGAGAAAGAGAAAGAGAGAGAGAAAAGAAATATAGAAAAATAGAGTATAAGGAGAAAGTCGAAATCATTTTGAATTGTGCTGGCCGCTGTATAGAAATTAGTTTTTAACCAAGAGAATATTATATATATATATATATATATATAGAGAGAGAGAGAGAGAGACAGACAGACAGACAGACAGACAGACAGAGTAAGAGAAAGAGAGAGAGAGAAAAGAAATATAGAATAGAATATGAGAAGCAAATGGAAATCATTGGGAGTTTTGTGAAACTGAAAGAATAAAAGCTGACCGCTTTATAGAGATTAGTTTTTCAATCAAAAGAATAAGAGAGACAGAGAGACAGAAAGAGTCAGACAGGCAGACAGAATAAGAGGGAGAGAGAAAATAAAGAATAATAGAGTATGAGGAGGAAGCAGGAATCCTAGTGAATTGTGTGATACTGTAAGAGTAATGAGTGACCGCTGAATGTAATTGACGTCAGAATGTCAATTAAATCCCAAATCCAACTAAAAGTGATCACGAAAAATTGGAATCCTTGGAAAATTCTATCAAAATATCAAATCTTCATGTCTAGACATGACGAATTATTAAAAAGATTTCTCTAAATTTTCATCAATAACGAAGTGGTCAGTACTTGAATCGCAACTGGTTATTTTATTCTATGCTGGTAATAAAAAATATTTTATTTCTCTGATTTTTTTTAGATGAGGCTTGATAATTAGTGTCATTAGGATTTGGGGGACTATTGTCCTCATCTTTATTGTTTTTTTTTTATACAAGTTTTGTTGAATTGAACAGACAATTCCTGTCTGACAAGTCTTTCATTGATCCTTTCCAATCTTCGGGCCATCCTTCTGGTGTCAGTGTGGAACTGGTATAACAGTCCACCGAAGGTTTCAACACTAGCGCTTTCGGCAATACACTTTGCCATCCTCAGGTGGGAAACGATGGAATAGTTTTCATGTCTCGTTTTTAACGAGAACGAGTAGTAGCAAGGAATTAGTGGGAGGTAATATCAATTGGTAGTGGGAGGTTTTTGGAATGGTAGTATTTTCAACAAAGCAGTGGTGATTTTTTGGAGGGAGGGGGGGCACAGGTTGTGATAAGGGGAGGGTGAATAATGGAAGTTATGTAGGCAGAAAATTATAAGCATTTTAGGATATGTTGACTTACTTCAAAGTTTATTTTGATTAGGGTAGTTTTTTTTTTGTTTTATATATAAAGCTTCAATTATTTGAAGTTTTTGTTTGTTTTTTTCTCTATGTAGTGTGTGTGTATTTTCAGTTAGAATTTTGCGGTAGGTAGAGGGGGCATGAATGTGTTTTAAGATGTTGATCAATGGAGCTGGAATCTGATAGGTGTAGGGTTAATCTACGTGATAATGTAGTCGTCGTGTGGCCAATATATCTTTATTGTTATCTACACTTTTTCTCTGACTTTTTGAAATGAGACTTGATAATTAGTATCATTAGGATTATTCTGGCTTTTGTCCTCATCTTTATTGTTATCTGTAATTTATAATAGCCCGAATAATCCTAATAAGACTAATAGAAATATTTACACAAAAGGTAAGTAAAGTAAGTAAAGTCGTCGGAGTGACCTAAAGTCGGTATCGGCCAGACAACGAGGGAGTATATCCCCTTTTCACGAGCGCTAGACCAAGGAGATTTTTTCGATTCTGAAGAGGAGCGCCACACCTATTATCAGCTCTCCACTTTAGCTCACACATCCAAGCTGTGATACTCACGCGCTGAGTTGGTGAGGGCCGGTATGAAACCCGGAACCCTGCGATCCCTAGGCGGATACTCTACCGACTGAGCTAAATCGAACTCTCTAAACAATAATACTATCTAATTATTTTACATCAGCTTGAAGAACTGCATATGAATGGAATTAGTAATGTTTAATAACACAGTAATATTAATATTAATAACTATTTTAGTAAAATAAAAATAATACGTTATTCTGACTTGTTTATTTATTCATTGAAGTTTGCAAATTTAAATTCCATAGTTAGTTACGTCTTGTAGTAACATGGCATCCTGATAAACGTTACTTATAGTTATATATGGAAATCCACGCACAAACCGAAGATCATACAGTGGCCAGTGCAAAAAGTGTGCAATCCCTTCAGATTTCCCCTTTTGAGGAGCATCAGGTACTGGGTAATAAAACCGACCCTGCCCTGTTAAGACAAGGCGGAAGATGATACCTATGTGAACGGCCCCCTAGAGTCACGCGGACTTCACCATTAGATGCAGTTTAAAGTCAAACCCAGGACACTAAGACCCTCAGCCTTCGCATTCTAGAACATATATGATAAAAAGAGTTGGGTTTTCCATAAGGACAATAGGGTAGGGACAACCATATAGGTGCTAGGGCTTGACGTGACCAGCCGATTGATCGGAGGGGGCCTTTTCGATCGTCCGTCTAGCGAAAGGACCAAAGTGGAGTGTCGCATGACGTAGACTATTCAGACGCCAAGATTCCGTCTTTAAGCTTCACGGTTCGCCACCGATGATCAACAGGTGGTTGTACTGGGGGGATTTCAACCCCCTGCAAACTGCAGTCGGTGTATTCTACAGCCTCAGTTTAACAAGCTGAAGAAACTTTATTATCTGTGTTTGTGTGAGTATGTTTGTCTGTGTTTGTTAGTGCGAGAGAGCGAGAGAGAGAGAGAGAGAGAGAGGGAGAGTGTGTGTGTGTGTGCATGTGTTTGTGTGAGAGAGAGTGTGTGTGCATGTGTGTGTGCATGTGTGTGTGTGTGAGAGAGAGAGAGTGTGTGTGTGTGTGCATGTGTGTGAGAGAGAGAGAGAGTGTGTGTGTGTGTGTGTGCATCTGTGTTTGTGAGAGAGAGTGTGTGTGTGTGTGTGCATGTGTGTGTGTGCATGTGTGTGTGTGTGTGGTGTGTGTGTGTGCATGTGTGTGTGTGAGAGAGAGAGAGAGAGTGTGTGTGTGTGCGTGTGTGTGTGTGTGTGTGAGAGAGAGAGAGTGTGTGTGTGTGTGTGTGTGTGTGCTTGTGTGTGAGAGAGAGAGTGAGAGAGTGTGTGTGTGTGTGTGTGTGTGAGAGAGAGAGAGAGAGAGAAAGAGAGAGAGAGAAAGATGGGAAGAGAGGAAGGACTCTCCCGTCGATCCTGTCTATTTCCCAACCAAAGTTAAACAGCCCAGTCTGCCCTACTATTTACACATAGCTGAAGGGGGAATAGGGGGATCCATGCCTTTCCTAAGAGTTTGAGTGCCATCTGAAATGCAAACAGCCTCGTCCTGGAATTGAACTCGTGTCCCTGATTCCGTTTCCTACGACTATAACCATTACACCGTGCGCCTCCACTTTTTGTTCAATAATTTCCTTTATCTTTATTTTCTTTTTAATGCAAATTTGTCCCCAATCTTGAACGAGTCTGTTAAGAATATTAAAATGCAAATTCTTTTCAGGATCGAATCTTAACATTTACTAGCAAAAATACACGCCCTCCGCCGGGCATAAGTATTTAAGTTTTAATGTAATGAAATATCTTAAATTAGAAAGACTAACGAAATTAATTAAGAACGCATATAAAAGGATTACACTTATTTTAATCGGTTTCTATATAAAATTATTCATAAGATTTATTTTAATACGTTGGAGAATTAAACAATAATATTAGAGATTAATAAGTAAAAGTAAAGTCGTCGCGGTGGCCTAAAACCAATCAGCGAGGGAGTCTATACCCTTTTCACTCGCGCTAGACCAAGGAGATTGTTTATGCGTCTGAGGCGCAGCGCCACATCTAATATCAGTTCTTAACTTTACCGCACAGATCCCTGTGCTACTCATACGCTGAGTTAACGAGGACCGGTATCGAACTAGGAACCTTGTGGTTTCTAGACGAACGCTCTATCGATATATATATATATATATATATATATATATATATATATATATATATATATATAATATATATATATAATATATATATTGTCATGATATCCTGAGATTTCTCAGAATATCATTTAATAATAGCAAGGGGGGTTGTCTATTTGTTAGAAAAGAAATGGAAAAAAGTATAAAAATTTAAATGATAAAGAAAAGTTAAGAGTTGCTGCCCTTGGCAGAAGAAAAAAAAGGGTTAATTCCCTTAGGTTGTTTAGATTTTTAAAAAAGACGCGCGAAAAAAGAAGAGAGAGACGGGCAGACGAGAGAGAAACAGACGGTTTTTAGTTTAGAGACGGCAGTTTAGTTTAGGGACTGGAGATTTCAGAGAAACGGACGGACACGAGAAGAGAGACAGATGAGATTGAATAGAGAGACTGACGGACGATAGAGAAACAAACGGTTGAAACCGGAGAAAGAGATTGTTGAGAAAAACTGAATTAATAATAATAAGGAAAGAAAACGAAAAGTGATTGAGTTTGGGAAAAAGAAGAAGTTGTAGAGATCAGAGATATTTGAAGAAGAAAAAACTGAATTAATTTGAGAAAGGAAAGAAATGAAAGAAGTAATTGTTTGAAAACGGATTTTAAAAGAGAAAAGAGGAACTTATATTTGATTTTAAAAATTAAGGAAAAAAACAAGGAAATAATAACAAAAAGAACAACTTATATTTTAACGAAAAAGAAGGTATTTTTTTTTTAACTGTTCATGTACTTTTGTGCGTTTGCACCCGTCTGTTTTAAAAAAAAAAAACAAAGTAAATAATAATTATTTTTTTATAAAATAAAATAATTGTTAATCACTCACAAATTGTCTTAATGACTAATATTTTTTTATATTTTTTGAAGGAAAACATTCTGTGTTTTTCCCTGAAGTATTTCTTTTTTCTTGGAGAGTAAATAGCCTAGCCACTCAGGATCCACGCGACTAGCGAGTGTCTTGAAAATATTGACAGACACTTCGTGACAATTATCATCATCATCATGTCGCGCTGTTGGCACGGATATCCATGACAATCTCTATCCATTTGTCCCTATCGCTCATCATTCTCGGGATGTCCTCTATGCAGCATCCTGTATCCGCACAGAGCTGATCAATGTACGTCTTTGCTGGTCGGCCCACACTGGCGTGCCCATGTGCTGGCTTCTACAGGAGGACGTCGCTTATGAGTTCGTCCTTGCTTCTCCAGCAGTGTCCCGCGTGTCTTGTCCGTCTTAATCGGATGGTTTGGGTGATATGTGGCAGGTGGCCGTATAGATGTTTTCTCGTGGGGTGTTGTTTCCACCTCTTGTTCAGGATATATATATATATATATATATATATATATATATATATATATATATATATATATTACCGTTACTCATATTTCAAGTGTATTACACAATCCTCAGACGGGAGATTATTATAAGTCGGTTGGTCAAGCGTTTGTAAATCGTGATGTGTGTTTACGCGATTGGATGTTTCTACACAAACTATACTTGAAAACATAACATGCTTAGGTATTAATGCTCGTGACATTTAGATGTGGAAAAAAAAAGAAAAGTAAAACAATCAAATGAATAAACAAATGAATTAATTAATAAAAATATGAATGAAATAATAAATTAGATAAACACATATGTGCGTGTTTCCAAAGACAGGATATAAGTTTCTGGATGTCTCGCCGACATAATTTTTGTTACAATTTAAACAGTCAATTGTGTAGACTCCAGCTTCGGAATGTGTGTGTTTATGATTATTTTTGTTCTGTAAAATGTTTTTGACTGTTTTAGTGGAGTGAGTGACTGTTTTAATACTTATCTTTTTTAGGTTTCTATTTCTTTTATCAGTGATAGGATTATTGGGAAGTATGATGTATCTATCAGAATCGTTATTATTGTTATGTTGTGTGTTATTGGGAGATGTAATGTTATTTTTTCTACTATGTATTTTAAATGCCTTTTTTTAGCACGGTGTATGAAATTTAAAGGGTATTGTAGTTTAAGAAAAGACTTTTCGATAATATGAAATTCTTCATCTAAATGTTTCTTATTGCATATTCTAAGTGCTCTCATATATATAAGTAAAGTCGTAGGGTTGGCCTAAAGTCGGTATTAGCCAGACAGCGAGGGAGTCTATCCCCTTTTAACTAACGCTACATCTAGGATATTGGTTTGTCATCTGAGACTGAGTGACACACCTAGCATTAGCTCCTTACTTTACCGCATAGATTCCTGTGCTACTCCCACGCTGAGTTGCCGAGGGCCACTATCGAACCAGGAACCTTGTGGTTCTTAGCCGGATGCTCTACCGACTGAGCTAAACCGGCCTTATTTCTCTCTCTCTCTCTCTCTCTCTCTCTCTCTATATAAATATATATATATATATATATATATATATATATAATATATATATATATATAAGTAAAGAAATAACAAAAGACTTAGAGATTTTGCATATAGTCTATTTCGGGAGCTTAGAGATTTTGCATTATAGTCTATTTCGGGAGCTTAGACAGTGTCTAATTCTCCAAGCTCATCAGATGCGAATGATGAATTCTTTATTACTTTTAAGGCATTTGAAAACAGATTATTATTATTATTATTATTATTATTATTATTATTATTATTATATTTACTCCTTTGAGTTTTCACATCAGTGTTAGCTGATGGTCTTTCACTGGAGCCTGAGTGACAGCAAGTCTCTTCAGGTCTCCAGGACTCTTCTGAGTACTCTGGCAGATTGCAGCAGTGCAGTGTTCTGAATGATTTCAATCCTTCCTCTGATATCCAAACTTTCCAAGCCCTTTTCTAATCCTTTGGGACTGTTCCAAGTGCACCAACTACAATTGGTATAACTTTCACTTTCATATCCATAACTTTTTCAGTTCTCTGGCAAGGTCCAGATATTTGTCCATTTTTTAATTTTCCTTTAACTTCACCCTGTGATCTGCTGGCACTGCAAAATCCACCAGTTGACAAGTTCTTTCTTTTTTGTTAATCAACACTAGGTCTGGCCTTCTTGCTGGGATAAGGTGATCCGTTTTAATTTCAAAGTCCCAGAGAATTTTGTGCGTTTCGTTCTCAAGAACAGATTCTGGTTTATGCATATACCATTTTGTTGTGTGGTCAAAATTTAATTTCTTGCATAATTCCCAGTGGATCACCTTCCCAACCCAGTCGTGTCTAGTTTTGTATTTTCGTTGTGCTAGTTTGCTACATTCGCAGAGTATATGGTTAACAGTCTCATCTCTATTACCGCAAAGTCTACATTTACTATTTTGTTGGGTTTTATCAATTTTTGCTTTGATGTAATTTGTCCTTATGGCATTATTTTGTGAAGCAATTATTCTTCTTCTTCTTCTTCTTCTTCTTCTTATTATTATTATTATTATTATTATTATATTGTCCTGTCTCTCTCAGCTGTAGGGTAATAAGAAAGATATTTGACCATTTGTTGTCAGTAATTTGTTAAGAATTTCTGTTGAATCAATCTACTCCAGATTTCAATTAAATGGGCCACCCCAGTTCATTTTGATTTCATTTATTTAGTAGTTTATTTCTTCTTCATATGTTCCTATTTACCTTAATTTATTTTTATTTTATTCTATTCTATTTTATTTTATTTCTTTTTTTAGAGAGAGAAAGAGAGAGAGAGAGAGAGAGAGAGAGAGAGAGAGAGAGAGAGTCACGATTGCAAATCTATTTTGAATAAAGTCTCCTTCTTCTGAATTTTGGTATTCCACTTTTAAATGGAGACACGCGTATGTAAAAGCTTCTTGGCTGCTTTCTTATCTATGTACAAGTTGCCTCTTTCACTTCATCATTTTTGGAGAACAGCTGTCCACTGAGTGCCTCCTTGATGGATCTAAAAAGATGAAAGTTTGAAAGTGTCCAATCAGGACTGTAGGGTGGATGAAGCAACGTTGTCCAGCCAATGCGCTGGTAATTGTGTGTCTGGTCTTTAAGCTACCGTTGTTAAGAGTGTTGTGGCCAATGGCACCACTATCAATTCTGACTCTTACGTGAACTCATTATCGAAACTCAGAGCAAGGTGTCTTTAAGCTCGACTACATTTGAAGATGTGCATTTGCAATATG
>CM042149.1:16850134-16870134 GCA_023376005.1 Doryteuthis pealeii
TCCATTGAGGCGTGAGGGTGCGTGCGAGCTCGCATTTAGTAATGGAGGTGCTGAGTGTGTATTTCACCCAAAGAGTGGCTCACTTGTTCTGATGAACCTATATCTCACTATGCTGTGTTAATGGCTGCTTCTCTATGAATCCCATCCTCGTTGACAGCAATTCACTGCGCGCCAAAACCTGGCAGAGTAGCAACAACATTCGACGGAGATATTGCATCTTCCTTTTTGAAGTTGGCGTCAATGGCGCATCCTTCATCGCCCGCGAAATGATTACAGTCGACAAAATTAATACGTTTTATATCCATCTTCTTCTTTTCCCATATATATATATATATATATATATATATACTCTCTCTCTCTCTCTCTCTCTCTTCTCTCTTTCTATATATAATATATATATTCTCTCTCTCTCCTTTCTCTCTCTCTCTCTCTCTCTCTCTCTCTAATATATATATATATAATATATATATATATATATATAGAGAGAGAGAGAAGAGAGAGAAGAGGAGAGAGGAATAAATGAAAGAACTTTAAATTTCTTCATTTATAATTTATTTCAACTGCATTACTGCAGCATCATAACACATGTGCTAAAACAATGCAGTTGAAATAAATTATTACAATGAAGAAAATTCAATGTGTTTTCCTTCATTTGTTATATATATACATATATATATATATATATAAATATATATATATATATATTATATATATATGTGGAGAAAAGTAGACAAACACGGGATGTTATGGAAACTTGATGTTTATTGTCGACGGTCTCTTATTAGACCATCTTCAGGACTTGGATATAGTTCTTACTCCAATGATGGAAATTTTTTTTTTTTTTTTTGAGAATTTCCATCATTGGAGTAAGAACTATATCCAAGTCCTGAAGATGGTCTAATAAGAGACCGTCGACAATAAACATCAAGTTTCCATAACATCCCTGTTTGTCTACTTTTTCCCACATACTGTCGAATTAACCTCCTCACATTTCTACCATATATAATATATATATATATATATATATATATGTATTGTATATATATATATATGGGTGTGTACATATATATATATATATTATATATATTATATATATATTACATAATATATATATTGTATATAATATATTATATATATATATATATTATATATATTATATTATATAAGTGAAGGAAAAACGTTAAATTTTCTTCATTGTAATAATTTATTTCAACTGCATTACAGACATGAGCAAAACAATGCAGTTGAAATGAATTATCACAATGAATCAAATTTAATTTTTTTTTCCTTCATTTATATATATATATATATATATATATATATATATATATATATATATATATATAATCCATATATATATGTGTGTGTGAATTATATATATATATATACATGGGTATATTTATAATATATATATATTATATATATAATATATATAGATAGAGAGAGAGAAGAGAGAAGAGAGAGAGAGAATAAATGAAGGTAAAACTTTTCTTCATTGCAATAATTTAGTTCAACTGCATTAGTGCAGCATCAACAGACATGTACAAAAACAATGCACTTGAAATAAATTACAGTGAAACAAATTAAAGTGTTTTCCTTCATTTATTTAATATATTGCTCTGTCCGTCAATTCACTGGCACTAGTCAAATCGACCTCTCACCACGGTTTACCTGTATTACTACGGTTAAACTACACAGGGAATTATCCGCATTACCAAGAAAAACAACATTTTTGATATGTGCACATATTTCCTTTTAATATCTCATCCACAGAAAGCGATGTTAACACTCGAATAGGAAAGGCATGGTTGGCCACCAACAAATTATCAGTCATATGGAAATCCAATCTCCCCGACAAGCTAAAGAGACGATTCTTCCAGGCTGTGGTTTTGTCGGTACTGCTTTATGGCTGTACCACCTGGATCCTAACTAAGCACCTTGAGAATAAGCTAGATGGGAGCTGCACCAGAATGCTGCGAAGCGGTCCTGAATAAGTCGTGGAAGCAGCACCCACAAAAAAAAGCAACTGTATGGCCACCTGCCCCCCATCTCACAAACCATACGAGTAAGACGGGCTAGACATGCAGGACACTGTTGGAGAAGCAAGGACGAGCTCGTAAGTGACGTACTATTATGGAAGCCAGCACATGGACACGCTAATGTGGGCCGCCCAGCCAGGACCTACATTGACCAACTATGTATGGATGTTGGCTGCCGCACGGAGGAGCTCCTAGAGTCGATGAATGATAGGGAAGGTTGGCGAGAGATCGTCATGGATATCCGTGCAAACTGCGCGACATGATGATGATGACATATTTCCTTATTCAGCGTCTTAAGTAAAGACCCGTTTAAGGACTGTAAGAAACCGAAAGTTAAGCTGAAAATCTAATGCAATGATAATAACAAGCGGAAAATAAAAATCAATAGGAGAAATTTAAGCCAGTGTGGGATTGTCTGCCCTTGTTTGCCTGGAAGAGTTATCTTCCCTTGTGTTTCTGGTTTTCCCCACCAGGCGCCTTGACTATTTAAGCAGGCAAGCGCCAAGTTTGAATCTCTTTCTTCTACGGGGCAGAACGAACGCACAATGGGTTAGACAGATTGTTAGAAGGGTCTAATAATAGCAACAACAATATTCTCTGGGATTCGAGGTAAAGATGGACCATCATATCCCATCCACGAGACCAAGCGTAGGGTTGATTTTAAAAAATGAACCGTGTCAATTGGTGGACTTTGCAGTTACAGCAGATCCCAGTGTGAAGATGAAGGAAAACGAAAAGATAAACAAATAACCGAACCTTGCCAGAGAACTGAAAAAGCTGAGGGTCAAAGTGATACCAATCGTAGTTGGACTTGGAACGGTAAAAAAAACTTGTAAAAAGACTGGAGGATCTGGAAATCAAAGGAAGAATTGAGACCATCCAAACTACTGCATTGCTGCAATCGGCTAGAATACTCAGAAGAGTCCTGGATACCTGAGGAGACTTATTGTCACTCAGACTCCAGGGAAATACCATCAGCTAACGCTGGTGTGAAAAGCTCTAACAACAACAACAACAACAACAATAATAATAATAATAATAATTCTCTGGGACTTTGAAATAAAAACGGATCACCTCATCACAGCAAGAAGACGAGACCTAGTGTTGATAAACAAAAAAGAAAGAACTTGTCAACTGGTGGATTTTGCAGTTCTAGCAGATCACAGGGTGAAGCTAAAGGAAAACGAAAAAATGGACAAATATCTGGACCTTGCCAGAGAACTGAAGAATTTATGGAATATTAAAGCCAATTGTACTTGGTGCACTTGGAACGGTCCCAAAAGGATTGGAAAAGGGTTTGGAAAGTTTGGAATCAGAGGAAGGATTGAAACCATTCAGAACATTGCACTGCTGCAATCTGCCAGAATACTCAGAAGAGTCCTGTAGACCTGGGGAGACTTGCTGTCACCCAGACTCCAGTGAAAGACCATCAGCTAATGCTGACGTGAAAATTCAAAAGGAGTAAACAAAATAATAATAATAATAATAATATAATAATATAATAATAATAACAAACTATCAAAGCGAAATTGATAAGACCCAACAAAATAGTAATGTAGACTTTGCGGTAATAGAGTGAGACTGTTAACCATATACTCTGCGAATGTAGCAAACTAGCACAACGAGAATACAAAACTAGACACGACTGGGTTGGGAAGGTGATCCACTGGGAATTATGCAAGAATTAAATTTTGACCACACAACAAAATGGTATATGCATAAACCAGAATCTGTTCTTGAGAACGAAACGCACAAAAATTCTCTGGGACTTAGAAATTAAAACGGATCACCTTATCCCAGCAAGAAGGCCAGACCTAGTGTTGATTAACAAAAAAGAAAGAACTTGTCAACTGGTGGATTTTGCAGTGCCAGCAGATCACAGGGTGAAGTTAAAGGAAAATGAAAAAATGGAAAAATATCTGGACCTTGCCAGAGAACTGAAAAAGTTATGGAATATGAAAGTGAAAGTTATACCAATTGTAGTTGGTGCACTTGGAACAGTCCCAAAAGGATTAGAAAAGGGCTTGGAAGTTTGGATATCAGAGGAAGGATTGAAACCATTCAGAACACTGCACTGCTGCAATCTGCCAGAGTACTCAGAAGAGTCCTGGATACCTGAGGAGACTTGCTGTCACCCAGACTCCAGTGAAAGACCATCAGCTAATGCTGCTGTGAGAACTCAAAAGGAGTAAACAATAATAATAATAATAATAATAATAATAATAATAATAATAATATCCTAAAACTAGCTTGTCGCGAAAAAACAAATTAAAATACGCTTTCTTTAAGCTTAAAGAAATCGTATTTTAATTTGGTTTTATTTTGGTCTTTCTTTTCTTTTCTTTTTGTTTTATCTGGGTTCTTTTTTTTAATGCAAACTTATTGTTCTGTTTTTCTGCGAATTCATAGTAATGGCCCCATTCAGCTATTAAATATAAAGCCATCCTTAAAAAAAACAAAATCCAGCGCCACACCTATCATCAGCTCCTCAAGCTTTGATCTAATTAGTGTGATGCTTAATCCAAAACGTATTTATTCCTCTTCACTTTTGACGCATTTATATAAACAAATCAATTGATCGACGAGATAAAGTTAAAAGTCAAAGATCAATGGTGATATGTGGTCAGGCTGACTGCTAGGTAGTAAGGCTGGGTAGGGACGGATATTCTGTAATTACAGGAAGTTACCCGCTGACAAGGGCAATAGTGTTGGAGTAGGGGGACGACTTAGAAGTGTGTTGTTATGACACTCTGTGCCTTAGTAACCAGTGGACCGACTATAGAAACGGACGTTAAATTCTTAAGCAGTGTGGAGTGCATTCCAGTTGTGACTCGGTGAGAAACAAACTTTGTTTTGTTCACTGTTTCTTTAACTTTAGTTATGTGTTTTGTATTTTTACTATCAAACTGATATTCTTTAACGAAACAAGAAAGTTTTCTTTACATGATCACTAGTGTAGGTCGATTTTTCACTTTTAAAAAAATATAAAAATTGGCCATCTATGCGAAAGTTGTGCGTTGGTATACTGAAATACTTATACCAAAATAAGATCTTTTACTTGCACCATTGTTTGAGGAAACAGTATCAAATATCGTCTGCTAAAAATGCACTAATAATCCTCGTTTTCGCAAAATTTAGGCTTTAGAAAACGAAGATTTTTAGTGCATTTTCGCATAGATGGACAATTTGATATTTTAAAAAGGTGAAAAATCGACCTGCCCTAATGATCACTGTCTTCATACAAAAGAAAGAAGACCACATTCTGAGAATAAAAAATGTGTAAAAATAACTCAGTGTATAAATTATGTCATGCTCAGAGAATTACGATTTTTAAAGAATTAAACTTTTTTTTTTAAATGCAGCACATACACAAAAATACAAAACATGTCCAAATTGATCAGTGGAATAATTGAATAAATTTACAATATCATAAAATCGTTTTAGCTTTTAAAATTTGGGTTCTATGGTATCAGCTTGAAGTGTAAAGCAAATTTTAGGGATATAATATTAGAACCGTCCCGGGGGTCATGCCCTTAATAGCGCCATGTCATTTTATTTAAACTTATACAATTTATTTTTCAATTTATTTTTTTTAAATATTAAGATAGATAAACTATAAAATAAATAACTCATAAGTTTAAATTTATCTACGTTGTCTCTCTTATTTGTCTTTAACCATAAGTGGGGGGGGGCATTGTGAATAAATAAAGTAAAAACTGACAAAATTATTTTCCCCAATAAAAGAGAAAGAGCGCACGACAAATTCTAAGAAGATATATTTTTACGCCAGTAACTTGCATATCAAAAAATCAAGTGGTATAACGCTATTAAGAGTAGAAACCTCCGGGACCCCGAAATTTGCTTTACACTTCAAATATAGAACCCAAATTTTAAAAGCTAAAATGATTTTCTGATACTCCTGGACGATTCTAATATAGCCCCGAAATTTGATTTACAGTTAATAAAAAAAATTTTGTTGTGGAAGATTGTTCGAGGACTGGCACTAATGAAAAAAAAATTCCTTAAGAAAATAGAGACATGATCATGCATTATCATTTTTTTAGACCTTTTCATGGTTTGGTTTGTTTAACGGCATATAAAATCTTTGGGTTATTTAATGCCAAATCTTCTCTCTTTTTTTTTTTTTTTTTTTTTCTTTTTGTATATATTATTTGTAAGGGAATGGTTTGCAGTTAAATATTCTATTTCTAAATAAATTGATAGAGTGCGAGACACCTGTTGATAATAAATTCTGCGGTCCCATAAAAGAGGGTTTGCGAGGCAATCATTATTCCAGTGACGAGGAAGTGAAATCAGTGAAGAAGTGGCTCAAAGAACAGTCAACAAAATTTTACGGGGCAGGGATACATGCTCTCAATCGAAAGTGGAACATTGCTATTGAGAGAAACGGTGACTATGTGGAGAAGAAGGGATGTTATCCACAGAGGACCAGCTTCATTTTCATATATGATACATGTTCCTGTGTTAATAATTATATCTGTCCTAAACAAAATGGCATTACTTTTTGACCCACCTCGTATGCGTGTGTATCTGTGTGTGCGTCTCTCTCTCTCTCTCTTCTCTCTCTCTCTCTCTCTCTCTCTCTCTCTCTCTCTCTCTCTCTCTGTGTGTGGTGTGTGTGTGTGTGTGTGTGATTGTGTGTGTGTCTGTGTGTTTACATATTAACTTGTTGTTCTCTTATTCTTGGGATTTTTCAAGAAGTAGTTCAAAACCTGACATGTACAGACATATCTTCTCGGCTAAATCTTACAATAATCACCGACTTGAATGTCTTTGTACGGTCACAATGATCTGATCAATGTGCTGGTTGTTACACGTATATGTGTCAGTTTCTAAATAGCTCTCTCTGTGCGTATCTGTTTTGTATGTAAATATGAGTTTGTATACGATGTGTTTCGGTTTTATATAGTTGGGTATGTCAGTATATAAAAGTATATAAAAAAATTAGGTAATAAAGGACTATTTGCTCGTAAATTCCCACCATAAAATAAACTGAACCCCCATTTTATGTCCGTGTTTTTGTATTAAATGTTTTATTTTTCTTGCACCTGTTATGTTACAATACAAAATATATTTTATTTATTTATTTTAATATTCATTTCAATGTGTATATTCTAAAAGTTTTTATTTTGTGAGGATGGTCAGTTTTAAAGTGGGGGCTCGTTTTACAGTAGGCATAAATTGGATCCTCCTTTTATGACCGTCATTTTGTTTTTTCGTCCACGATGATTAAAATCTGACGTTTTTATTTTATAAATAATTTATTTAATAAATAATTATAATAATTTATTTAATAAATAATTATAATTATAATTAATAATTAATAATTATTTAATTAAATAATTCATTTAATAAATAATTTATTTAATAATTTAAAATAAAAATACATTGGTCTGTAAGTTTTTATTTTAGTCTGTTGTAGCTTCTGACTATTACTCAAATATTTAGAAAATTCCACACACACAAACTTACAAACCCCTGCCCCTCCCCCCCCCATATAAATGAAAACCCTAGCGATGGTTTGCTAAACAAACCGAGATGGTAGAACATTGGCATTTACCTTAAAATATCATCCATCTGAACTCGTTGTTTTTTTTTTTTTTTTTTTTCAATTCTTTATATACTTACATCGGATTCATTTCCATTTTTCCTGATATAAGAAAAAAAAGTAAAGTCGTCGGGGCGGCCTAAAATCGGTATCAGCCAGACAGCGAAAGGTATAAATCCAACTACTCTCCCCCAGCTGTGGGTAAATAGTAGGACAGACTGGGCTCTTTAACCTTGTTTAGGCAACCAGTCTAGGAGAAGGAAAACTCTGAATTAAAACCTGTTAAACTCCGCTTGAGGTTGTCATTACTAGAATAGGCTCTGTCCTAATTAGTGATCTATTTCACTAATTAAAAAAAATCATCATAATGCGGATTTCCAAATAACTTTAAAATTTTAAACTTCAAAAGCTCCCAAGCAACTAATATTCCGCATTTGCTTCCCTGACAATTGCATCATTTTCCATTGTTTTTCCTTTTAACCACAACACGCTTTTTCCTTCTTTCTTGTCGGTTGTCAGGCTGGAAAAGAATAAAGGAAGGGTGAAAAAGACAAAAGACAAAGGATACTTTAAAGGTTCAACTTTTATTCCCAGGTTCAGAACTATTTCTGGGAGAGTAATTTTTTTCCCGAGCTAGTAATAGTTGTGTTCCTAGTCACGATCTTAGAGGAACTACTACAAGGTTCTTTTTGGCGTCAGGAAGCCCCTTTTCTGGGCATGCTCAGATTGTTCTTCCTGTCTGAGACTGCCTGCTTTTTTTTAAAATTTATTTCATTCTTTTCGTATTTGGTTTTATCTATTGTATTTCATTTGATTTTATTTATTATTCAACCGCCACAAATACCATAATTCATCTGTCCCTCTCTTCAGATTTAAGTTTCTACACAAATATTTGGACTACCAAGCTTTATTATTATATTCTCTATATTTATTTTCATTGATATTTTATATTCTAATATGGTTGTTAATTCTTACAATTTGCGGTGATTCTGAAAACGTGTATTGCTTATTTCTCCGCTATGTAGAACACGTAGGGTTAAGCTGTTATTTGGGTGGTTACTAGTTTTTCCCTTAACCCCAACACTAGTGGTCCTTTCTCTTGTTGGTTGTCAGGCTGAAAAGGAGCGAATGAAGGAAAAATAGACAAAGAAACGAGAAATACCTTCAAAGTTCAACTTTGATTTCCAGGTTCACAGCTAGGAGAGGAATTTTCTTCCCGAGCCGTGTCAAAAGTCAAAGTTTTCGAAGAACTGTCACGAAATTCTTAATGGCGTCAGGAAGCCTCTCTTATTCTGAGCATGCCCAGATGCTTCTTCCTTCCAGTTGCCTCTTGGGAGATTGTTATTTTTTGTATATAGTAATTCTAGTTTGTATTTTTTTGAAATTTTATTTGGGTTTATTTATTATCTTATTTTATTTCATTTTATTTGTTATTCAATATCCACATCCTCAGGCGCTTTGTAAAAATTGTTTTCAAAATTAATTGCAATAATCTAATTTTTTTCTTGATGTCCTATTTTTTGCTTTTATGCATTTACTTTAGTTTTTAGTTTGTATGTTTATTGTTTTCTGTTTTGTTTTGTTTTTTTTAGGGGGGGAGTTGTTTATTGTTTGTTTTGTTTTTTTTATTCTTTATTTTGCTTCCTTTTTTTTTTTTTAAATTTATATTCGTCCTAAATAGTGGGGCGCATGACAGACGATAACACCAATAAACTTTGAAAAGCTTTATTCTACTTAGAATAATTGATACACTTATTTAGAGTTTATATAGTGTAGTATTCCATAGAGAGTTCTCCAAAGGGGAGGTAATCATAAAATAGGAGAGATAACTATCAATTACTTATTACAAACATATTAAAACAAAATACGTAAGATTTACATTTAATTTTGTATCATCGTTTGTTACTTGGAGAGCTGATCATCATTTGAAATTTTTCCCAGTGTGTATTTCTTTCCTTTTCTTTCCTTCTTTCTTTGTAAGCTTTAGAAAGTGATATTTTTGCAAGTTGGCACACTGCAGTTTTACTTGCACTGTTTACTTACATAGTGTCCATAAAAGTGATAGTATGACTTACAACAAATAGCACTGGTACTCGTCCACTCCCTGTTGAGGGAACAAGGTTTTGTAACTCATTTGAATCTAATTGTAATGACAAACGATAACACCGATAGACTTTGGAAAACTTTATTTTGTTTTGAATAATTGGTACACTTACTGAGTTTATATAGTCTAGTATTCACTAGAGAGTTCTCTAAAGGGGAGATAATCATAGAATAGGGGAGGTAATTTTCAATTACTTATTACACTAATGTATAGAAAATATTTTGGATTAATAATTGATTTACAAATGTTGCTATATATAGAATATAAAAATACTTTAGACTACTTTCATTCAAACCAATAATCCGTTAGTATTGTTAGTTAGCAGAGTGATAATACTACCACAAAAGGGGTGTCTTGGGTATGACACTAAACTGCATCTGATGGTGAGGCTCCTAAGGATCGTTTAAAATTAGATACTACAACCACAAAAGTAGTTTCGTAAATAATAAATATAGACACAATACGAACTTATCTAATCATGTGTAGAAAATAAAATAAAAACTAGGAATAGACTCTATCTTAAAATGGGAAATAATAAAGAAGTGCAATAAATACAAGGCAGGGGGAGGATTTTGACGAATTGCACGGAGGAAGAACTCGCCATAGCTAATTAAAAAAACCAAAAACAAGCGAACTATTAAACCAAAGAACAGAAATTCTAAACGCCTGTAGACATAAAAAAGCATGTCTCCTTAACCAATGGAAATAAATAGAAATTATCATCATCATCATCATGTCGCGCTTGCAGCACGGATATCCATGACAATCTCTCGCTAACCCTCCCTATCATTCATTGCACCTGGGGGGTCCTCTGCTGAGCATCCTCGCATGGCTGGTCAATGTAGGTCCTTGCCGGGCGCCCCACACCTGCATGTCCATGTGTTGGCTTCAGAAATAAAAATGTAAAAAAAATAGAATATAATCATAACACAACCTTTTTACAATTTTTTTATTTCTAACCTTTTATACTAATTTTTACCCAATCAGATACCCGATCCAATAATAAAAGACGTTTGTAACAACCGCCTTCAGTCAGAATTATCCTGAAGAACCATTCGGGTGATACTTAGGTAGATAGTGTCTGACTCATATTGGTCCTTATATATATATATATATATATATATATATATATATATATATATATATATTATATGGTGTGAGATGGACACTGTTTCAGCTTTTGCTGGAATGGTGTACCAAAGGCAGTATTATAGGTAGAGTGCTCAATATAAAATAGAGCTGTTATATAATATAATAAAATAAATATATAAAGGTTTTACATATCTATTTATTAGGTGGCAAAGGAACATTCACAACCATATTGGTTTCATGCGATGCAATCATCAGGTGAAGATGTTTCAAATGCCTTGAAGATATTTCAAATGCATTTGAAACATCTTCACCTGATGATTGCATCGCATGAAACCAATATGGTTGTGAATGTTCCTTTGCCACCTAATAAATAGATATGTAAAACCTATATTCATTTCATTATATTATATATATTATATTATATATATATATATATATATATATATATATATATATATGAAGATGTTTTTCACTGAACAGATGGGTTTTCTATATCTAGTACACTTTCTCTCCCTATTTTTCATGGCTTGTAAAACACTTAAAATCTTTTTAAAACTTTCTAAAAACAAGAAGTTTTCTCCTGACGATGACCTCAGGTCAAAACTATTTGGGAACAATTAAAAAATAACATAAAAGAAATATTCCTTTTTGTCTTCTCACCTTTTGTTCATTTTGTATATACAGAGAAATGCTTGTATTTCCTCATGTTCTATCCCGCCCTGTCGGCTGGGGCGTTAGAATGCACCGACTGCACCTCTCCAGAGGAGTAAGACTCCTCCAATGGGGCCACCTGTTGGTCGTGGTTGGCGACCCGTGATGCTTAAAGATAGAACCCAGGTGGATGAGCAGTTCATGACTTAAAATACCCCACTTTGGTCCTATCTTGGGCTAGATGGGCGGTCGGAGAAGCCCCCTCCGATCAATCGGCTGGTCACTTCAAGCCCTAGCACCTATATGATTTTCCCAACCTTATTGCCTTTATGGCAAGCTGCAACCCCTTTTTATCATATGGGTGCTAGAACGCGGTGACTGAGGGTCTACATGTCCTGGGAATGGCGTTAAACTCTATCTGATGGCGAGGTTCCAGTTTTGGAGGTCTGGGGAATGTGGAGCATCCCCTCATCACCCTTGCTCCCTGGTCCACTCTGACCGGAGTGGTAGTACCTGTTAGGGTCCCATCTATGGGTTAAATAGAAAAACATGAGTTGATAAACGAAATTTGTTATCCATTAAGAATGAATTTAATTCAAAACTTTGCCGGCATTAAATGACCCACTGAGGTTGATATGCCGTAAAACAAAACAATCCAAACCAAACCATCATTTTCTATCCGAGTTAGGTTATGTTTACTGCATACATCTACATTAAATCTATATGTGGATGTTACATATGTGATTATAATTGATTTTTTCCACCCGAGTGGTTGTATGTAAGATATCCGAGCAAAGTAATAAAATTTATATTTGATAAAAAGTAGCGGGAAATAAAGGGCGGGAAAAACTTCTACTTCCTATCATTTACCTTTGTCAATCAATTGTTTATTGTTTATTTACTACAATTATTTATTATTCTTATTATTTCTTTCACATCAGCGTTAGCTGATGGTATTTCCCTGGAGTCTGAGTGACAGCATGTCTCCTTAGGTCTCCAGGACTCTTCTGTGTATTCTGGCAGATTGCAGCAGTGCAGTATTCTGGATGGTCTCAATTCTTCCTTTGATTCCCAGATTTTCCAGTCCCTTTCCCAAGCCTCTTGGGACCGTTCCAAGTGCACCAACTACAATTGGTATCAGTTTGACTTTCATATTCCATAGCTTTTTCAGTTCTCTGGCAATGTACAGGTATTTGTCCATCTTTTCGTTTTCTACATCTTCACCCGGTGATCTGCTGGAACTGCAAAATCCACCAGTTGACAAGTTCTTTCTTTTTTGTTAATCAACACTAGGTCTTGTCTCCTTGCTCGGATAAGGTGATCCGTTTTTATCTCAATGTCCCAGAGAATTTTATGCGTTTCGTTCTCAAGAACAGATTCTGGTTTATGATGGGGGGGGGGCTTCTCTTTTTTTATATGAACAAATGGAGATGGGTGGATAGATATATATAAACAAAGTAAAAAATGAACAAATTGAGATAGATAGATAGATAGATAGATAGATAGATATCCATCTTCATATAAACAAAAATTATGACAAATTACGATAAATAAACAAGAATTACGACGAATTTCTATAATTAAATTTCTAAACAAATTACAATAAATAAATAAGAATTACGACAAAAAAGGAGAAGCCCCCCCTCCCCTCTAAAATACATTTAACGCCCTAAGTTGGTTGTTTTCTTTCAAGTAACACCACCGAAACAACATAGCTGGGGACGTTATTTTAATAGTCACCGGGTAGCACTTCCTCATAAATTACCAATTTAGCAATTTCAAAACAGAAAAGCTTGTCATTTTAAACGAAACGAATAGAATATTATAACTTGAATTCAAATTGAAAATATGCCCCCCATCACTACCGACACCTCCAATATACTGCTTTTAATCTAATAAGTAATATATAACAGTGATGACATTTTAAAAGGTTGAAATCTATTTCCTTAAAAAAAGCCAAAGTTCTGAAAAAGTATTTTGTGTAGTAATTTGTTACGTTAATTTGCAACTTTTGCCACATGGGAGACGTTACAGTTCCAAAATAGACCTACCATACTTTGCATGGCAACATGCGACTCTGTACTTCTTAGGTCAGAGAGAGGGACCGTTAGTATACTTCCCCCTGATCTTATTATCACGGGAATGACAGCCGAGGGCAGTTCTTTTAGTGCTGCTTCTTCGAAATGTTAGTACAATAGATTCACTTGCCTTTTTTACTGTTACTGCTACTACGTACTGATCTTGTTAATCATCACCACCGATCGATTGATCATTAGGGTAGGTTGATTTTTCACTTTTTAATTTCACATTCTCTCAAGCGGAAAAAGTCGTGTGTTGGTATATTAAATACTGATACCAAAATTTAGATCTCTTACTTGCACGATTGTTTGAGGAAATAGCATCAAACGTCGTCTACTAAAATGCACCAAAAAATCCTTGTTTTTGCAACATTTAGCCTAGAAATTCGCTAGAAAATTTAGCAATTTCAATATTTAAAACAGAGAAGGCTGTCATTTTAAACGAAGCAAATAAAAAATATCAACAACGAAATGAACAGATGATCCAGCCCAGCAGAGGAAGAAGTCAGCCCAGAGGAAGATGGTGTAGGGACCGTGGTTGTTTGGTGAGTGTGTGGTTGAAGAAGATCCGAGTTTTGATCCCCACAATTTGAATGTATAAGACTACGGAAATGATGTTTCCATAGAAAACAAAAGAAGACAAAATTGATACAGGAAACAAACTTTATATACATCAATTTACAATTGGTATATTCAATTGTTCTTTTAGTGATGTTGCCGACTGTATGTGTCGTAGTTGTGTGTGTGACAAGTGTGACATATATTGTTCATATTTGTGCGATTGGTTGTGTCAACATTATGGCAGTTTTTTTCTGTGATTGAAACTTGTGATTATAGAGCGAGAGAGAGAAAATTGGAAATGAAAATACGAGACCAACCTGATATATCATTTTGTGTCTTCGGGCAGCGACTTCTCCCCATTGTGTCGAAGAACTTTCTGGGGGAGAACTTTCGCTCCTACTGTCGAGTTAGGGGGCATTCGTCCCAACTCTGTCGAGTCGGGAATAGCGTAAGCTCCCACTGTCTGTTGTTTTTCAGCTCTATGGGCCTTTTTATAATTTTCTTTTTGTCATTGTCTACGTGATCATTAAGCTAACATATTCATTAAATATCAGGGGATTTGCAATGATGAAATATCGAATGATTTTCGTACATTCCGATGGCGTACATATTTTCCCATGGAATTTAAACCATTGTTTCTATTGTTCCTAAAATATTTCTAAACTAATATTTATTCGATTCTCTTTTGTTTACCTAATTTAACTCATGACATACAATTGTAAAACTAGTTGTTTAAGATAATTTAATTATTTTAATTTATTCAATTCCACATGCCGTAAAAATATAGGGGCCAATCCCCATAATGGCCAGCGATGAAGCTGAACAAGTAAGAACAAATAAGAATCTATCAGTTACTCTCATCTACTCCTTTTGACATTTATATCACCGATATGAAGTGGATATATAGAAAAAGGTTGATTCCCTACGCATTCGCTGGCAACACAGAGCGCCAACACAGACGTGCTGGGCCGAGTAAATATGAACAGCATGTTCGCCATCATCTGCGAGAGGCGCATGCACTGGCTTGGCTATGTCAGGAGGATAGACAAAGGCCGCATACCCAAAGACCTACTGTATGGCAAATTAGTAGAAGGCTCCCGACCGGTAGGGAGACCATGCCTGCGCTCTAAAGACGTCTGCAAGAAGGATATGAAGACGTGCCACATCAACACCAACACATGGGAGGTTGGTGCAGGAAAACCGAGCAGTCTGGCGCCTTCTTGGCCTTCAAGGTACGCAAAAAAGTGAAAAAGAGAGGAAAGGAGCCGCCTCAGAAAAGAGGGCCAGAAGGAAGAAGAGACAACAGCAACTCCTGTGTGTTTGCAGTCACTGCACCAGAGATTGCCATTCAAAAATTGGCCTGTTCAGCCACTCGTGCAGATGCGGTTAAAATGGACAATTACGCCATCGTCTTTAGCAGATGGAAAGATACCAACAAATATAGCAAAAGGTTGATTCCCCTATTTTCCCCTATTGTAAATGTTGTGAAAACTACAGATGGGAAATATTTTAAATACGAAATAGATGAAAAAGTAATTATGAACTTTTGTTTAGTAAATTAGGGTGTCCCAGAAAAAACAGAACCCACAAATTTGACAATAAAGCTGTTAATTTTAACTAGGAGTTTAGGGTTAGGGTTTAGGGTTAGGTTGGTGTTAGTGTTGGGGTTGGTGTTAGGGTTAGGGTTAGGGTTTGGGTTCTGTTTTTTCTGGGTCCTCCTGTACAGGGATACCCAGAAAAAAAAACAGAACCCAAATTATTTATTTATTTTCCCATTAAACTAACCCTAAACCCTAAACCCCAACTCTAACCCTAAACCCCAACCCTAACCGTAACCCTAAACTCCCTAGTTAAAATTAACAGTTTTATTACAAAATTTGTGGGTTCTGTTTTTTCTGGGATCTTAATTTACTAAACAAAAGTTCATAATTACCGATGAAAATGCAGCAAATGAAAACGAAAATAAAAATAAAATTCAGAAGTATTGGAAACTGAAATGCTAAAGGATGATGAGTTGTTGTTAATGAATTTAAGTGGCAAGATAAACAAAAGAAAAGTGTGATTCTCTACTTTATTGCACAAATCCAAGTTGTGCTACTAATGTGCTAAGTTGGCGAAGGACGGTATAGAACCCGGAACTTTGTGATTCCTCGGTAGATGCTCTACCGACTGAGCTAAACTACCAGCTGTACTCTGCTTCAAAATTGACCTTGCCTCACACCCTGCTTCCATTTTTTACAGCAAGTGTTTGGTTTGGTTTCTTTTACGGCATATCAACCTCAGTTGGTCATTTAATGCCGATAAAGTTTTGAAATAAATCAATTCTTAATGGATAATACAATTTTTTTATAAATACATTTTTCTATTTAACCCATAGATGGGACCCTAACAGGTACTACCACTCCGGATCAGAGTGGACCAGGGAGCAATGGTGATAAAGGGGTGCTCCACATTCCCCAAACCTCCAAAACTGGAACCTCACCATCAGATAGAGTTTAACGTCATTCCCAGGACATGTAGACCCGCAGCCACTGCCTTCTAGCACCCATATGATAAAAAGGGGTTGGGGCTTGCCATAAGGGCAATAGGGTTGGGAAAATCATATAGGTGCTAGGGCTTGACATGACCAGCCGATTGATCGGAGGGGACCTCTCCGACCGCCCGTCTAGCCCAAGATAGGGCCAAAGTGGAGTATTGCAAGTCATGGACTGCTCATCCACCAAGACATCACGGGTCGCCACCCACGGCCAACACGGCCAACAGGTGGCCCCAGTGGGGGAGTCTTATCCCTGCAGAGGTGCAGTCGGTACATTCTAACGCCCCAGCCGCCAGGGCGGGACAGCAAGTGTAAAGTAATACATAAATATTTTTTTCGATGAAGATATTTAAAAACTTAATACAACAAATATTATTAAAAACAATATTTATTAGTTAGCACTTGACTGTAAATATCAAGTTTTCAAAAAATGATTTTTATTTTCTCATTGCAAGAGAAAGCGAGATTTCCTAATGAACCAGCACACACGACACGTATATATCAAATCACAGATATATTGAAAGCGATTATTATGCGTCGTGCGCATGTGCAAAAAGACACGTTGTACAAGTCTTATACTTGTTTATTAAAACTCTTTTGGGTAAAATTACCATCAGTTCATAAGAAAAATACAAAATGTTATCCATAGCAAACATGTTAAAAGGTCAGAAGTGAAAGGTGTTTGGGCACATAAAAAGATTTACGAAATTGCCGAGCAAATGATCTTAGACTGTCAGTGTTATTCGTGAAGAGGGTTTTTTTTTTGCTAGTGAAGAAGACACTAATGAGAGGGATCATTCGAATAAGAGGTTGTGTTATGGTGTAATTTTGCCACTGGCGATGCTAACATTTCTGATTATACTCATTAGGAAAAGCACATTATATATATTATATATATATATATATATATATATTATATATATATATATATATATATATATATATAAACAATTTTTACGAGACTGTCCCCAACGGGAAATTTTTTTTTTACATATACAAGAAATATATTAATTTTTATAAATTTTATACAGTTAGAAAAAAATTACATTAATAGATTCTGATATAGAAAAAAAATTATTTGTATTGTACACGATATTTAGACCAGATGTTAGTTTTTAAAAAAATCTGTTTATATCTATAAAACTAAAACTAAAAACTAAAAACTAAAAAATCTACTAAGGAATTTTTTCTGCAGACTCCTCCAAACGCCAATTTTATTTTTAAAAAAATGAAAAATAATTTTTTTTCATCAGTTTTATCATAAAATTTCTGTCATAAAGCAACGAAGCATTTAGTGTAAAACACGCTTCAATTGATACAATCAAATAATAATTAAATTAGTTAATGACTGTAGTAGCCGTGCACTCAAGCGTGTGCGGATTTAAATATAAATAAAACCAAATAAGATATAAATAAGAAAAAATAGACACGAAATAAAATAAATAGGTACGAAAAAAGATATGAATCTCCGAAGAGGCTTCGGCCGGGGTCAAGTGAGCTTCGGACGCTAGACCTGCCAGAGGTTAAATTAATTGCGTTGATCCCAGGGATCCATCCCCCCAGGCAACACCTGCCCTCAGTGCTTGAGGCGCCCCATTTGAGAGGGAATGCCAACGGGATCAACGCAATTTTTCAACCTACCACCCATGTCTCGGCTTGTGGGTGGTCCCGCGTTAATAGGGCCTTGTGCCTGACCTTGTACAAGTGGGGTACGAGGATAATATCGGCTTCGCACAGGAAGAACTATATGGGTATGCACAGAAACAATCAGAGGCTTCCTGGTGCTAAAAAAAAAACTCGGCCATTTCGACAGAGGCCTTTACTTGGGGGTAAACACTATTACTGGCTCGGGAAGAAATTTCCTCTCCAAGAAATAGTTATGAACCTGGAAATAAAGGTTGAACCTTAAAAGTATCCTTTGTCTTTTGTCTCTTTTCCCTTCCTTAATTACTTATCAGCCTGACAACCCACAAACACACGTCTAGTCCAACACAGGTTGACAGCACAACCATGCGTCTAGTCCATCTTTTGTGGATGCTAGACCAATAGAAATTCTTGGGCTGCTGTTTAAATACCCAGTTAGCAGTGTCACCTAGTGGCGAAAACCTTGCGGTAAGGGAAGTAACTCTATTGGATATAGGTCCATCTCAGCAGGGACAGTCATTACAGTGGCATAAGATTCAAAGTGAGATTATACAAACATTATACAAACATTATACAAACAGAGAAGACTAAAGTCCTTTAGAAGTAAGAAAGAGTTTATAAAGAATATGAGAGTCACTTACTGATAGTTGGGGGGGGGCAAAGCACCACCCCCACTTAATGGACAGAGGCACCACGCATCTAGTTAATCTTTTGTAGATGCTCGACCAATAGAAAAAGTGAGAGAGGTGGAAATTCCCGGGCTGCAGTTTAAATACCCAGTTAGCAGTGTCACTTATTAGTGAAACACTTGCGGTAAGGGAAAATAACCCTTTTGGATACAGATCTATCCCAACAGGGGCAGACAATCGCTACACTGGAAATAACATTTCAAACCATCTAGCCAATAATTCTATTTGCCCGTGATAATGACCAGAAAAATATCATTCGTAAGGATTATTTGAGCAATTCTTGATATTTCATCTGGAATTGTTGGCTGAATTCATCTTATTAATACACTGCATCCACTCTTCACTGATGTTATGTGCTGATGTTGATGAAGAAACTAGCAACAACCCACCTAACCAGCCTAAAACCCATAAATGTTAGTATTTTTTATTATTTGCGATTTTTCCACGTATTGATCTTCCTATGAAAAAATCAGAAATCATTATTAATTTTAAAAGGGTTAATTTTATGCCTATTTTGATAATATTTGTGGATTCCTCGGGCCAAAAATCTACTATAAATCAATTTCTAGGAGCAGACAAGCTATAGAACTGATTTTATAGACAAAAATAGATTACAAAATGTTGCAATTTTTCTTGCCCCTCCTCAAATTTTTCGAGTTTAAAATCGACATAACTAGGTCAATTCATGGAATTGGAAGCTCAAATTTAGGGGATTGTCTAACTTTAACATAGTCCACACCTGTACAAAATTTCAGAAAAATTGAAGGGGGTGGGTGACAATTTTACTTTTTTCTAGATGATTTGACATGGAATTACCCATTGCCTTTTTTATCTTATATGTACTATTAGGCGGTAACTGAGGTAATTAGTGACCTGGGCATGACGTTAGAGTGCATCTAATGGTGAGGTTTAAATTCTGGAGCTCTACAGAGTGTGAAGTACCCCTTCATCACCATTACTCCCAGGTCCACTTTGACCCTGAGTGGTAGTACATGTTAACACACCTTCTATGGATTAAATAGAAAAAATGAGTTCTT
>CM042149.1:16875134-16884660 GCA_023376005.1 Doryteuthis pealeii
ATGTACATTTCAATCAAGCCAAAATAATTTGTAATTCTATCTGATCTGACATCTATTCCTACTTCTACTCCGTCCATTTTTTTCTTATTCCTTTTGTCTCTATCTTTTTTGTGTATACTACTATGATAATTTGCTTATTTAACCTTAGAATGAATGTCTTTTGGTAAATAAATTTATTGTTACATAATCTATGCGGTTGCATATCACGGGCGGGACTTTCCATGGAATATTACAGAAATCCCGCGAAATACGTGAAGTCACGTGGGACCTGGTTGGGTCCTCAGTTTCAGTTTGGACGTCAGGCAGAGAAGATGCACTGCCTTAACTGGGACTCACTGCATGCTCGCGCTATGTTAGTCAGATGAAAAATGTTTAGTTAAGAAATAAAAGCTTACGAAAATAATATGGTTTTGTGGTTAATGAATGTCTTGGTAACAAGACTGACCTAGAAGACCAGACACAAAGTCTCCAAGACTAGGTCCAGACGCTGGAAGAAGAACGTAAGATAGAAAAGATGACCTAGAAGAAGAATAGAAGTAAGTAAAGAAGAGTATACAACATTATTTGTAGCTGTTATTTTTTATTCTATGTTAAGAGAGTGGGTTATTCTCAATAATACATTAATGAATTATGGTCTTTATATTTACATTTCCATAGAAATTCATTTCTGTCGTTAAGAAGGTTTTTCCTATCTGGGTACCTAATTATCGCCAACTTTTCTTGTAAGTACAATAAGCACAGATCATTGAAGCTTGGGCAAATATAGGATTTTTCAAAACAATTCCCCTTTAATAATTGGTGTTATATTTTGATTGTTTAAATTCCAAACATAGCTAGCTAAGGTTGTTACATATTCAGCTTAATATTTAAGAACAAATGTTTGTAATTTGTGAATCTAGTTTTAAATTCTGATTTTGTACAACCCACGTATAATTTTGCCAGGTCTGGTTTTTGTGTAGACGTTATCGATGTAAGGTAAATTATACCTTCGGTTAAAATCTTTCCTTTTACGGGGCACATTTCAGGGTTTCGGCAGTTGCAGTTTGTCTGTGTGTCCTTTTCCATATTTCTATCATCGGTGTGGTTGTTAATTACTGTTGTAGAGAAGGCAACATCCCTTCGGCACTCTACCAGATGGACTGACTCAGAGTCATAAAATAGCCTACGATTAAAGTAGATTAACTAGTTGAATAATATTCAGACTGACTTTGCTGCGATGACTATACCGAACTGACACTTCTCTTTTAGTGTAAGTTTGTTTTGTTAATTGTTTGTACTTATTTGTTCTGTGTTTTGTATATATCCGTTCAGCACCGGATGCTGGTGCTTAATAAATGTGTTAAGCACACTATTCATTTGTGTATCTTTCCACCTCACGATACAACAATTATTTTCTTATCATATTTTTTTATCATCCTTTCTCTATTATCTATACAGGAGAAACTAAACTTTAAGCTGCTATTATCAAAAGAATTATGTAGAGTATGATTAACTGGGTAGTTTTTGTTGATTAAATTTAAGAATATCTATTTTCGTTATATTTTCGTTGACATGTAGATTATATGGTGGGTTATACCATATAATCTTTCTATTTATCGTTCTGTTTGTTTTTGTTGTTTTTGTTGTTGTTGTTTTAAAAAAAATTTTTTTTAATGTTTTGTTCTTTCGCTCTTTTGTTAAATTTAATCTTATTTCTAGAACATCCGCTATTAGATAGTGTTTTATCATAAATATAATATAAGAATAAGAATAATTATTTCTAACGATTTTTAGTAATATGAATTTCTTAATTATAGTTTTATTCGTTTATCTGTCTATTGTTTAACTTGTGTTGTCCTTTTTTTTATTATTAATTCTAATTCAAACGAAAAATCTGTTTTTAAAGTTTAACGCTATCCATTTCGAATCCAAAATAAAACAAATACCGTTGTTATTAGAATAGTCTTATTAAGTAAGTAATTCAATAAATATTATTTGTATTTTATTTATTTTATTATTCATAATTATATCAGAGTTCGTTTAGATAGGTAATTTTTTATAGCTTCGAAAAAGCACGTAGTACGTCTTTCTAGCTTACTACTCTATGGGAGGACAAACCCTGACAAAACCAGATATGTGACAACCTGTGAGGCCGGATGTATACACGAAATACTCCTGGCCAATCACAAACGCTATCGATAATTTTCTGTATTCCACTAAGTCTGGATGTTTTTTTTACATTATCGAGTGTCGGTGATTAGACTCAGGGTTAACATATATAAGGTTTGTGTTTGGTTTCATGAAAGGATCAAAATTACCTGCAATAACATTGTTCAAACATCCAGAAAATTCACTATTTTTATGTTTGATTTGATGTCAACTGACAATGCTATGTCATTCAGTGTATAATATATTCACTTTCGTACTAATAACATTGGGAAAGGTATGAACGCTCCATCCCAATGCCATTTCTTCAGTGTTGTGGTGATGTATTTTCTTCATCGTATAAAGAGGTTATGTATAAAGAGGCATTGTAGAAAATGGACTCAACGACCAGAGTTCAAATCCTGGACGAGGCTGTTTAAATTTCACATAAATAGAAATTTATTAGTTGTATTGTTGATATTCAAAAATTTCGGTTTATAAAGAAACCTTCTTTAGGACAATGAACATTCAGTTATGAACGCTAATCAATGAAATTTATCCGACTGGAGAAAATATGGAGAAAATATCAAACAAACACGGGATGTTACAATGGATGGAAATTTATTAGTCGTAGTGTCGATGTTAGGCACCCCTTTTTGATCTCGATTAAAAAGGGACATGTTTTTCATTTAAACCGTCAATATCCGGTTGTTTTAGCAGATGATTTTCAGATTTTTTTTTAATTATAAAACTAACCCTAACCCCTAACCACTAACCCCTAATCCTAACCCCTAACCATAACCCCTAACAAACAACCGGATATTGTGTAAATGAAAAACATGTCCTTTCTTAATCGAGATCAAAAAGGGGTGCCTAAAGGTAATATAGCCCGAATATTCTGTGTTGGGTTACTCCTTTTTGGATAGCCTAATGCATTCTAGGCATGCAGGTGTTAGTTTTCAACAAATACACCACTAATTTTAATACAATGGAGATTATGTGTCTGTCTGTAACCAAAACTATATAACCACCAACGTCACAATTCTCTTAGTTATTTTCGTTATATTCTCAATGGTTATTAAATAATCATTACTTAATCCTAATTAGCATTTCAATTTATTAACAATGTCTCTATTAAAATCTAGCTAATATAGATTTGCCTCAAAACAGCCTATGTTATTAGGGTATTTGCCTCTCACCCCATTTGTGAGGGCGTGACACAAGGACAATTTTTATGTGGGCCCACCCATAAGCTTCAGCTTATGGGTGGTTAGTGGAAAAAATTGTGTCGATCCCGTCGGCATTCCCCCACAAGGGGGCGCCTCAGGCGCTGGATAATAAACCCAGCCCTGCCCCTTCAAATCAAGTGGGTGGGTATTGCCTGGGAGGATATTAATTTAACACACCAGTCCAGTGACCGAAGCACATCGGATCCCCGTTTTTATTTTCCTAGTACCCCACTCGTACCAGGTCAGGCACAAAGGCCCTATTAATGTGGGAACCACCCACAAACCGAAGTTCATGGGATGGCGGGTGAAAAATTGGGTCTATCCCCTCGACATTCCCCCTCAAGGCGGGGGGGCTCAGGCACTGGGCAATAAACTCAGTCCTGCCCCTTTAAATCAAGGGGGCAGATATTGCCTGGGGGGATGGCCCCCTGGGATCGACGCTATTAATTTAACACACCGGTCCAGTAGCCAAAGCACACCGGACCCCCGAAGGCCGGGTTGTTAGTGTGATCAAAATCCTGCAATGTGTGTTATATATCATTAAGAAATAAATGTTGCATAATATATGGTGTGAATAATTTGCATACCGTTTTTAACAAAATTGTGTTTAATAAATAATTGCTTTGTGTTATTGATTTCTAATATCATTGTTTTATTCTTAAATGTATTTAAAGCAATCCTATGTATAATTTTATATTGAAATCAATTAGAATAAAGTAAAAAATAAGTGTACTCTTTTTTTGTTCATATTTAATTTCATTAGTCTTTCTAATTCGATATAATATGTTATTATATTACAACTTAAATACTTGTGTCCAGAGGGCACATATTTTTCTTAGTTCTTATAATTGGTCTCTAAGAGTTTTTTTCTGTTAACATCAAGGAATCATAAAGAATTTTTGGACCATATGACCTTTAGGATCTCGATTAAGAAAGGACATGTTTTTCATTTATACCGTCAATATCTGGTTGTTTGTTAACAGACGATTTTTAGATTTTTTTAATTATAAAACTAACCCTAACCCTAACCCTAACCCTAACCCCTAACCCTAACCTAACCCCTAACAAACAACCGGATATTGATGGTGTAAATGAAAAATATGTCCTTTCTTAATCGAGATCAAAAAGGGGTTGCCTAAAGGTAATATGGTCCGAATTTTATCTAATTTTATATAAATGAAATAAAACTTACTTAAAAAATTTAATGCATGAGGAAGAGTCAAAAACTATCTACACTCTAGTTTGTTCAATGTATTTACTTAAAAGCAAGGGATATACAAATACATCATTTTTTTATAGTCTCCTTCTTTTTCAATTCACTTGATTCAACAGTCCACAAGTTTGCGTATTTCCTCCAAGAAGAAGATTTTTTGGTTGGTCACGCAATCATTTATGCACCACTTCTTTCACATGCGTCATGTTTGTCCAGCCATATTTACATTTTTTTATGAATCCAATTAGGTCATCATCATCATCATGTCGCGCTTTCAGCACGGATATCCATGACAATCTCTCTCCATCCGTCCCTATTGCTCATCATTCTCGGGAGGTCCTCTATGCAGCATCCCGCATCCGCACAGAGCTGATCAACGTACGTTTTTGCTGGTCGGCCCACACTGGCTTGTCCATGTGCTGGCTTCCACAGGAGGACGTCACTTATGAGTTCGTCCTTGCTTCTCCAGCAGTGTCCCGCGTGTCTTGTCCGTCTTACTCGGATGGTTTTGGTGATATGTGGCAGGTGGCCATACAGCTGTTTTCTCGTAGGGTGCTGTTTCCACGTCTTGTTCATGATCACCCGCAGCATTCTTGTGCAGCTCCCATCTAGTTTATTCTCTAGTCGTTTAGTTAGGGTCCAGGTGGTGCAGCCATACAGCAGTACTGACATAATATCAAGAATTCCTATTGAATAGAAAATAAAAACTTGCACACAGTTGTATGGTATTATGTATTCTTATCTAATACTAATGAGTTAATCCACCCTGTTCGGTGGGGTTGTAGAACCCCCGACTGCACCACTTCAGAGGGTTAACCTGTTTACCGGGGTTGGTGACCCGTGAAGCTTAACGATGGAATCTTTGTGGCTGAGCAGTCTAGTAGGCTAGAGGGTGATCAGAGAAGCCCCCTCCAATCAATTGGTGTCAGGACAAGTCCTAACATCTATATGATAGTCTCAACCCTGTTACCCCTATGCTAACCCCCAATTCTTTTTATCATATATGTGTTAAAAGTTGGTGGCTGAGTGTTTTAGCGTCCTTTGTATGACGTTAAGCTTCATCTAGTGGTTAGGTTTCAATTCTGGGGCTGTTGAGAGCTGTGGAATCTACTCATACACACCTCTATACTGTAGTGCTCTGTTCCTGTCTTACTGCACATTCATTGTAAACAAGGCAAATCTTAAATAATAATAAAAAGAATTAAGTATTAACTTGAAGCAATCATGCAGAATCACCTGGGTAGAGGGAAGGAAAAAAAACAGGTGTATTGATTTGTTAACTTTTGAAATTTACAAATGCTGGACATTTTTAAGAATAATTTCAATGCTATTTCTATGTATATTTTAATTTTTAAATATCTTTGAATATAAATGAAATCTTTAGAATCTTTGCACAAAAAGCAAGAACCAGTGGAAGTGGTAGTACCTGTTAGCGTCCCATCTATGGGTTAAATAGAAAAATGTGTTTATAAAAAAGAACTGAGTATCCATTAAAAAAGAATTTATTTCAAAACTTTGTCGGCATTAAATGATTCACTGAGGTTGACATGCCCTTAAAACAAAACAACACAAAGCAAAAACCAGTGATATTTATTGTGTATATAAATTTACTTTGTCATTAATTGTTTTATTTTGGTAGTTTCATCTGGACATACATACATACACACCAACTGCATTTTATATATGGATAGACTATTTGCTTTGTTTACAATAAGTGTGGTGTATGAGAGATGGCTTGGGGTTTATTTAGAGATCTCTGTATAGATAATCATCCAGAACATTAATAAAAGTGACTACCTTATTTTTCATAATTATAATCTTAAGCTTGTATGTAAAATGGGAAAGTATTGCTAGCATAAATTTGATAATTCAATTTCTATTGCAGACAACAGTAATTGGGATTTTTCCATTGAAATAAATTTATAATATTTATAATTTTAAGCTTGTATGTAAAATGGGAAAGCATTGCTAGCATAAATTTGATAATTCAATTTCTATTGCAGACAACAGTAATTGGGATTTTCCATTGAAATAAATTTATAATATTTATAATCTTAAGCTTGTATGTAAAATGGGAAAGTATTGCTAGCATAAATTTGATAATTCAATTTCTATTGCAGGCAACAGTAATTGGGATTTTCCATTGAAATAAATTTATAATATTTATAATCTTAAGCTTGTATGTAAAATGGGAAAGTATTGCTAGCATAAATTTGATAATTCAATTTCTATTGCAGACAACAGTAATTTGGATTTTCCATTGAAATAAATTTATAATATTTATAATCTTAAGCTTGTATGTAAAATGGGAAAGTATTGCTAGCATAAATTTGATAATTCAATTTCTATTGCAGGCAACAGTAATTGGGATTTTCCATTGAAATAAATGTATAATATTTATTAATTTTAAGCTTGTATGTAAAATGGGAAAGTATTGCTAGCATAAATTTGATAATTCAATTTCTATTGCAGGCAACAGTAATTGGGATTTTCCATTGAAATAAATTATAATATTTACCATGAAAAAAAGTACAGAGAAAAAGAAGAAAAAAGTGAAGATAGAGAAAAAAAGCAAAAATGCCAAAGAACCACAAATGTCAGGTCATGAAGCCATTTTAGTATACAAGTAAGTAAAAAAAAATTAATGTTTTCATTATTAGACTTTTCAATCCATTGATCCTTGACCTTCAAATATTCTGTAGCTTGATAATTTACAAAATATCAAACATAAATATGACTGATATTTATAGATAAGAAAAGGCTATAAAAAGAGCTCAATCCTATTGTAGCAGTGTTTAAAATCAACAAAAAAAAATCAAAATTATACACACATATATATATTAGTTTATATGTATATATATATATATACATGTAGAATTAAACAAAAGACACATCTCCTGTTTAACAATTTTATTTTTGATCTTTTCGAGTTTTCTGGCCAAATTTTTAATGTTTGGGTGGAATTCATGGATAAGTCTACATGTATAAATGAAAGAATGCTGCCCAAATACACATATATATATATACATATATATCTTATTATAATGGAGACTGTGTGATTTTCTATCTGTAATTGAAACTATATTACTACTCAAGTCACAATTCCCTTAGTTATTAACATCACATTCTCCATGATTTTATTTTTATTTAAACCTCAATTATTAATAAAATTGTTTTACATTATTAGTACTGTTGACCATATATAAATACTATTAACATACAATATATACAACAAAATAGCAGTTTACAGTGTGAGTGAGAAGGCTAATTTGCATATTGATATTAAAAATTTGATTTTAATAAGTATGCTTAGTATTATTGATTTCTAATCATTTGGTTTTATCTTAATTAACATGAGTAAAAATCTCAGAGCTAAATCTTTAAAAAATCCATTAACAAGAAGAAATAAGTGTAATTTTATTCTTTACTTCCTATTTTAACTAGATAGTTAAATTATGAAAATTTAGCAATGAAAGATGGAAGTGATGGGAGAGTAAATTTCAGTTGTTCTATTTTTCGATTAAAATCTTTTTATGTTATATATTCTTATTTAGTCTCATTAGCCTTTCTAATGTAATATCATATTTTATTATATTAAAACTTAAATACTTGCAACTAGAGGGTGCATATATTTGCTAGTATATATATATATATATATATATATATATATATAATATATATGAGAGAAATGTAGAATTAACACGGGATATTACAATATATGGAAATTTATTAGTTGTATTGTTGATATTCAAAAATTTTGGTTTATAAAGAAACCTTCTTTAGGACAATGAACATTCAGTTATGAACGCTAATCAATGATATTTATCCGACTGTATATGGAGAAAATATCAAATAAACACGGGATGTTTCAATGGATGGAAAATTTATTAGTCGTAGTGTTGATGTTTGAACATTTCGGTTTATTTTCAGGACAATGAAATTAGTCAAAGGAAAAATAGGGAATTATGCAGTTAGAAAAATGATGGATGTTTGAAAGTAAAATTATTCTGGACCATATTACCTTTAGGCACCCCTTTTTGATCTCGATTAAGAAAGGACATGTCAATATCCGGGTGTTTGTCAGGGGTTAGGGTTAGGGGTTAGGGTTAGGGGTTAGTTTTATAAATTTTTTTTAAATCTAAAAATCGTCTGTTAAAGCAACCAGATATTGATGATGTAAATGAAATACATGTCCTTTCTTAATCGAGATCAAAAAGGGGTGCCTAAAGGTCATATGGTCCATTATTCTTATTTTTCAGAATTTGTTTCAATAAATTTCATCGAATTGCTTCAAAGCAAAAAATTTTCCAGTCATATGAAAATAATTTTTAAGGCTATTTAAAATATTGGCATATCAAACAGTGTGTTTCAGGTTTGAACAGAGGACAATCATCAACTTTTTGGTGGTTGACAAGTGCAAAACATGCAAAATTTACACAAGAATGTATGATGTGTACAGAGAAGCCTGTTTTAGTAAAAAAGAATCGTGTGATCTGAGGGAACCGTCCCCCAAAGCCTACCCGTCATCTAAAAGGGACAGGGCCTGGTTTATTGCCTGGAGCCTGAGGCACCTCAAAAAGGTGAATGCCAAAAGGCATTTTTTGAACAGATCACTGCACGAGCAGTTTACATATGGGCTAAACATGCTTTTATCACTAATAACCTGAGTTAAAAAGATAGTCCATAAAGAGGAAACATACTGACTCTCTGGTAAAGAAAAGAATTCAGGAACAGTGGTCAGTAAAGAGGTTTATGAAGACAGTCCTCTGAAAGGGTCAATTACTATTGATTTCCTAGAGAAAGGTGCTACTTTAAATAATGCTTCCTATTGCCAAATTCGGACCATATGACCTTAGGCACCCCTTTTTGATCTCGATTAAGAAAGGACATGTTTTTTCATTTACACCATCAATATCTGGTTGTTTTAACAGCAACGATTTTAGAATTTTTCTTATCTCTT
>CM042149.1:16884760-16942260 GCA_023376005.1 Doryteuthis pealeii
AGAATTTTCTTACTTGTTTGATACAACCCTCTGACATTGAATTTTTAAACTCCCACCCTCTCAGGCAATGTCTTTTAAAAAATAATTTTACGACACCGGAGGGCGTTTTTTTGTTGCTAGTATTTATAAATAAAACTATTTTTTCTATTCTCTTTGTTTACACAATTGAAAACCTAAATCATTATATTACAATCATAAAAATAATTGGTTTAAGAAAAACTTAATTATTTTATTCCACATGCACATAACAATATAGGAGTTAATCCTATAGTTGCAATTCCAAGATTAAAGAGCCCAATCTGATTGCTATTTGCCTATAGGTGGAAGGAGAATAGTTGGATTCATACCTTTCCCAAGTGTATTATCGCTATGTGAAATGCTAACAATCGTTGATGTAAAAGGAAATAATATTATTGAATTTGCAGTAATAAAGTAGACAAGTTCAACCAAAACAAAAAGAGTTACTTCCCTTGAAAACGAAAATTTTAGAATATTCATTGATATTTTGTATTATATTTTTATTTTACTTTCAATATCTAATAATCATTATTGAAAACATTGAAAATTGTCTGTTTTTTCTAGAGTTGCGCAATGAAGGATCTTGGTGGTGATTTCTGTTTAACATTTGAATTTTACGAAGATTAATGCCTCACTTGACAAAATGTTTTTTAATTAAAACAACAGCTTTAGACCCCCCCCCATATATATATATATATATATATATATATATATATATATATATATATATATATATATATATATATAAGTGTTGTTCTGGTTCCAACGGGAGAAAATTAAATATTTTATAAAAAAGAAGGTCCGCAAAATGGATTATGTTTTTCAGAAAAAAAATGTTTTATTATTTTTATCTTATATATATATATATATATATATATATATATATATATATTATATATATATATATATATATATATATATATATATATATAATTAATATAATATTAATCTATTTAAGTTTAAAAGAAAAAGAGAAAAAAGTACTCATAAAAGATATTTTCTTAAAAAAAAAAAAAATAATAATAAAAAAAATCATTTATTTTTTCTATCAATACTAATACATAATTTAAGATAATCTTTTATTTACTTATTTACTATAAAAAATAATTTAAATTAGAGAACAAAGGGGATAAAGGGGAAAAAAAAAAAAAAAAAAAAAAAAAGAAAAAAAGAGAAATACACAAAAAAAGGAAAGAGAGAGAAAGAATAAGAAATGAAAGGTGAAAGCGAAACAAAAGCTAAGTATGTTAAAAAAAAAAAAAAAATTTTCTATTAACGGTTTTTATTCATTTGTTCACTTTTGTTTTTGAAATTATGACACGCTCACACCGTTGCTACACATTGCTACACATTGCAACATTGCAACATCTACCGGATGTCAGCCTTGTTCTCAACAAACTTTTAAGAAAGAAAAAAAAAGAAAGAGAGAAATAAGAAATTACAGTTATTCGCCCATTCATAAAGGAGGAGAAGAAGAAAGAGAGGAAAAAAAAGGAGAGGAAAAGAAATAAGAAGAGAAATTATAACCACACAAATAAAAAAAAAACATAAGCACGTCATTTCTGAAATCAGTCTCTGACGATAAAGCTTCGCTTTGAAATCGATTAGACATATAAACATCTTTTTGTCTTTATTTTTTACGCATTGTATTGCCTTCGAATTTTATTATTTTATAACATACTTAACAATGCTTCAAGCAAATTACCAATATATATATATATATATATATAACATTTAATATTGATAATATTGTGCACTATATTCATTCTAAATAGTGCCCAATATCGTCAATAGAGCATTCATAACTAAGTTTGCCTTGTGTGGACATGATGTTAACGGCGGTGAGATTTTCAAATCAACCACTTGGTTTGAAAATCACATAGACAAGAAACTGTCAATAACCAAATGGCATTGACTTCATGTTCACACGACAATACTTATATATTGAAGTGTGGCTTTCATGTATGCTTTTTATATAAATTTAATGAAAATGACATAGCTTATATATCTAACTAATGTTAGTAACTAAAAGAAAGTATTTATTTACATTAAAGACAATTGTTGGTAATTATTCATGTCCCAAACAAAATGGCATTACTTTTTTTTACTCATCCTTGTATATAGAAAACCAAACCAAACAAATGTGGGGTACAAATAGTTTTTAATGTCTATTTAGCTTTCTGTTTTAGAGAAGAAATAATACCCCTCTGGAATTGAATGGACTGTTCTATTTTCAATATAAGCATTGATGGTGTTAGTCTCGGGAGCGGTCTTTCCTAACGAGACTAGCTAGTATTATACTACTAAAAGTAAAGTAAAAGTAAAGTCGACGGGGCGGCCTAAAGTCGGTATCAGCCAGTCAGCGAGGGAGTCTATCCCCTTTTCAATAGCGCTAGACCAAGGAGATTGTTTTAGCATCTGAGGTGGAGCGCACACCTTCCATCAGCTCTTTACTTTACCACACAGATCCCTGTGCTACTCATACGCTGAAGTTGGCGGGGCCGGTATCGAACTAGGAACCTTTTGGTTTCTAGACGAACGCTCTACCGACTGAGCTAACCCGGTTCGAGTTATTATTTAAATAATCAACCCCAATAACATTACAATACTTTCAAAAGCTGCTATTTTGTAAAATTGATTTCTTATTTTATTTTATTTTCGGTTATTTTAATAGAGTGAATGTGATAGAAGAAAAGTTGAGGGACATGAAATTGCAAGTCCATGCATGGGAAGAGAAAAATGAACGACATGTTGCACGAGTATGTATTCATATATTTTGATTTTAATGCTCAAATCTGTACTTTTCTTTCTTTTCTTTTTTTTGTCAGATCTTCTGAAAGGCAAATCAGATTTTAGTATTATTTGGATTATTCAGAATATTGTCCTCATCTTTATTGTTATCTGTACAACGTTTTGGCATTTTTCTTCAGGTATTTCCTGTCGGACTCGGAAGCCTTCTCGAACTCGGGAACCTTCTTGTCGGATTCAGGAGCCTTTTCGAACTCGGGAACCTTCTTGTCATAATCTGGAGCCTTCTCGGGAGTCATCATGGAACTTTGAACACAACCCTTTATTCAATCCACGAGGGTATCCTGTTCTCATTCCACTAACTATAGCTGGGGTACCGGTGTTAAGCTGTGTTAATTATCATTCTATATTATTGTTGCCCTTGGCCAGGATTGAACCTGCAGCCTGGAGATAACTGTCACATAGAACTGTCTTAAATCAACGCCTTTATCCACTATGCTATATGTCCAATTGAATACATAGTATAGATGAGGACAATAGTCCGAATATCCAAATAATACTAATTATCAAGCCTTCTAAAAAAAATTCAGAGAAATCAATAAAGATGAGGACAATCCGAATAATCCAAATAATACTCAAGCCTGAGAGAAATAGTGAAGATAACAATAAAGATGAGGAATAGTCGAATAATCCAAATAATACCAAGCAACAATAAAGATGAGGACAATAGTCTGAATAATCCAAATAATACTAATTATCAAGCCTCATCTAAAAAATTCAGAGAAATAGTGAAGATAACAATAAGATGAGGACAATAGTCGAATAATCCAAATAATACTAATTATCAAGCCTCATCTAAAAAATTCAGAGAAATAGTGAAGATAACAATAAAGATGAGGACAATAGTCGAATAATCCAAATAATACTAATTATCAAGCCTCATCTAAAAAATCAGAGAAATAGTGAAGATAACAATAAAGATGAGGACAATAGTCCGAATAATCCAAATAATACTAATTATCAAGCCTCATCTAAAAAATTCAGAAATAGTGAAGATAACAATAAAGATGAGGATAATAGTCCGAATAATCCAAATAATACTAATTATCAAGCCTCATCTAAAAAATTCAGAGAAATAGTGAAGATAACAATAAAGATGAGGACAATAGTCCGAATAATCCAAATAAATACTAATTATCAAGCCTCATCTAAAAAATTCAGAGAAATAGTGAAGATAACAATAAAGATGAGGATAATAGTCCGAATATCCAAATAATACTAATTATCAAGCCTCATCTAAAAAAATTCAGAGAAATAGTGAAGATAACAATAAAGATGAGACAATAGTCCGAATAATCCAAATAATACTAATTATCAAGCCTCATCTCAAAAATTCAGAAGAAATCAGATTTTGTGTGCCAAGTTATTGAATTTATTGTGTTTTATTTTTATAGAACAATAAATTTGAAATCTGAACAAAAGATTTTGATGGAGCGTTTATTGGAGCAATCTCGAATAGTGGAGAGAATTGGGATGATGAAGATGTCATTGAAAATCAGCTGTTCTGGAACTCTCAAGAAAAATGGACATGTTCTAAGAGTAAAGAGAATGAGATTGCGGGTAAGATTTTATTTTCCAAAAGGTGGGATTTATCAATTTCTCCATCAGGGTGAAATATGACAAAAGGTTGATTTTAATGGGGGACACTTTGGGACCCCCTAAGTCATGAAGAATTGACCCTACCAAATTATGTACAAGAGGGGACGCAGCTTGGGATAAGGAAACCTCCTGAAACAGATCTATATACTTATGATATAAGCACACATGGATTACTATCGGTTCTGAGAGAGAGAGAGAGAGAGGAGAAGAGAGAAGAGAGAGAGAGAGAGAGAGAGAGAGAGTAAAAAATAATCCAGACTTTCGCCAGAACACATCTATTATTTTCACACTGTGTTCTGTGCATGCATGCTTATAGTTAGCTCTGTTGAGGTCACGTGGTCGAAGCTTGAGTCTGATCGCGCCGTTTCGCTTGCTGTCTTTTACATTGCCTCTCTATGAGCACAAAGAAAGAACAAAGTAGTGGCCCGGTTTCTCTGGTCAGAAGGAGTGTCAGGGGCTGGAATTATTAGAGGCAATACAGGGACAGTGCACTAACCATGTAGAAGCATGTATAACTGGATAGAGACGTTTAAAACTAGTTGGACAGAGAAGTGGTGCATAAATGGTAGTACAGACAAGTGAAAACCTTCTTGGAGGGAATATAAAAGCTTGTAATTGCTGTACATCCAGGACAGGCAGTTTGCATTTTACATAGCACTAATGCCCTTTGAAAAGATATACATTCTACTATTTTCCCTCCAGCTATGGGTAAATAGTTGGACAGACGGGGCTCTTTAACCTTGGTTAGGCAACTAGTCTAGGCGAAGAAAATTCTGAAACCTGTTAAACACCACTTAAGAAATTTAACTTCCTATCGTGATGAGGGGTTGGTGAATATATATACACACACACATTATTATATATATGTATATATATATATATATATATATATAAAATCTTGTAACTGGAATAATGTTTGCCTCTCAAACACTTTTTCTTGGGGGCAAAGAGATGATACTCTGAAGGTGCAAAATCTGGCGAATATGAAGGAAGCGGTAAAGTTGTCCACCAAATGGGGAGATTTTCTCACTCGTCTTGATGCTTATGTGTGGTCGATCATTGTGATGCAGAAGGAGGACATTACCGATTAGCAAGTTGGGTCTTACTCGTCGGATTCTTGCTCTCAGCTTCGTTAGAGCCTCAATGTAGGCCTTATTTTGATGATAAAAAAATTCACATGAAATACAGAAAATGGCATTACTTTTTAACTAACCTTTGTATTTGCCATTTATTGTAAAAATTTGTCCTATTGTTACATAATTTATGAGCAATTATAAGTTATGAACGTACCTGTAGTTAGACTTTTGATTAGGGTCCGTTAACTTAATATGATGGTTTCCATGGAAAGTTACCCACAGTTGTGACGGGTAATGACCTTTTACCCTAACCTTAAAGCGCGCGTCCAGCGTGGAAATAAGTTTTAGTTTAGTTAGATGCGAACCGCTACCCTATCTTTTAGGGTTCGCAACTCACCTGCGGCGGAAAAAAAATGGGCTGAGTTGAAAATAAAAGCTTAATCAAGAAACAAGCAAGTCTTGTTTGTTAATTGCATTTTAAGAAACAATGACCAGCCCTGCACAAAGAAGAATGAACCCCAGCAGAAGTCCTGAAGAGAAGTAAGATCGGCAATCAGTAGACGAGTTAACAGGAACAGCAGTAAGTAGAAGTTACCAAGTAAGACTACCTATTAACTACTAGAAGCGGCTACTCGCGTCGCCTGAGTATAGGGGGTTAAAAGTTAGTCCTTCAGATCCATTATGACTGAATCATGAATTGGATTCTCGTAGGGTGTCCATTAAAATCCCTACGTAAAAAAAGACCTTGCATTGATCCAGCCACTCTGAAAAGAAACGTTAATGTCTACTAATTAAAATATCAAACGCAAGAAATCCCACACTGTTAGCATTTACATTTTGTTTTTTTTTAATCATTTTCACGAATATAAATCAAATCTCTAATATTTTTTGCTCAAAAAGCAAGAATTGGTGATATTTAATTTGTATATAATTTTGTTAGGGGGTTGATTCAGAAGGCTATCACAATGCAGGTGTAAAGAAAAATAATAATACGGTAACAATGATGTTGTGTGTTAACCTGTATTTATTCTTGAATTTTCGAGATAATATCTCTTTTTCAAAAGATCACTGGAACTGAAGCAGTCTAGTTATGGCATTTCTTTTTAAATTATTATTTTTTTTTTTAAATGATGGTATTTTATATAACTGTATTTCGTGTTGTATGTTTACGTGAATGCGGGTTTTTTTTTACTTGCGCGTATGTTGTCATGCGCGTGTCCATGAAAATGCGTGTTGGTTTGACGTTATGACTGTATCCTAGCGCGGATTGCACGTGCATATGTATGTGTGTATTAAAGAGCGTATTATATTTGGTGCCATGGTGATGTATAATATTTCGTCTTAGATATGATATAAATCAATTTAATCATTTATTATAAAGTAAATATATAGTATATATATTTACTTTATCATCGTTTTATTTTCATAGTTTCATCCGGACATACAAAACATACATACATAGATACATAAATAAATACCAACTACCCTTTATATATGTATAGATTATCATCTATCTATCTATCTATCTATCATATACCTGATGTTTTATGTAACACTATGAATATTAACATTTTAAAACTTTTCTTTACAGAACTTCAAAATCAAATTACTGAAGTTGAAAAAGAAATTGAAGAATTGAAAAAGACATTGATTACTGGACGTCTTATCGAGAAAAGGATCATTTCTATCATGCAACATACATTGAAGTTCTCAAACAACAAATCAAAGATATGAATACATGTTCGACTTACCTGCATAGTAAGTTATGTTTGGAATACAAGGTGTGTCAAAAAAGTATCTAAATTTTTTGTTCTTTTTGACACAACTTGTATTCTGAAAAAAGTAAACATTCTGTTCATTGTTCATTTCTATCTTGGTAAATACAGCTTTAAACTCGGATCTTTTATGACAAACCGTGTTCTGAAAAAATAACGTTTCATTTATTGTTTATTTCTATCTTGGTAAATACAGCTTCAAACTCGGAACTTTTATGAACACACTTGTATTCTGAAAAAAAAATAACGTTTCATTTATTGTTTATTTCTATCTTGGTAAATACAGCTTTAAACTCGGATCTTTTATAACACGCCTTGTATTCTGAAAAAAATAACGTTCCATTCATTGTTCATTTCTATCTTGGTAATACAGCTTCAAACTCGATACTTTTATGACACGCCTTGTATTCTGAAAAAAATAACGTTTCATTTATTGTTTATTTCTATCTTGGTAAATACAGCTTCAATCTCGATACTTTTATGACACACCTTGTATCTTTCATTAGCATTTAGAAATTGCATGTATATCCCAGTGATAAATGAATGGACAATGATGTAAGGCCTTGGCTGTTTGGTTGGTTGGATTTATGGCATATCAACCCTTGTTGGGTTATTTTATGCCGAAGATATTTTGTTTGATTCATTCCTGATGTGTATTCAATTCTTATTCTAACTTAGTTTTTAAACACATTTTTTACACTCATTTTTTTTATATTCAAGCCATAGATGGGACCCAAACAGGTACTACCACTCCGGCTCAGAATGGTAATACCTGGGAGTAGTAGCGATAAAGGGTTCCTCCACAATCCCCAGAGTTCTAGAATTGAAAGTTCACAACTAGATATAGTTTACCATCATACCCAGGCCACTAAAACCCTCAGCTTCTACCTTCTAGCACATATATGATAAAAGAGTTGGATGTTTGCCATAAGGGAAATGGGGCCAGGGCAATCATATACGTGCTACAACTCAATATGACCAGCTAATTGATCAGATAGGGCCCTTGCAACCGTCTGTCTAGCTGTAAGGACAAAAGTGGAGTGTTGCATGTCATGAAGTGCTCAGCCAACAGGATTCCGTCCATAAACATCATGAATCACTATTGAATGTTCATATCCCTCTACTGAAGTGCAGTCAGTGTATTCTACAGACTTAGCTGACAGGACAGTATTTCAAAAGACAATTTAATGAAAGAATATTGATTGATATATAATTCTTATGTCTGAATATGTAAGATAAATTAAAATGTAATACTTTCTATACTAATGAATAGCAAGTCCAGTTCATCATAATGTTCACCAAGTTAATATTATTTATGTAAAGTAATTAGAGACTGCTTTTCAACCAAAATTTAAAATTGTAAAAAAAAAAATTCAATGACTCCCCTAAAAGAAAAATCTTAAACATTTGAATGAATTTGAATTTAACTGTTAAAACTTGGTTTTATTAGAAAGAGAGCATTTATCTGAATTATGAGAGCAAAACTATTTTATGTCCAATTATTAAAGAAAACGTAAGATTTCAAAGGTCTGTTTCTCTGAATGTTTGAGATGAGGCTTGAAGATTAGTATTATCAGCGTTATTTGGACTATTGTCCCCATCTTCATTGTTATTTGTACAAGGTTTCGGCTATATACCCTCCGGCCTTCTTCATGTATTTCTTGTCGGACTCGGGAACCTTCTCGGACTCGGGAACCTTCTTTTCGAACTCGGGAGCCATCACGGAACTTTGAACCTAACCCTTTATTTATTCCACGGGGGTATCCTGTTCTCATTCCGCTAACCATAGCTGGGGTAGGAGTTGTGTTAATTAATTATTTTTTAACTGCTTCAAAGTTCTGTGATGGCTCCCGAATACGACAAGAAAGTTCCCGAGTTCGAAAAGAAGGTTCCGAGTCCGAGAAGATTCCCGAGTCCGACAAGAAATACCTGAAGAAGCCGGGGGTATATCGGCCGAAACGTTGTACAAATAACAATGAAGATGGGGACAATAGTCCGAATAACGCTAATAATTCAAAGGTCTGTTTAGATTTCTTACGAAAGAGCGTGGCAAAAATTAACTTTTTTGCCGCCCGGAGGGGATTTGGTTTGCTAGATTTTACAATGCAATTGCTGTAGTTAACCTTTCACGTCGATACTATTTTCAAGTGATTGGATTGAAAATCGCATAGAAGATGAATTGGCAGTTACCAACCGCCGTTGACTTTATTCCACACTACTCTAACACATGGATACTCGAATAATGGAAGATTACATGTTGTTCGCTTTCATTAAAGGTTCCACTTTTCTCTCACACACATCTCTCCTTCGTTTAACCCATCCCTGTCGGTCCAAAGCCATGACTCCTAACCCATAGATTGAAAACCCCATAGTAACAGACATACATACCAAGACAATCATTAAACTATCAATTTTGAACCCACTACACCATCATACTTTGGCGGTTAATTCAAGACCTTCTTCAGTTTCCCCCAGTTTGTCATTAGAATCAGACGCATCTAACACGACCCCTAAAGAAATATTCTACATTCCTTTAATCATTTTTAACCCAGAGGCTGGTGGAAAACATTAAACTTTTCTGTACCTTTTATTGTTATTTTCTTTTTCTTAGATGTATGTATTTGTAAATAATACCTAACTCTTACGTTATATTAACTGTGTAAGATTCAAAGTTGATAATTGAATAACATACAATTCCGACACGTTGTGAGACAAAACATTTAATATATATAACAGCAGATGGAAACGATAAGATACATAATGTACAGGAAAAATAGAACATGTAAATACATATACAACATTTAGGTGTAAACAAGATACCCAAATGTACATAAAATATAGATGTTACAGACATGGAACTAAAGGATAGTCCATGCTGTATAAGGGACTTAGAGTAATGTAAGGGGGAGGCAAAAGCCCACCGAGAAAAGGGGTAGATAGATTCTAGCCCATAGCAGTTCTTGAAAAGATCCAGCTAAAAAGAGGAAGCAGCGTTTTAAAATGAACGCGCTTAAATACCAGAGGTCCCCTAGTGGGAACAAACAGCAACGCAGCGAGAAGATAACTCTTCCGGCAAAAGGAAGATAATTCCCTACAACTGTATTAAGTTTTGTTTTATTATTTGGGTAAGTCCATGTCAAACCATCCAGGCCATGTCACCCACCCTCTTCAATTATTCTGAAAGTTTGTCCAAGTGTTGATTATGATAACGTTAGACAATCAATAAGATTTGAGTTTCTGTTATGTCTTGATGTACAGATAAAAATACGTTGAATAGAAATAATGAATGCAAACCAAGGTTATTGTAAAATCTAACAAGAAGTGTTACATAATCTATGCGGTTGCATAAGATTATTGTCGGTCCCCTGTAATTCTGAGGGGATGACCCTTTTCATACCATGGCCGGGTCCTTCAATGGAAAATTACAGAAGCCCGCCAAAATACGTGAAGTCACGTGGACCTGTTCGGTCCCCAGTTTTACAGTTGGACGTCAGACAGTGAAGATGTACTGCCAAACTGTGACTCACTCTGCATACGCGCGCTATGTTAGTTAGCAGATGTCTGGTGGGGATTTAACAATAAAACAAGATCAAAAGTAAATCGAAGTCTTGTGTTTATTACCTAAAAACTAACAATGACACAGGGCTTCTGATAATGAGAAATCCCTAACAGAAAACCAGACCCGAAGTCCCAAGAAAGTCCAGACCTTGGAATGCCAGACCAAGTCAAGATAGATGACGATATACCAAAGACGATCAGAAGCATACCAAGACGGCCAGCAGAAGAATAGATGTCCAAGTAAGTGAAGAAGAAAGAGGTATGCAACATTATAATTATTTAGTGCCAGTGAAGAAGGCGCTATGCAACAGAAGAATTTATTTTAAGACCCGAGTAGAAGATGCTTCTTTACTCGCAGACGACCAATACATAAACTGAACCCACATCAGGGACGCTGTATTCAAAAAATAAAACAATGATCTAAGGGAAGTAACCATTTCGTTAGGTGACCTAACAATTTCCAATTCCAAAAATTTGCGGAGTTATGTCGAATTTTAGCTTTCCAAATTTGGTGGGGTTGGATGTTTTTCAATTGGAACGTCTAATTTTGGGGATTGTCTAACGTCAACATAGTCCACACCTGGAAAAAAATTCAGAAAAATTGAAGGGTTGGGTGACAATTTTACTTTTTTCTGGATGATTCGACATGGAATTACCCAACTTTATTTCATTATTCGGTAATAAAGGAATATTTGCTCCTACCATAAAATAAACTGAACCCCATTTTATGTCCGTGTTTTTGTATTAAATGTTTTATTTTTCTTGCACTCGTTATGTAACATAAAGAAAAATAAAACATTTAATACAAAATATATTTTATTTATTTATTTTAATATTCATTTCAATGTGCATATTCTAAAAGTTTTTATTTTGTGAGAATGTTTAGTTTTAAAGTGGGGGCTCGTTTTACAATTTAGGCATAAATTGGATCCTCCTTTATGAGCGTAATTTGTTTTTTTCGTCGACGGTGATTAAAAATCTGACGTATTTTTTTAGAGTACCAAAGCCAAAAAAGAAAAGAAATAATAACAACAACAACAAAAGGTAATATTCAACTTTTTACTCGTAAATTTCCTGGCGTAAAATTAGGCTTGGGCATTTTATAGTAGGAATTTACGAGTAAAAAGTTGAAGTGTAAAAACGAACCCCCACTTTAAAATTAAGCATTCTCACAAAATAAAAGTTTTTAGAATATACATATTGAAGTAAATATTAAAATAAATAAAGGAAATATATTTAGTATTGTAAATAACGGGTGCAAGAAAAATAAAACATTTATTGCAAAAACACGGACATAAAATGGGGGTTCAGTTTATTTTATGGTAGGAATTTACGAGCAAATAGTCCTTTATTACCCATTATTCTAGGTTCCTTTGCCACTGAAAGGTTAAACTACCACCCGATTTTCGCTCAAGTGAGAAGACAGAATAAATGTTTCATATAATATCATGATAAATTACTATATAAAATTCATTTAGAATATGAGCAGCCAGATATTAATTTTAAAAATGCATTTTTAGATCCTAAAAACATTTTCTTAATAACTACTTTACTTTAGTATCAATCGCTAATATTTTTTTGTCGAAAACTGTATCGAAAATTTAGCGACACATTCCCTTAATCAAATTAAACATTTCTTTCTTTTTCAGAAATTTCATCAGTTTTCTCATTGTTTTTGTTTTGAACAAAAATCCATAAATTCTTTAATATTTGCTTTTGTTTCCGTGATAATATCTCCAGTTTGTACAATAGATTTTTGTTATGAAAATGAATAGAATTGTCATTTGTCATTTTTTACAGCATTCCTTACTGAGAAATTGGCCAAGGATAAAGATACAATTCACCAAGATATGACAAATAAACTGGATGATCATAAAATTGAAGCAACAGAGGTATATATATAAATATATCTCCCATCTCCCTCTTACTCACACAGATAAAATAAGGAGGTAATCGAGAGATACATAGAGAGGGGGAGAGTGATAGGCAGCATGACGGGTCAGTTTTTTTACTTAATTGCAAATTACGACTAATTAGAACCAATTAAAATGGAATTTTTTTCAAGCATAATTCAATCCTAAAACTAGGGAATAATTTAGTATAACTTTTGTGTAATCAAAGCTTTTGTAAAATAATAGAAGATATATTTTTCTTTACCTTTCTTTTCTTTTTTCTCTCTTCTTCCTTTTATCTTTTCCTCACTGTCAATCGTCTTTGCAGACAATCCTTAAAATATCAGATAATGATATTAGATAAGCTTATCTAAAACAAATTAGGGTAGCCTAAGTTCGAGAAGTTTCTTGAGTCCGGCAAGAAATCTCTGAAGAAGACCGGAGGGCACATCGGCCGAAACGTTGTACAGATAACTATAAATATGAGAACAATAGTCCGAATAATTCAAATAATACTAATTATCAAGACTCATCTAAAAAATTCAGAGAAAATAATTATGAAGTTTAGTTGGTTGGTTGAATGTTACAGCATGTCATCCTTGATGGGTTATTTAATGCCAAACATGTTTTGTTTGATTCGTTCTTGTTTGGTTTTCATTTTTTTCAACACAATTCTTAAATTCGTTTTTGTTATCTAAAATAGTAATGTTAATTTCAATATTTTGTAATGGAGTTAGTAATTTGAGGCCTCTTACGTATCTAAAACACGACAGGTTGAAATAATTCGACCCTTTTTTGCTACCAATGACTGAAGCTACAACAATGAATAATAATAAGTTTTATTTATCCAGTCATTAATGTTGGTTTGGTTTTGTTTTGTTTGTTTTACGACATATCAACCTCGGTGGTCATTTAATACCGATAAAGTTTTGAAACGAAGTCATTCTTTATGGATACTCAATTATTTTTGATAAACACATTTTTCTATTTAACTCATAGATGGACCCTAACAGGTACTACCACTCCGGGTCAGAGTGGACATGGAGTAATTGCGATTAGAGGGTACTCTATACGCAGCAGTGCTCCTAAATTGGAACCAACAAGATTCAATTTAACATCATATCCAGGATACTAAGACCCTCAGCTGCCTCTTTCTAGTACATATATGATAAAAAGGGCTGGGTATTTTCCATAAGGGTCGTTAAGGGTCGGTAAGTTATAGGTTCTAAGACTTGACGTGACCTCCCGTCTAGCCCAAGTAAGGGCTAAAGGGGTGTGTTGAATGTCATGGACTGCTTATTCAGCAGGGTTCCATCCTTAAGTATCACAGGCCACCACCCAGGGTCAACAGGTTGGCACATCCCCTTTTCACTGTCGCTAGACGAGGGGATTGCTTTTTGCGTCTGAGGTGGAGGGCCACACCTACCATCAGCTCCTTACTTTACCGCACAAATCTCAGTGCTACTCTTACGCTGAGTTGGCGAGGGCCGGTATCGAACCAGGAATCTTGTGGTTACCAGACGGATGCTCTACCGACTGAGCTAAACCGACCCTCGCTGTATTCTACTGCCCCAGCCGACAGGGCGGGATAAGACATATGGTTAAATACTTGTTCTGAAGTCATAAAACATTTAGATTATTCGCAATATTATTTGATTTCTCTGAATGTTTGAGATGAGGTTTGAAGATTAGTATTATCTGCGTTATTCGGACTATTGTCCCCATCTTCATTGTTATTTGTAAGTAGACCTAGCATAGAAATGAATACAATATGGGAACCCATAATTAAGAAGGCCAGATCAGATTGAAAAAAAACAACAAAAAAAAAACAATGAGTCTAGGTAAAAAATCATACATAAGTAAAATAAGTAGATATTCTAGCCAAATCAAGACATTAGGTTTATAAGTTCCCAAAATTCACACTCAATTGTCCAATTGGACACATGGCCGAGTGGATTAGGCAGTTAGGTTAAAACAGTTCTATGTGACAGTTATCTCTGGTTCCCGAGTTCAATCCTGAGTGAAAGCAGTTAGAAAAATAATTAATTAACACAACTCCTACCCCAGCTATGGTTAGCGGAATGAGAACAGGATACCCCCGTGGAATAAATAAAGGGTTAGGTTCAAAGTTCCGTGATGGCTCCCGATTACGACAAGAAAGTTCCCGAGTTCGAAAAGAGGTTCCCGAGTCCGAGAAGAAATACCTAAAGAAGGCCGGAGGGTATATCGGCCGAAACGTTGTACAAATAACAATGAAGATGGGGACAATAGTCCGAATAACGCAGATAATACTAGATTGTTTGATTAATGCAGATCAGGTATGACATTTATTTTGTTTTTAATGGATTTTGTCTATTTCAGCTTGCAATCAGCCAGATGCCAAAACAATACAAGCAAGAAATACAAGATAATGATTGGCTAAAACAAGAGGTATATAAAAATATTTAGAACATTTCATGTTTTAAGATATATTTAAATAACACATTTATAGAAAAATATCAGAAATAAAGGGTAGAAAAGATGATATGTATTGTAGTATTAAAGCAATGTCAATTTTAAAAAGAAAAGACAAAGATGTCTTGGCAAAATATTACGGCCAGCAAAAGGAATCAATAGCCACTTACCACTATACCTACATCAATATAATATTGCAGCCAAATACACTAATTAGAAGTGTATGAATCATCCAGTACACACACACACACACACACACACACACCACACACACACACACACACATATATATATATATATATATATATATATATATATATATATATATATATCCATCCTGGTTCGACCTGAGGGTTTATATATTATATATACCCCCTTTTTATCCCCCTCTAGCTCACCTCCATTCGTCTTTTAAAAAATATTTCTTATACAATCTGACTTTTATACGTCGTCGGTGTTTATACTTGAAAAAGAACCGGGCGAAAAGGCCTTCGTATTCCCCATATTTTATATTTTATTTTCGTAATAAAATATTACCATCTCATAATTTGTATGATCTCCCTACATACATATGATTACTCCAATTTTAGTACTCTATAAGTTTTCCTGTACCAAAATTTATTCATATATATATATATATATATATATATATATATATATATATGTAAGGTATCCAAAACTGGTTGTAAGGGATGATTCTATATGGGATCTTCAAAATCTCACTGCATAATTATTGCATGTTTTAGTAGTACAAATACAAGGATTTTTATACAACGTATAATATATATATATATATATATATATAGGTGAGAGTATCCAAAACTTGGTAGTAAGGGATGATTCTATATGTGATTTCTAAGATATACTGTATATTATTGTTTGACCCAGTATGTATAAATACAGTGAATCTTTAAATCACTAAAAAGCTCAATGTATGATAAACTTTTTAGATTATATACAGAACAATATTTATCTTTGAAGGAAAGGAAAAAACTCAACACCGTTATTCCATAATAAATTTGTTTCGACCAAATTGGGGCCTTTATAAATCTAAGTTGTTTAATATAGCTCCCCAAAATTTCGTCTCATCAGATGGTAGATCAAGATAATATATATATATATATATATATATATATATATATATATATATATATATATATTTATCTAATGTGCGATCTCTCCAGTTTGTCGCTTGAATTATCCATATAGTTGTTTTTCTTCCGATTTCTATTTTCTTATTTTTTGTTACATCTATACTCGTCCATATGTTGCAATTGTTTTTTTCTGCTTGCTGCAATTAGTCTTTCTTTGCTCTTTTAGTGTATTTTTCGAGTGCGTGCATTGTATTTGTACTGATTGTTAAGTATAATCCTTATTCATTCAACATTCAGGTGGCTCATCAAAAAAAGGAATTTGAAGCTTTGTATAAATCTGCATCTCAATTGGAATTATCAAATCTTCAAACAATGGAACAATTATTTGAATGCAAAACAAATGATCTGAAAATTGTCAGGTAAAAATGTGATTTACTAATGTTGTTAACCTCTTTCAATTGTATGTGTATGTGTTTTCAAATATTTATTTGCAACTTGAACAAAAACAGTTTCTAACTTTTCAAAATTTAGTTGTGACTCTCAGATACACTATATCAGATATACTGTATCACAAACATGCATGAAAATAAAAATAATCACAAACACAATCAAGATCTATTCCAGAATGCAGAAAAAAATTCCATAAAAAAAGGTTCTGAATAGTTGCTATATTAATCCTTTATATATATAATATATATATATATATATATATATATATATATATATATATATATTGGTAATCTTTGCGAGATGAAATAAGGAAAATAAAGTGCTCAATTACAAATGTAAGAGCTTTATTTATTAAATATAACTGTTTATACAAAGTTTTAGTAGGCATCTAACTAAGGTTTCTGGCCTTTTGCCTTCGTCAGGATACCATTTAATCCCTCTGGTGTGTCTGCAAGATCATATTTTGCGGTTATGTATTTGTAGATAACTGCAATTTTTCGGTTAATTTTATGGACGCTGATAAATTCAAAATTAAAGTTCACAAAGTTATCTCCCTTTGATTGTTTACAAAAAACCGATTTAAAAAATATAAACAAAAAAGCACATGTAAAGAAACTTATGCGCATTCCACTTTTACATATATATTTCTTTTCTCACTTAATGTCATCTTCACCGTATTTTTTGAGTTCAAACCTTATAGGGGTCTTCACTAGACATTCTACAAATTTGTTTTTTTTATTTTTCATTTTTTATTTATATTAATTTACTCTAAAATTTGATAGAAAAATGTAAAATTTCCGGATGGTAAAATCCTGTAAAATTATGTAAGTTTGTATTCTAGGGTGGTTTATGAGTTTCACTCACCCATGAGTTTAGTAAATATTTTTCTTGTGTGGGCATGCCTTAAATATTTCAGATTTTTTTGTTCAGGTGGTTGTCTGTTGATGTTAAGGACTCCAATATTCTGAATTTTTTCCGTCACACATAGATTACAGTTTTAAGAACCATTTATGTAACATTTGGGATGGTCTAATTTCTTCCACTTTATCTTGTATGGTATATTTTTTCTTTTAGTTTCCATATTTTACTCGCTAACGATGTCGCTTCTTCTTTTCCTTCTTCCTGAAAGTTTCATTATGAGCATAATATCTCTGTTTGAAGTTGCCTTGTGTCATTCCCACGTATGTTTCGTTGGTCTTGGGATGATTATCACAGGTAGGTGTAACTTTTGCTTCATATTCAACAGAATCAACATTACACTTTTGGTTCAGGGGACAGTCTTTCTTAACTCTGCATGAACAGGTGGGGTTAAGTTTAGGTTTGGTTTTTGTTGTAATTAGGGACTTCATAGAAAGCCCACATGAGTAGCTGTTTTTTATAGTATTCTATTAAATATTTTATTGTATTTATTTAAGGTGGGAAAGGAATAATATATATATATATATATATATATATATATATATATATATATATATATATATATATATATATATATATATATAACATTGGCATTTCAGTCTCGGAAGACTATGATAAAGTTTTTATGTGCCCCTGAAGTTACAGCGCTTCCTGTGTCTGTGAAGTCCGATGTTTGAAAAACATTCTCGACCACAGATTTTGCATTTGAAGGCTGTCCCTGAAGATGTTGATGTTCCGATGCTTTGTTGCCGCTGTTTTCTTCTGGACATCTTAGCTTTATGGTGTTGTGTCATTATATACATTGAGTTATTGATTTAATGTTTGTCATATATCAATAAAATATTAAGTGTTTTTCCAATTGTTTTTCATTGGCAGAAATATTTTCTTAAATCAATGTTCTGAGCTTGATGATATGCAAGCAAGTCCTGGAATTCTTGAAATGGATCTTACAAAACTTTATGAAAACTGTCCAAAATTTCCTGCATTAATTCATTCACCAGATGGTAAGATGTTTTCTTTATATTCTTAAAAAAAATCGTTTAGAGAATTTTTTCATTGTCAATTATTTGCCTAGAATTTTTGGATCTTCGTGTGTCATGTATTCCAGTTATATCAATGCATTGTTAAGAAAAAAAAACTACAAATACCTGGATATAATAGAAGTAGAAATTATTAAGCAAACAGATATGAAAGAAAATGAAGGTGTAGCCGTTACTTTCGTATTTTGCCTGGAGAGTTGTCTGCCCGTTTAGTTTGCTGGTTCCCGCTAGGGGCCGGTTATATTTAAGCGGCTGGTTTGAACGTCTTTTCCTCTCTTTTCTGGTTGTTCGACTCACGAGACACGACTATGGGTTAGACTCTGGTCTACCCCCTCTTGTTGGGGCTTTGGGCCCCCCCTTACATTACTGTAAGTGATTTATACGGCATGGACTATTCTTAGTCTCATGTCTGTACTTTTATGTTTTTCCCTTCTACTTTTGTATGTATGTTTATGTACCTCTATGTATTATGTACCCTGTTTATCCATGTGCTGTATACCTATTAAATGTTATGTTTATCAACCTTTGTCGGAGTTTGTATCTTCAAATATATCACTTTAAATCATACAACTGGTGACCCCGACGTGATTGAAACGTTTTGTGAAGGCTTTGTGTTGCATTGGAACTTTAATCATTACAAAGGAAAAGATTACCTCAAAATCACAAGAACAGTTTTTGGAAACAAATTCAGAAACAGAAATCTCACCGAATACCTTGGGTTTCTCTGAATGTTTGAGATGAGGCTTGATAATTTATATTATGTGGTTATAATTTTATCTACTTTTTTTAAGCAAATGTTTAAATTCTGATTATTTAGTTACAAAGAAAATAATTACACCCGACATGGTTGTACATGTAAAGATTTCTTATGGTTTGAATGAATCAAACAATGAGTAAAAAAATGTGTTTTTTAAAAAAAAATTGAGTTTTAAAAACGTTTGAATACCCAACATGAAGGAATGAAAGAAAAGGTATTTAGCATAAAATAACCAAATAAGAGTTGACATGCCATAAAATTCAACCAATCAACTTATTCATTTTAAGAAGAATTCAGAGTATAGTACAAGACAGACACCAGATTGTTTATGATGTTTGATTGAAATGATACGCAGCTGCAGAAATTTCAACATCTTGCTAGATACCAATCACTTGTCAAAATCTGCATTTTGTATAAATGCATCAATTTCAGGTTATCTCCCTTATTTTCTATCCTCTACACTAAGCAGTGAAGCAGAAGATAAGGACGCTATAATTTTAATAATTAAAATTATTATAAATGACTATATCATTATAATTATCAAAATTGTTTATTAAAATTATTATAAAATTGACTATATAATCTCACTCTGTACTTAAATGATTTTATGGACATTATATCATCATCATCCTCATATCGCGCCAGCAGCGCGGATATCCATGACAATCTCTCGCCAACCATCCCTATCATTTATTGACCCGGGAGGTCCTCCCGACAGCATGCTGAATCCGCACATAGCTGGACGGCTCGCACTAGCATATGCATGTGCTGGTTTCCACCGAAGGTAATTTTAAATGTCTCTATAATTGATATGCTTTATAATTCAGCAATTTATCCATTTGCCATTTATCTGATTATTTAAATTTCAATAAAGATTACAAAATTGATGTGATAATTTTATTTTATCAGAACCAGATAACAAACATAAATCAGTCTTCCTAACACAAGAAGATCCAACGGTAAGAACAATTTTTATTTTACCTTTAATATTGTTTGACTAAGACACATATGTATACATATATACATGCACATGTATACATACACATATATATACGCATGTATACATATATATAGACACATACATATAGACATTCACACACATATATATATATGAGACAGAGAATTACACACATTGTGTGCATTCATCTGACAGAAGGAAAGGACTTTTCAATCTATCTGACGAATGCACCAAAGCAAGAAAACCGTCACAGAAATACCCATGTGAATATATATATATCTTCTATATAAAGGAGAGATTTTGGTATGTACGAGTCGACGTATAACTCCAAGACGGAAGGTCACTCAGATTCAAAATCTTGCATACACATTGATATCATTCTAACGAAGAAACACTCTAAATTTGGTTATTGATTTTTACTGATTAAGGGATATAATTAATTAATCAAACAAAAATCAAACGATTTTTTGAAAGCTATAGCATAGCTGCTGCTGCTGGTTCTGGTTTATCAGCAGAAGCTTGCGTGCTGATTTTTTCAGCTACCCAAGAAAAAAGAAGAAGAAAGAAAGAAAGAAATATTAGCTTCCAGTCATGACTAAATTTTAACGTAAAATAAAATTCGTTTTTTTTTGTACAAATCTTTAAAATATTTATTTTATAATCTTTCTAAATATTTAATTTGTATTCATTGAATTATTTTAACTTTATCAGTCAAACAATATTAATCCATTTTAAGAGAAGTTAAACTGTTATCATTTTTTTTAATTATCTGAAGCAAACTTTTAAAGAAAATGTTATAAATCTAATTTTTATTCAAAACCAGGAAGTGCATTCCAAAAGGCAGTCTGTTGTTGCAGCACAAATACCTAACAGTATTGGTCATTGCCCTTTCCTTTGACAATATCAGTAATGTAGAGAGAAATTACTTGCTGTATGGGCAACTACTGGTCTTTCATACAATTCTGACCAGTTTCACTGATTTTTTGAGATGAGGCTTGATAATTAGTATTATTTTGATTATTCGAACTATTGTCCTCATCTTTATTGTTATCTTTACAACGTTTCAGCCGATGTGACTTCTGGTCTTCTTCGGGTATTTCTTGTCGGACTCGGGAGCCTTCTTGAACTCGGGGAAAAACGCAGGATGAGTCAAGTTAAAAAAAAATCATACATAACTAAAGAGGTAGATATTCTAAGTAAAAAAGACATTAGGTTTATGTTCCTAAAATTCCCACTGAATTGTTCGAATGGGCACATAGCGTAGTGGATTAAGACAGTTCTGAGTGACAGTTATCTCTAGGTTACAGGTTCAATCCTGTAACAAGGCGACAGTAACATAAAATAATAATTAACACAGCTTGACACCTGTTCCCTATCTATGGTTAGCGGAATGAGAACAGGATACCCCCGTGGATTGAATAAAGGGTTGGGTTCAAAGTTCCCATCGAAGAATGCGATCAACCTGGAACTTTCTGACATACATCGTACTAGCAAAATAAAAAAACACCCTCCGGGCGATGTAAAAATAAAGTTTTGAAAGATATTTCTTGTGGAGGTGGAAGTTAAAAATTAAATGTCAGAGAGTTTGAACCATAAATCATGAAATCATCAAATTTATTAAAGGAGTAAAAAAAAAAAAATAAAACAATTTGAATTCGAAACTAAGTTCTATTAACTTTGAATATCTATTAAAATAAAACAAACTATATAAAAATATATGATACTGGGATGTATCTATTAAAACTTGTTTTAAAAAAACAATGAGGACTGTCTAATGTTGCATGTTCAAATTGTGAGTGTATATATTCTATGTTATGACGATTTCGAGTATAGTGACGTAAGCAGTGACGTAGTTTTTGTTACAGACAAAAACCGGAAGCAAATCTCCATTATTAATAGATGATAAAATATTTTTTAATAAGTTTAGTATATGATCCTCTTCTATAAAGTATTGTTGTTTTCTTTAGTATAATTACATTGTTGTTGTTGTTGTTATTGTCGTTATAGGATTTGATGAAATTGGGACCAATTGAATGGAAGCTTCTTGCAGTGTCTGGAAAGCCAGCCCCACTTCACATTCCAGAAGAGAAAAGTCAACAAGAACTGAATGCATTGGAACGATATCCAATTGATTGGCCAGTGACTAAACCTATGCTACGATGTTTGAAATCAGATCCTAAATAAATTGATTGGCCAGTGACTAAACCTATGTTACGGTGTTTGAAATCAGATCCTAAATAAATTGATTGGCCAGTGACTAAACCTATGCTACGATGTTTGAAATCAGATCCTAAATAAATTGATTGGCCAGTGACTAAACCTATGCTACGATGTTTGAAATCAGATCCTAAATAAATTGATTGGCCAGTGACTAAACATATGCTACGATGTTTGAAATCAGATCCTAAATAAATTGATTGGCCAGTGACTAAACCTATGCTACGATGTTTGAAATCAGATCCTAAATAAATTGATTGGCCAGTGACTAAACCTATGCTACGATGTTTGAAATCAGATCCTAAATAAATTGATTGGCCAGTGACTAAACCTATGCTACGATGTTTGAAATCAGATCCTAAATAAATTGATTGGCCAGTGACTAAACCTATGCTACGATGTTTGAAATCAGATCCTAAATAAATTGATTGGCCAGTGACTAACCTATGCTACGATGTTTGAAATCAGATCCTAAATAAATTGATTGGCCAGTGACTAAACCTATGTACGATGTTGAAATCAGATCCTAAATAAATTGATTGGCCAGTGACTAAACCTATGCTACGATGTTTGAAATCAGATCCTAAATAATTGATTGGCCAGTGACTAAACCTATGTTACGATGTTTGAAATCAGATCCTAAATAAATTGATTGGCCAGTGACTAAACCTATGTTACGATGTTTGAAATCAGATCCTAAATAAATTGATTGGCCAGTGACTAAATGTTTGAAATCAGATCCTAAATAAATTGATTGGCCAGTGACTAAACCTATGCTACGATGTTTGAAATCAATCCTAAATAAATTGATTGGCCAGTGACTAAACCTATGTTACGATGTTTGAAAATCAGATCCTAAATAAATTGATTGGCCAGTGACTAAAACCTATGTTACGATGTTTGAAATCAGATCCTAAATAAATTGATTGGCCAGTGACTAAACCTATGCTACGATGTTTGAAATCAGATCCTAAATAAATTGATTGGCCAGTGACTAAACCTATGTTACGATGTTTGAAATCAGATCCTAAATAAATTGATTGGCCAGTGACTAAACCTATGCTACGATGTTTGAAATCAGATCCTAAATAAATTGATTGGCCAGTGACTAAACCTATGTTACGATGTTTGAAATCAGATCCTAAATAAATTGATTGGCCAGTGACTAAACCTATGCTACGATGTTTGAAATCAGATCCTAAATAAATTGATTGGCCAGTGACTAAACCTATGTTACGGTGTTTGAAATCAGATCCTAAATAAATTGATTGGCCAGTGACTAAACCTATGCTACGATGTTTGAAATCAGATCCTAAATAAATTGATTGGCCAGTGACTAAACCTATGCTACGATGTTTGAAATCAGATCCTAAATAAATTGATTGTCCAGTGACTAAACCTATGCTACGATGTTTGAAATCAGATCCTAAATAAATTGATTGGCCAGTGACTAAAACCTATGTTACAATGTTTGAAATCAGATCCTAAATAAATTGATTGGCCAGTGACTAAACCTATGCTACGATGCTTGAAATCAGATCCTAATAAAATTGATTGGCCAGTGACTAAACCTATGTTACGATGTTTGAAATCAGATCCTAAATAAATTGATTGGCCAGTGACTAAACCTATGTTACGATGTTTGAAATCAGATCCTAAATAAATTGATTGGCCAGTGACTAGACCTATGTTACGGTGTTTGAAATCAGATCCTAAATAAATTGATTGGCCAGTGACTAAACCTATGTAACGGTGTTTGAAATGAGATCCTAAATAAATTGATTGGCCAGTGACTAAACCTATGCTACGATGTTTGAAATCAGATCCTAAATAAATTGATTGGCCAGTGACTAAACCTATGCTACGATGTTTGAAATCAGATCCTAAATAAATTGATTGGCCAGTGACTAAACCTATGCTACGATGTTTGAAATCAGATCCTAAATAAATTGATTGGCCAGTGACTAAACCTATGCTACGATGTTTGAAATCAGATCCTAAATAAATTGATTGGCCAGTGACTAAACCTATGCTACGATGTTTGAAATCAGATCCTAAATAAATTGATTGGCCAGTGACTAAACCTATGTTACGATGTTTGAAATCAGATCCTAAATAATTGATTGGCCAGTGACTAAACCTATGCTACGATGTTTGAAATCAGATCCTAAATAAATTGATTGGCCAGTGACTAAACCTAATGTTTGAAATCAGATCCTAAATAAATTGATTGGCCAGTGACTAAACCTATGCTACGATGTTTGAAATCAGATCCTAAATAAATTGATTGGCCAGTGACTAAACCTATGCTACGATGTTTGAAATCAGATCCTAAATAAATTGATTGGCCAGTGACTAAACCTATGCTACGATGTTTGAAATCAGATCCTAAATAAATTGATTGGCCAGTGACTAAACCTATGTTACGGTGTTTGAAATCAGATCCTAAATAAATTGATTGGCCAGTGACTAAACCTATGCTACGATGTTTGAAATCAGATCCTAAATAAATTGATTGGCCAGTGACTAAACCTATGCTACGATGTTTGAAATCAGATCCTAAATAAATTGATTGGCCAGTGACTAAACCTATGTTACGATGTTTGAAATCAGATCCTAAATAAATTGATTGGCCAGTGACTAAACCTATGTTACGGTGTTTGAAATCAGATCCTAAATAAATTGATTGGCCAGTGACTAAACCTATGCTACGATGTTTGAAATCAGATCCTAAATAAATTGATTGGCCAGTGACTAAACCTATGCTACGATGTTTGAAATCAGATCCTAAATAAATTGATTGGCCAGTGACTAAACCTATGCTACGATGTTTGAATCAGATCCTAAATAAATTGATTGGCCAGTGACTAAACCTATGTTACGGTGTTTGAAATCAGATCCTAAATAAATTGATTGGCCAGTGACTAACCTATGCTACGATGTTTGAAATCAGATCCTAAATAAATTGATTGGCCAGTGACTAAACCTATGTACGGTGTTTGAAATCAGATCCTAAATAAATTGATTGGCCAGTGACTAAACCTATGCTACGATGTTTGAAATCAGATCCTAAATAAATTGATTGGCCAGTGACTAAACCTATGTTACGATGTTTGAAATCAGATCCTAAATAAATTGATTGGCCAGTGACTAAACCTATGTTACGGTGTTTGAAATCAGATCCTAAATAAATTGATTGGCCAGTGACTAAACCTATGCTACGATGTTTGAAATCAGATCCTAAATAAATTGATTGGCCAGTGACTAAACCTATGCTACGATGTTTGAAATCAGATCCTAAATAAATTGATTGGCCAGTGACTAAACCTATGCTACGATGTTTGAAATCAGATCCTAAATAAATTGATTGGCCTGCTACTATGCTTGTTTGAAATCAGATCCTAAATAAATTGATTGGCCAGTGACTAAACCTATGCTACGATGTTTGAAATCAATCCTAAATAAATTGATTGGCCAGTGACTAAACCTATGTTACGGTGTTTGAAATCAGATCCTAAATAAATTGATTGGCCAGTGACTAAACCTATGTTACGATGTTTGAAATCAGATCCTAAATAAATTGATTGGCCAGTGACTAAACCTATGCTACGATGTTTGAAATCAGATCCTAAATAAATTGATTGGCCAGTGACTAAAACCTATGCTACGATGTTTGAAATCAGATCCTAAATAAATTGATTGGCCAGTGACTAAACCTATGCTACGATGTTTGAAATCAGATCCTAATAAATTGATTGGCCAGTGACTAAACCTATGCTACGATGTTTGAAATCAGATCCTAAATAAATTGATTGGCCAGTGACTAAACCTATGCTACGATGTTTGAAATCAGATCCTAAATAAATTGATTGGCCAGTGACTAAACCTATGTTACGATGTTGAAATCAGATCCTAAATAAATTGATTGGCCAGTGACTAAACCTATGTTACGATGTTTGAAATCAGATCCTAAATAAATTGATTGGCCAGTGACTAAACCTATGCTACGATGTTTGAAATCAGATCCTAAATAAATTGATTGGCCAGTGACTAAACCTATGTTACGGTGTTTGAAATCAGATCCTAAATAAATTGATTGGCCAGTGACTAAACCTATGTTACGATGTTTGAAATCAGATCCTAAATAAATTGATTGGCCAGTGACTAAACCTATGCTACGATGTTTGAAATCAGATCCTAAATAAATTGATTGGCCAGTGACTAAACCTATGCTACGATGTTTGAAATCAGATCCTAAATAAATTGATTGGCCAGTGACTAAACCTATGTTACGGTGTTTGAAATCAGATCCTAAATAAATTGATTGGCCAGTGACTAAACCTATGCTACGATGTTTGAAATCAGATCCTAAATAAATTGAGTGACTCCAGTGAAGATCCTAAATAAATTGATTGGCCAGTGACTAAACCTATGTTACGTGTTTGAAATCAGATCCTAAATAAATTGATTGGCCAGTGACTAAACCTATGTTACGATGTTTGAAATCAGATCCTAAATAAATTGATTGGCCAGTGACTAAACCTATGCTACGATGTTTGAAATCAGATCCTAAATAAATTGATTGGCCAGTGACTAAACCTATGTACGATGTTTGAAATCAGATCCTAAATAAATTGATTGGCCAGTGACTAAACCTATGTTACGGTGTTTGAAATCAGATCCTAAATAAATTGATTGGCCAGTGACTAAACCTATGCTACGATGTTTGAAATCAGATCCTAGTGACTAAACCTATGTACGATGTTTGAAATCAGATCCTAAATAAATTGATTGGCCAGTGACTAAACCTATGTTACGGTGTTTGAAATCAGATCCTAAATAAATTGATTGGCCAGTGACTAAACCTATGCTACGATGTTTGAAATCAGATCCTAAATAAATTGATTGGCCAGTGACTAAACCTATGCTACGATGTTTGAAATCAGATCCTAAATAAATTGATTGGCCAGTGACTAAACCTATGCTACGATGTTTGAAATCAGATCCTAAATAAATTGATTGGCCAGTGACTAAACCTATGTTACGTGTTTGAAATCAGATCCTAAATAAATTGATTGGCCAGTGACTAAACCTATGCTACGATGTTTGAAATCAGATCCTAAATAAATTGATTGGCCAGTGACTAAACCTATGCTACGATGTTTGAAATCAGATCCTAAATAAATTGATTGGCCAGTGACTAAACCTATGCTACGATGTTGAAATCAGATCCTAAATAAATTGATTGGCCAGTGACTAAACCTATGCTACGATGTTTGAAATCAGATCCTAAATAAATGATTGGCCAGTGACTAAACCTATGCTACGATGTTTGAAATCAGATCCTAAATAAATTGATTGGCCAGTGACTAAACCTATGCTACGATGTTTGAAATCAGATCCTAAATAAATTCAAGATTTTTGAGTTGAGTTGAGTTGGTATCGTTCCGTCTACAAGAGACGATGGAGTAGTGTCCAATTTTTTTAACTACATAGCCTGGGCGGGTGCATATGGAGGATGAGCTGTTGTCCAAGCAGAAAATCCCCCCTATAAAATATATAATGGGCAGTTGGTGTGTGTGTGTGCGTATACAGATGAAACTACAAAAATAAAACAATTAATGACAAAGTAAATATATATACACATTAAATATCACCGGTTCTTGCTTTTTGTGCCAAAATTATGAAGATTTGATTTATATTCGAAGATATTTAAAAATCAAAATATACATATAAATAGCATCGAAATTAAACTTTAAAAATTTCCAGCATTTGTAAATCTCAAAAGTAAACAAATCAATACAACAGTGGATTTTCTGTCCCCACTTCCATCAACCCTGGCGATGCTGGGTAGCCCCTTCTAGTATTACATAAATATTGTCTATTGTGCCAACCTCAATCAGTATATCACTAAATTTTCAAACTGTTGTCCTTATCTTTATTGTGGTATGTAAAAACACAACGTTTCGGTCGCTGCATCCTCCGGCCTTCTTCAGGAAGACCTGAAGAATGTTCAGATTGTTGAGCTCATATTTATAACGGCATATAAAAATACAACATTCCATACACTCTACCATACGGTCTTCTTCAGGAACACATGAAAAGGTTCAGACTGTTGTCCTCATCTTTATTGTGATATGTAAAAACACATCGTGTCAGTTACTGTATATTCCGGCCTTCTTCAGGAACATCTGAAGAAGGTTCGGACTGTTGTCCTCATCTTTATTGGGATATGTAAAAACACATCGTGTCAGTTACTGTATATTCCGGCCTTCTTCAGGAACATCTGAAGAAGGTTTGAACTGTTATCCTCATCTTTATTGTAGTATGGAAAAACTCATCGTTTCAGCCCGCTGTATCCTCAGGCCTTCTTCAAGAACACATGAAAAAAGAATATGCACATCAAGTCTCATCTAAAAAATTCAGACAAATAATTCCAAAATGTATTCAGACAATTTAACTCATTGTGTTGTTCATTGGCCTTACCGAAAACAGTTTGGCCTATCTATTCTACAGCCTTCTTTAACAGAATAAGATAGCAAATAAAAAAATTGTTATCAATATTCTAATCAGCTTCTTTCATTTCAGCTATTAAAAAAAACCTGCAGAATGGGTATCATACAGATATCTGTAATTTATGTAGCGTTGTTTTGCATTTCGTTTACTGATGAACTCAGAAAACTGAAATATACTGAAATTTATTTTCCATTCATAAAAATTGTTTCCAACAGTTTTGAACAAAATTACGTCACACGGTTTGAATGGCGACGCCAACATTACGTAGCATTTTAAGTTTATGTATTTTCTCATATTTGAGTACCAACAGAAGTCATTATACACTAAAAGCAGAGGCTCGCAGGCTTCTGTTGATTAATAATTTCTTTTTTACACAGAGGATTTTCCCGACGATGGTTTCATATACAAACCGAAATGCTGTAGCATTGACTAATAAACATCACTGTTGAATGCAACTTGTCTTTTTTTTTTTGTTGTTGTTGTTTTCTTTTTCATTTTTATAGAATTATATACCGACGGAATATTTTTCCATTTTTTCTGGTATATATATATATATATATATATATATATATATATATATGTGTGTGTGTGTGTGTGTGTGTGTGTGTGTGTGTGTGTGTGCGCGCGTGCACGCATGTGGAGACGTATGGTGCAATAATTACCATCCTAGAAAATGTACATGACAACCCGAGTCCAAAACCTGGACAAGGCTAGTTACATTTCACATACCACTAATACCCTTGGAAAAGGTATGAAACCAACTATTCTATCTCCAACTATGGACAGACTGGGCTATTTAACATTAGTTAGGCAACCAGTTTAGAAAAGGAAAACTCTGAATTCAAACCTGTTAAATTCTGCTTAAGAAATTGACCTTGTGTCAAATTCTGCTCGTGCGAAAGGGTTGGTAAATACACACACACACACACACACACACACACACACATATATATATATATATATATATATATATATATATAGAGAGAGAGAGAGAGAGAGTAGGTAGGCAGATAGATAGATGTGTGTATGTGTGTGTTTTTCTAACCAGTTGTGATCTGGGGAGTGGGGCGTGCCCCTTCATCGCCATTACTCCAAGGTCCCCTCTGACCTGGAGTAATAGTACCTGTTATGGTCCCATCAATGAGTTAGATAGAAAAAATGAGTTTTAAAAAATTGACTTTAACAAAATTTGTATACCCATCAAGAATGATTAAAACAAAACCCATAACATACATGCATACTAGCGCGCGCATGTACATACGTAAGCACATACATTTCTAGTCTTTCTTTCTAATGCCAAGTATACATATTATGTATTAATAATGTAAACCAATTTTATTTGAGATTTAAATAAAAACAAAATCATGGAAAATGGGACGTTAATAACTAAAAGAAATTGTGACTTGAATACTAATATAGTTTCGGTTACAAACAGAAAAACCCACAATGTCCATTTAGGTTACAGTCCCAGATGTCAAAAGAGCCTTAGTTTTGAAAAAAAGCTGGATGTAAACGGGGGCTTAATAATTAACGTAATTATTAAAGAGAAAATCATAAAAAAGAGTCCACATATTTTTCGCTAATAGGTTTCTTCCTTGTATAATTCATTAATTAACTCTTAAATGTATGAAATACGTATAAAATACGTAAAAATACGTATAAAAACTAAGTAGCTCCGAAATTAAAATTAGCCAATGAGAACCGTGTTTACGAAATAAACAAAGAAAAAATGGTGACTTCTAGTGAAGACGTTACGGCGATAGTGAACGAAAAAAAGTATAAAATTGCATCATTTACTGTGAAAACGTGGACTCGCTTTTTAGAATATGTCCATAAATGGAAGAATTTGGACGGTCCACAAGAATTAATTGCGAAAAATGATCTCCAAACAGAAACTTCTGAACAAGTGATGCCAATAAACGGCGGATTTCAGTAAAAAAAAAAAGAAGCTAAATCTGCCTCTTAATAAACTAATATTTTGTACATATGTGTTTGTTTTATTTATTGTAATAAATTTTGTTTAAAATATGCTTTTACCAATAAATTGATGAATAAAATTACTAAGAAACATTGGCTGAATAACTTTTGACTAGATAATAAAAATCATTATACCTGTATTACTGCGATTCCTCCCTGATGAGAAAAATGCAATGATAACTGATGTTATTTGTTTTATTGATAGAATATAAGTGTACCTACATCACAAATATTTTTTTTTAAATGATCAAAAATCGGAGCTCCGAAGTCAAGATTAGCCAATGAGATTAGTGATTTTATCCATGCATTTCAAATGTCTGCAAGAATGGTCTCTGTGGAAGATTGTCTAATATATGAGTGTCAAAAGAAGATTTCTGATTCAAGACTGTAGAGAAATGTTCCGCCCAACATTTGACAATATCACTTTTGTCAGTCAAAAGAGTTTTATCACTGACATGATTGATGATAGACCATTGGAAATTGAACCAAAAACACCCTTTAGATTTTGATAGAATGATTAAAGATCATGTTTGTCAGCAGCCTCCTGCAAAGCTTTTGCCTTTGATATCCACCAACTCTCCTTACATACATATATATATGTGTGTGTGTGTGTGTTTGTATATCTATATGTATATACATATATATACATATATACATACATATGTTTGTATATCTATCTATCTATCTATCTATCTATCTATATATATATATATATATATATATATATATATATATATATATATATATATATATATATATATATATATATATATAATATGTGTGTATATATATATATGTGTGTGTGAGGAAAAAGTGATAGTGAATCTGACAGTATGTAATGTTATGAAAAAATTGAAAAACACAAGTTCATTAACGAGTAATGTTTATTTCGCATAGAGAAATAAACAATACATTATAACAATCCCTTTACTAAATCAAACAATTTTTTTTTCTTCAGGAAAAATTCAAAATTTCATAATTTTCAATTAAAAAGAGAACTGGCTTTTTAGAACAAATAGAAATAATATTATTTCGCATACATGTGACAACAAGTCACTCTTCTCAAAAACGTAAATGTTATTTGTTTAAATTATCTAGTGTTTCGAACGCGTAGGCGAAACCAACATTACTCGTTATTACTCTTTTTTAATTGAAAATTATGATATTTGATTTTTTTCCTGATGAAAAAAAGATCGTTCAGTTTAGTAAAGGGATTTTTTGTTTCTTTTGAGGGCCGCTCTACATTCATTTATTTATTTTGTAAACACATTTCTCATTAGCTGACGATAACATGTCAGATAAAATCAGTAATCTCATTGGCTAATTTTAATTTCGGAGTTACTTCGTTTTTATACGTATTTTACTCATTTTTAAAAAACCTTTGCGCGAACAATAATTGGACTTTTGGGGTGTTTTTTTAACTAATTACGGACAACTTATTGAGTCATCTTTTACATCCGACAGAACTGAAGGAAAATCGCTTTGGGATTGTGGCCTAATTATAAGATATTGTTTTTAAATTGCCTAAGGCTTTTGCAAGTTACTTCCCTTTATTTTAAAATATATTTAATGTTTGTCTCCCTTGAATTGTCTTAGTTTAAATTCGCTTCAAGGGAGATAATTCTTCCTAAAAGATAAGTGTTTCAAATGTGTTTGTTTTATTCTTGATAAAGTTAGCAATATGAGACACCATAGAAAAAATTAAATAAGAATAACAATACATATATTTCCCTTCATTCAATATTTTTATTTTTTTATGAAAACCCCTTTTCCCTTGTTCGTTAGAATTAGCATAGTTGGAATTGAGTTTTAGATGTAGGGTTGGATTAGGGTTAAAAAGATAGTTGTTGGGTGAGTGTTAGTTAGGGTTCAGAGCTAAGTGTTGCGGTTAATGTTCCTTTTTTAATAGCACTAACTAGATACTTATGGTAAAAGAAACCGTTTATTTATACAAGAAAAAAAATCAGGTCCACATAAACACAATTAGAAAATTCCATGTAACTAAAAATAAGCAAAAAAATCCTTTTTGCCAACTTCAGACCCACGTTGAGAATCACGACTTTAAAAAAAAAACCCAAATGAAATGTAAATTAAAATTTACATTTTCTTTCGTATTTCATATTGTTTTAACAAAAAAAAAATCGGATCAAGTCACCAATAGGCACCCCAGCTGCGAATTATTTTCAAAAGAACGAAATTTTGCTTTTCACCGCTTCCGGTTGTTAGTAAACAAAATCAACATACAATTTTTGATATTATAATTTTATACAAACCAAAGACATGTTTTTATACTAAAATAGTTTTTGATCTTAATTTAAAATAAAAAAAAATTTCATGTTGCTGTCGTTAGCATATGTGAAAATAATTATGCACAAAAGATAAACTAATATTGTTATTTATTTCATTTTTTTTAATTATAAAACTTTAAACGAAAGACTCGTTTTTATATTGAAATAGTTTTTATTTAATCAGAATAGGAATGCAATTGAGATCTCTGATACCCAGGTATTACTTGAATAATTCAGAAGTTTTACTATTTAATCAGAAGTCGACGAATATTTTCAACACTTTCAATAATTTTTTTTTTTTTAAGTATAAGAAAATATTAAGTCTTAATTTGATCACATTACACGTAATCAAATTAAAATTTAATAGCGAAAATGTTTTTTATATGAATATTTTTTTATAACCGGTTATAGTTAACGGAATGAGAAGCATTTACTCCAATGGATTAAATAACGGGTTCGATTTGAAGTTCTTTCAAGGATCCCGATTACGATATGAACACTCCCAATTATGAGAAAGGGGTTCTTGAGTTTGACGAGAAATTCCCCAGTTTGACAAGAAACACCTGAACGCGACCGCATTCATTTCAAACGGGAGGTTAAATTTGTTTTGTAAAACACAGATTTTTCGATATATTGGGTATACCTAATATATATATTATATAATATATATATAATATATATATATATATATATAATATCATCATCATCATCATCATCATCATGTCGCGCTTTCAGCGCGGATATCCATGACAATCTCTCTCCATCCGTCCCTATCGCTCATCATTCTCGGGGGTCCTCTATGCAGCATTCTGCATCCGCACAGAGCTGATCAATGTACGTTTTTGCTGGTCAGCCCACACTGGCTTGTCCATGTGCTGGCTTCCACGGAGGACGTCGCTTATGAGTTCGTCCTTGCTTCTCCAGCAGTGTACCGCGTGTCTTGTCCGTCTTACTCTGATGGTTTGTGTGATATGTGGCAGGTGGCCATGCAGCTGTTTTCTCGTAGGGTGTTGTTTCCATGTCTTGTTCAGGATCACCCGCAGTATTCTTGTGCAGCTCCCATCTAGTTTATTCTCTAGTCGCTTAGTTAGGGTCCAGGTGGTGCAGCCATACAGCAGTACTGATATAACAACGGCCTGGAAGAACTGTCTCTTTAACTTGTTTGTGAGATTGGATTTCCATATGATCGATAATTTATTTATAGCGGCCCACGCTTTTCCTATACGTGCACTAACGTCATTTTTTGTGGAGGAGATGTTACCGCCTAAGTATCTAAATTTTTCTACAGAGTTTAGGAGTTTGCCGTCGATGGTTGAGATGTCGCTTTGTTTTTGAAAGACATGAACTCGGTTTTATCAGAGTTAGAGAGAGAGAGAGAGAGAGAGGGGGAGAGAGAGGGGGAGAGAGAGGGGGGAGAGGGGGGGAGAGAGAGAATAACACAAATGGTTCGTTGAGTTTGCAAATAAGATATTTCTATTAGCATTTAACAGTTACCTCCCCTATAAAATAAAATTTATCTAGATTCGTTGTGTTTTATTACAGTAGGAGTTACCTCCCTTCCGTTATAAAGGTAAAGACATACAAATATACACACAGTAGATGAACTTGCCACATTTCTGAATAATGCAGAAGTTCCCAAACTTTTTTTGCCAAGCCCCACCTAATCACATCTAAAATCCTGATGCTCCTCATGTGGTGATATATAATTCTTATAATTAAAAAAGTGAACTACATTTTTAGCTGAAGAATCTCAAAACGCCAATACCATGGTTTAAACGAGTTTCAAAGAACAAGCCATCTATGACTGCCCTCCCCACCTCCTCTTGGTACTCCTTTGAGTACTTTCGGCACTTCGAAGTGCCATCATCAGGGGTGATGTGTTCCAGTTTATTTTTTAAATCATATCAATGTGGAGGCTGGAAGGAGAAGAATTGGTGGGAGAGGTGTTATAGGCATTTTAAAATGTGTGTACTGCATTGGAAATTAATTTTGTTTAAGGATGGCTTGTATTGTTTTATGCATAGAGCTTCTATTATTTGGAGTTTTTGTTTATTTTTTCTTTGTGCAAAATGTGTGTATTTTCCGTTAGAATATTTCGGTAATTAGAGTGGGGGCATGAATGTAATTTTAGGTGTTGTGAAATGGAGCTATTATCTGTTAAATGGAGGGTTAGACGACGTGACAATGTGGTTGAGGTGAATCCAATGTATGCATTTTCATTTTCTGGGAGACTGCAATCTTCTAGGGGACACTTAAATCTGTATACTACATTGGTCTCATTAAGCCGACTTGTCTGGGGAGAGAAATTGTTGCGAACAACAAGGTTAGTTGTTTTGAATTTTGTATAATAAATAATCAATTTTACCTTATTATCAGGCGTGGTTGCAGTTAAACAATTACGCGACCACCCTGATATTTACATTAAAAAAGTCGATAAAACTAATATTTTAGTTGTGATTAACAAAACTGACTACAATTCCAAATTACAAACATTATTAGACAATCACACAAAATTTTAAAAGAATTTATAAAAAATCCCATAAATCAACTAAAAACAAAAATAAATAAACTCATCACGGCAAATAATGCCCCAAAAGACAACCTAAAAACTTCCCAAAATCATCGGTGACTATAAACCCAGCTACATTTACGGTACAATCTAAATACACAAACCTCAACACCCTCTTCGCCCTATTATTTCACAAGTTACTACACCAATATATGAATTAACTAAGATTATTTAAAATGCCTATAACACCTTTCTCATCAATTCATCTCCTTCCAGCCTACACATTAATATAATTTTTTAAAAACTGGAACACATCACCCCAGATGATGGTACTTCGAAGTGCCAAAAGTTCTCGGGACCTGAACTTTGGTGGACGAATTCCACCCAAATATTAAAAAGTTGGCCAGAAATCTCGAAAAGATCAAAAATAAAATTGTTAAACAGGAGATGTGTCTTTTGTTTAATTCTACATGTATAAATGAAAGAATGCTGCCCCAAATACACATACACACACACACACAGACACACACATGTGTGTGTGTGTGTGTGTGTGTGTACCAACCCCTCGCACGAGCAAGATGTGACATAGGTCAATTTCTTAAGTTTAACAGGTTTTAATTCAGTTTTCCTTCTCCTAGACTGGTTGCCATACCAAGCTTAGATAGTCCAGTCTGTCCAACTATTTACAAACAACTGGAGAGAGAATAGTTGGATTCATACCTTTTCCAATGTAAAATTTAAATAAACAAGAGACAGAAAATAATAAAGAGAGAAAATTTCTACATGAATATTTTTTCAATTTCAAGTTGTAATATTCTATGCCGGCCGGTTCGAAAGGCACGAACTCGAGACAGATTGACAGTTAGAAGAAAAACACAACAAGATATGATGACAGGACGTTAATGGAAGAGGAAGATGTGACATTCTGTGCAGTTTGTGGTGGAGCAGAATGCACTTGAATGAATGTCGTCAACTGGCAAGAAAGTTATATTAACTATAAGTCGAGTGGAGGCGCGTATGAAAGTCGTATGAAATGGACTCGTCGACCCGAGTTTAGTTCCTGGACGAAGCTGTTTGCATTTTCACATGGCGCTAGTACCCTTGGGAAAGGTATGAATCTAATTCACCCTCCAACTATGGGTAAATAGCTGGGCAGACTGAGCTCTTTAACCATAGATAGGTCAACAGTCTAGGAGAAGGAAAACTGAATTCAAACCTGTTAAACTCCGCTTAAGAAATTGACCTTGTGTCGCATCCTGCTCGTAGAGGGATATATATATATATATATATATATATATATATATATATATATATGTGTGTGTGTGTGCGTGTGTGTGTGTGTGTGTGTCGACTGCTAGAATTTACAAGTCGGACTGACTTCAGTGTGGGTCTCTGCCTATTTGCTGTCTATCAACTGCCACGACGTTCTCCTCTGACTGCCGGTCTGGATCTCATCTTTGGCCTCGAGCCAGCTGAATATATGCAACATTCAACCATTCTCGACCCAGCTTATTTGGCCACTTAGGAAATTGGCCATAACTTTTGCCGGGTAGACTCCTAGCTCCAATTTCTCCTAGAATTATAAACATTAATTTTTTCCGACTCTGGTTGTTTCCAATTTTCAGACTATTAACTTTTTGAGATCCAGTCTCCCTTAAAACTAACCACTTCAAGATATTCATCTTTAATTGCTATACAGCTGTAACTTTCCTTCGGTGTGGCCTTACATTTTCTATGGCCCTCCCGAACGTCCATTGACCGACGCGTTGATCCTTTGTTCCACTATGGACACCCACCACCCACACATATACATACACATGGACCTAATTTATTCTCTCTCTCTCTCTCTCTCTCTCTCTCTCTCTCTCTCTCTCTCTCTGTATATATATATATATATATATATATATATAATATATATATATATGCGTGTAATGTGTATTTTTCCCTCTTTTTATGTACCGTCAGATTAATTTTGATATTTTACCACCCTGTAAATACACACATGTTAATATAGTTCTTTTTTTTCTCTTTTTTTTTGAGCAGGAAGGAAAAGTATATATATATATATATATAATGAAAAGGACGGAAAAAATAAGTTATTAAATAAAAAGAGTGAGGAATATTCTATATTCTGGTATACCCTCAAATATTGGGAAGAACTTACCGGCGGATCTGATTGGGTGCTGACATGGTCCTCCTTCTGCATAGTTGGAAAGTTATCCCTTGCTCAAGTGTGAGACGGGTCAACCCGGCGAAAGGATCTGATGATAAGACCCGAAATCTTAAATGAACCCGGAAGCATCACTGAGGAACAGTCTCAAATTAAGTTTCATTTATTTTCAAGGGATCGAAAATTCTCGTCCTAAAAGCTCCATATATTCCTTCTTTTTTTCCTCTGGTCGTATGTTCACTCAACCCTTGTGTCACAATAAGCTGTTTAACTGGGGCTGCTTTGTCTGGATAAAGAGAGTGACAACAAACACATGGTTTGGTTTAACAAAGCCCTTACTAGGGATTATAACTGTTATAGGTGATATAACCTATGGACAATAATGGAATGCACCGACGGCTACTATAAGTAACAGGAACAATTGTGGCTTGACGGAATCAAATGCGAGCCAGCTCGTAACTATATTGGTCGGACGCAATCTCCACTTTCTTTGCTGTAAATGTCTACTCTTTTGTTCAATACATTTGTCTACATTGTTACCCGTCGTGTTTGTCTTATTTTGACCCCTTAAACCCCACAACATTAATCAAGATATAGAGAGAGGAGGAAGTGACAGTCAAAATGTAAGTAAGAGACGGGTCAGTTTTTACTTAATTCCAAATTACGACTAATCAGAACCAACTGAGGTGGAATTTTTTCGAACATAACTCAATCCAAGAACTAAGGAATATTTTGGAATAGTTTTTGTTTTATTAAACTTTCTTTGCTGTAAATTTCTACTCTTTTGTTCAATACATTTGTCTACATTGTTACCAAGTCGTTTGTCTTATTTTGACCCCTTAAAACCCCACAACAATAACCAAACAAAAATAAGGGACATAACTCTTGATCCTTATTATCATCAGTAAATGCTTACTGATGCAACATTGGTTTGTGTCAAAGTGACACATGGACCCAAGACGATGTCACAAAGGAAAGAGGAGAAATACATCAAAAAAGATAAAGAGGCTGAACAGGGAGGAGCATATCTGAAACGGCTTAATCGTCGATGCACTTTTCTATATTACGAGGTCTAATCTGCTCTGTATTAAAATGACCATCATACCTTCGGGGAAATTTAAGTTTAAAAGTCGAAGAGATTGAAATGTGTTACATAATCTATGCGGTTGCATAAGATTATTGTCGGTCCCCTGTAATTCTGAGGGGATGACCCTTTTCATACCATGGCCGGGTTCTTCAATGGAAAATTACAGAAGCCCGCCAAAATACGTGAAGTCACGTGGGATCTTTTTCAGAGTCCCCAGTTTTTAGTTAGACGTCAGGCAGAGAAGTCGACCATTTTAGGTCCTGCCTAAAACTGGAACTCACGAGCTCTATGTTAGTCAGATATTTAGTTACATGACATGTATAGTTAAGGAAATAAAAGTTTTTATAAGTAATATGTTCTTGTGGTTTATGAATTTCTTGGTAACAAGACTAAGAAATGAATCCAGGACGACCAGCCAACAGGAACATAGCAATAGAAAACCAGACCTTAGGAGATCCGAGACGATAGACCAGACCAAGTCAAGATGTTAGAAGATATACCAAAGACGATCAGAATAGCAAAGCCGGCCAGAAGAAAAGACGACCAGAAGTAAGAAGTAAGAAAGGGTATGCAACAAATGGACTCTAAAGTGTGGGCTATATTTACATCATATTGGACTCTGATTTTGTGTCCATACTCACCACAGCATATATTAAATTTACAATGTAGAATACACTGCTAAACTGCACCAGAATTTGTGAACATTTTTATGCAAACATATAAAAGGTGTCAAAAAAGTATCGAGATTTTTTTAATACTTTTTGACACAACTTGTATTCGGAAAAAAAATAACGTTCCATTCATTCTTCATTTCTACTTTGGTAAATACAGCTTTAAACTTGGTACTTTTTTGACACACCTTGTATTGTGAAAAAAATTAATGAATGTAAAAATTTTTTTTCAGAATACAAGGTGTGTCAAAAAGTACAAAAAGTCTCGATACTTTTTAACACACCTTGTATATGTTGAAGGGTGTGGTATAATGATTATCATCGTAGGAAATGGACACCGCGAGACAAGTTCAAATCCTGGACGAGACTGTCTGCATTTCACATCCTTTAGAAAGGTATGAATTCAGCTAGTTTCCCTCCAGCTATGGGTAAATAATAGGGCAAGCAGTTTGGAGAGGGAAAACTCTGAATTCAAACCTATTAAACTCCGCTTAAGAAATTGACCTTGTGTCACACCCTGCTCGTAGAGGGATTGATATATATATATATATATATATATATATATATAAAGTAATCTGCAGACGCGCGTTTCGGGTTTCACCCCTCATCAGTACAGCTAGACTTATTTTCAGCAGTAAATTTTTCAGTAGTAAATAATTCAGGTCGGGATCGAGACCCGAACGAACTTTCGCTCGTCAAGTCTCTTACCGATGGGTCCACAAGCAGCTGCCTAGAATAGAAGGCAGAATAATCGCTATATTTCCTAAACCGGAAATAAACTCACCAGAGGTCTCTAACTTATGTAAACAAGTGAGACTAGCATTTCGCCGAAGCGGTGAATTTTCGCAATTAGTCCCTTCTACACAGAGTGCTCAACCTGAAAATTGGGAAGCGTATATATATATATATATATATATATATATATAGAGAGAGAGAGAGAGAGAGAGAGAGAGAGAGAGGAGAGGGGACAGTGGAGTACTAAGAGGGGTGGAAGGGAGCTCAATCCGAGCGTCACAATTTACAGGGTAGTACATTCGAGTTGTGGAGGCAAATAAAAAACAAAGGAAATTTTCTGGAGCTTGTTCAACTGGTTGAAAAATTCAACCCATTGCAACATGAGGATTTGTTGACCAAAAAATTGATAAGTTTACAACTTCCAATCCCTCACAAAACAATTCACACTGTCCTATCCAGTAACATATAATTTTAGCAATATTATCTATAGAGTGTTATCCGAGGATAAAATTGATTTTAATGAAGAAATGCAAGGTTTCACCAAGAGGAAGGCACGTAAAATCCATATGTAAATCGTTTATTTTTGTAATTCATTCATCTATTATTAAACATATCTTTCCTATTATTTTTTGTATATAAACTTAATAGAATTATCGTGAGAAAATAAATAGTTGCTACAGTTTATTTTCTTATTTTGCATACTTAAGGGGCCGGTTAGCTCAGTCGGTAGGGTGTTCGGCTAGAAACCACAAGGTTCCTAGTTCGATCCCGGTCCTCGCCAACTCAACGTATGAGTAGCACAGGGATCTGTGCGGTAAAGTAATGAGCTGATGGTAGGTGTGGCGCTCCACCTCAGACGCCAAAAACAATCTCCTTGGTCTAGCGCTATTGAAAAGGGGATAGACTCCCTCGCTGACTGGCTGATACCGACTTTAGGCCGCCCCGACGACTTTACTTTTTTTACTTACGTATATGTACTGTTCCAATTTTTTTAAGTGTTATTCTTTCTTCTTTTCTTTTCGAAGTCCGTCGCAGACAACGATGACGTCACTTCATTTCTTCATTTGTGGACCCTATGGTGTCTCGTTAGTCCAATTCTTGACCTGCAGATGTGGCCACACACATTGCAGGGGAAATTCCCGTCTACATCTGGCTGTTCATGACGACGAAAACGTCGCCGCACTGCAGTCCTATTTATTCATTATTGAGCTGCTTAGCTCCTGTGCGGCAGGTGTCTCGCCAACGCTGTCTGTTGGAGACCAGATCTTCCACGCTTGAAGGTGTGATGTTACATTTCTTCAGCGTTGTCTTAATATGGTCTTTGAACCGCTTTGGGTGGCTCCTGTCCTTCGCATGCCATCTTTGAGTTCACTGTAAAGTAGTTTACAGTTCACTAAAGTAGTTTAAAGTGTTATTATAACTTTTAAAAGGCAGTGGAATAAACATCCTTGCCGGGCGGCATTTGTACTAGGTACGCCACTAATAGATAGTCAAAAAGTAAAAGTAAAGTTGACGGGGCGGCCTAAAGTCGGTATCAGCCAGCCAGCGAGGGAGTCTATCTCCTTTTCACTAGCACTAGACCAAGGAGATTGTTTTTAGCATTTGAGGTGAAGCGCAACACAGCCCCTTACTTTACCGCACAGATCCTTGTGCTACTCATACGCTGAGTTGGCGAGGACCAGTATCGAACTAGGAACCTTGTGGTTTCTAGCCTAACGCTTTACCGACTGAGCTAGTATTATTCGTTAAACAATGGAAGCTTAAAAAGGACAATAAACAATGTTAGACTTTCTTTTTTTCTCGACTAGGAGCAAAATTTCATTATTTTGCAAACCCCCAAAATTAGAAATAAATGTAATGTACCGGAATGTTAGTTGGTTTTTTCCTCGTACAGAATAAACGCAAGAAAAATTCACGTCGAAAGTTATAACAACACTTTATTGCTGAACAAACTTAACAGAATGGACACAAAAAAATCAGATCTATTTGATCTATTGAAGGAAAAATGCTTCACCATTAAAAAAGGCAAGAAGAAGATGATATCCAACAGAGACTATCACGGATATAGACGAAGCAGATGATCCAGCGCTTCTCCCAAGTACACCTCCCCAAATCTAATCTCTACTAGATAACCTGGAGAGGCATTGGCCTTTATATTAATTCAGATAAAACACTATTCGTGTATTTTAGATAGGACAGAGCCATATCCACATTAAATGGCAAACCCCTAAAAATAGTAAACCAGTTCACATACCTAGATAGCAATATCTCATCTACAGAAAGTCATATCAATATACGTATAGGAATGGCATGAACGGCTATTAACTGGCTACCAATAATATGGTCTGATCTGTCTGATAAGAAAAAGTGGGGTTTTCCCGAAGCTCTATCAGTACTACTGTATAACTGCATCACTTTAACAAAACGCTTGGGGAGAAAGCGAGATGGTAACTACACAGTGATGCTGCATACTGTTTTGAGCAAATTTTATAAGAAAAAGGGACCATAAGAAGAAGAAAAAGTAAAACATGGACGAAAAATGACCGAAAAATATGAGCAAAATTTTATCAGAATTTAAACCTTTAAATTAGAATCGTCGGGAAAACACATGTTAGCGTAAATTTTATTTCGTCAACTTTTTTTCAATACAAAATTAATTTCATTTATTTTGTTATAACATTTTTTAAACTCAACCAATTTTAACAAAATCTAACGTAAAATCACGTAGTGGTATTTTTTAGTATCTTTTTTTGTTGTTGTAATGCCCAAAAATGTCTCAGAAAAATCTTTTAAAATTCCAACAGATGAGACAGTAAGTGCCGATACAGCATAGTAAGGCGTCTGTTGTAGGCTTGCCGAAGCACTGAGTCTTTCAAAGCCTCCATGCTTCCTGTAGTCCGCCGACACTATACCCGATGCCACTCTCCACATACATATGCACATACGCACACACATACATCCATATTACTACTGTAAACTGTTCATGTTTCTGACACTAATACTTTATTCTGTGTACTTGACATGAGACTTTGATGAGTTGTGGTGCACCTGAGCACTGTACACAATAAATTTCATTATTATTATTTATTATTATTGACGGCATAAAACCATCTTCTTAATCTCTTGCTCATAAACATCACCACCCCCTAAGAAGATGAGATAAACTGAAACCGAATATCTTTACAGGAATCACCAGAAAAAGTATATATAAAGCCTCATGAATTATCTGTGTATCATTTTTAATAAAGTTAGCGGTCTGATAAAACTCATAGTTATACACAGATACCTGTTGGCAGAAATAGATCTAAAACCGCAACTGCCCAATTTATTCTTATAACTTGATTAGGCAACCAGCCTAGAAGAAGGAAAACTTTAAATTCAAACCAATTAAATCTGCTCAGTGTGGTCACTACTAGAATAGGCTCAGTCCTAATTAGTGATCCATAAGAGAAGAGTTCAAAATAATATATATATATATATATATATATATATATATATATATATATATACTAAACAAAACGTGACCCGTTGGGTCACCCATTAAGCTCTCGCTAGATAATTGGGATTAGGGAAAAGAGTAGGGTCTGCCAAAATGCTATTCATTTTAAAAACGAATTAAAATTAATTAGATTGACTATTTAAGGTCAATTTTTTGTCTGAGTCGAAAAGTTGTAACATAACGAGCATCAGTAAAATAAGGGAAATCATATTGTACATGTAATTTATTTTTAATACATTTTAAACTATTTTTTCGGGCAATTCTACTCAAATATATCTTAAACATGGCCGCCAAAGATGACGTAAAATCTGTATTTTATAAAATAAATTTACATCCCCCCCATTTGAAAATAAATTACCTAAAATCAAGGAAGAATCCAATTTTAATGAAATTTTTAGTGTTGATTTATCAATAAATGATTTTTATACTTTCAAAACTTTCTGATTTAATTAGGCATTTCTGCTATGATAAATTAGTATATAAAATTCATTTAAAATATGAAGTGTCTAATTTTAAGTTTCAATTTTCATATTTTTAGATTCTAAAAACATATTTTATTTAATAACTACTTTAGTTTATTATCGTTATCTTATAGTTTTGTAGAAAAACTGTATTGAAAATTTACACCCCCTTTTTTTTAAACCGAACAAATATCGATTTATAATTTCTTCTTTTATAAATAATTAAATTAAATAATTAATCAATTAAATAATTAAATCGAACAGAGTAAAAAACGTTTTCGGTAGGGTTAGTTTTTAATTCAACTTTATTTTACGATTTTCGGTACTTATTTTCTATCATGATATCCCCCTTAAATGTTTTTGTTTCTTCTATTCACACCTTTGGTCTTTTGTCTTTTTATTTATACTGTAATTTGTTTCAAAAGTATATAACCCCACCGATATTTTGCGCCCCAAAATAATGGGGGGGGGGGAGTCAAAGTTAAGTGACTTGATAAAAATCAGAAAGTTTTGAAACAAAATAACTGATGCATTATAAAATTCATTCATTGATAAATCAACACTGAAAAATTCATTAAATTAGATAATTCGCTGATTTTTGGTATTTTTTTTTCAATCGGGGGCGGGGGGGGGAGATTTGTTTTGTAAAGCACGGATTTTTCGACAACTTTAACAGTGCCTAGAAAAGAGAGTTGACCTAGGTGCATCCAAAAATTCTGCTGCTACAAATTTTAAAAAACGAATAAAAAATTATTTAAATCGATTATTTAAGATCAAATAGTAGTAACATAATGGGCATCAATTAAAAAGCAAAATAGTATTACACATATAATTTATTTTTAATACATTCAAAACGATTTTTTCGGTCAATTTCGATTGAGTTCGACCTGAGACGCTGTTTAAAAATGGCTTATTTACAAAATTAATAGTAACATTCGCAATTACAAAATAATTTACCAAAAATCAGGGAATTATCCAATTTTAATGAAATTTTTAGTATTGATTTATTAATTAAAAATTTTATAATGCATCAGTTATTATATTTCAAAACTTTAAGTAATTCTGCTATGATAAATTAACATATAAAATTCATTTAAAATATGAGCAGCAAAATTTTAAGTTTAAAATGTCATATTATTAGATTCTTAAAAAATAATTTTTTAATAACTACTTTACTTTAGTATCAATCACCCATATTTTTTGGTCGAAAACTGTATTGGAAATTTAGCCCCCCCTTTTAAACGGAACAAATATTGATGTATATTTTTTTCTTTATAATAGCCAATTAAATAATTATCGAAATGAGTAAAAAAACTCCAGGAATTTTTTTTTTTTTTAGTTTTTATTTTCATTTTATTTTCCAATTTTCGTACTTATTTTACTATCCAAGCAGATTCTTAAAAAACAACTTTTTTTTCTATTCAGACCATCGTTTTTTTTGTTTTTTTTTTTTTGTCTTTTTATTTATACAGTAATTAGTATCAATCACATATATACCACACCGATATATTGCGCCCCAAAACAAGGGGGGTAAAAATTAAGGGACCTGGAAAAATCAGAAAGTTTTGAAATAAAATAACTAATGCATTATCAAATTCATTCATTGATGAATCAACACTGAACATTTCATTAAAATCGGATAATTCCCTGATTTTTGGTAATTTTAAAAAAAATTGTATTGATTTTTCTACGAATTGGGTATACCTAGGTTGACCTAATTTAAATTGAAATGGATCAGAGAATTTTATTACGTCCGGATTCTTCACTGCTGGTGTGAATCTTAACACACATATGTGTCTCTCTTAATCACTCTCCCTTTTACTCACTAGATAAACTAACACATTTAACGAGGGCGTAATCAAGAGAGACATAGAAAGGAAAAGAGTGATAGGTAGAATGTTAAGACAGACGGGTCAGTTTTTGACTTAATTGGAAATTACGACTAATTGAAATTAAATGGAATTTTTTTTCAGACATAATGTAATTCTAAAACTAAGGAATAATTTCGTATGACTTTCGTGTAACTATATACTATACTAAACAGTAAAAAGGCCTTTAGGAGATAAAAGTTGATTTGCTCAGCTTTAGTATAATAATAGAAGATATATATAAGTGATGTATCTGTTTTCAATATTCCTAAGTATTTATAATTCTTCTTTTTTCCAAGTATTCTTTTGTTTTCCTGATTCCTCAGTTCTATTCTCACCACTCTCTCATTTTTCCCCTATTTCATCATGAGCATGGCACAAGATTCCGGGTTCGATATCATCCATCACCAACTCAGCGTATGAGTAATACAAATGCGATAAAAATGAGGAGTTGATGGTAGGTGTGGCGATTCACCTCAGACTCTAAAATAATGTCTTTCGTCTAGTGAAAAAAGGGTAGACTCCCTCGCTATCTGGCTGAAACCGACTTTAGGCCTCTCGACATTATTATTATTATTATTATTATTATTATTATTATTATTTTCATACCATTAGAGTTTTTCACGCCCACCTTAGCCGGTGGTTCCCTGGAGGCTGAGTGACAACAAGTCTCCTCGGGTCTCCAGGACTTTTCTGAGTATTCCAGCAGATCTCAACAATGCTGTAGTCTTGATGGTCTCTATTCTTCCTCTGATTTCCAGTTTATCCCAACTCTTTTCCAGAACCCTGGGGACACTTACTAGGGCACCTATTACAATTGACACGATCTTCAGCTCCATGTTCCACAGTTTTCTCTATTATTATTATTATTATTATATTATTATTATTATTATTATTATTATTATTTCACTCCTTGTGAGTTTTTCACCAGCTGATAAGTTCTCTTTTTCTGGTCAACCAATACTAAGTCTGGTCTTTTGGCTTGGATAATGTGATCCGTCTTTATCTCAAAGTCCCAGAGAATTTTATGTGTTTCATTCTCAAAAACAGATTCTGGTTTATACATATAGTATTTTGTTACATGGTCAAAATTTAGTTTCTTGCACAATTCCCAGTGGAATACCTTTCCAATCCAGTCATGTCTAGCTTTGTATTATCGTTGCAATAGTTTGCTACATTCGCTTATTAGATGGCTGATCGTCTCATCTCCGTCACCACAGATCCTAGATTTATTGTTCTGTTGTGTCTTATCTATTTTCGCTTTGATATCATTTGTTTTATGGCATTGTTTTGTGCCGCAATTATGAGCGACTTAGTTTCTCTTTTGAGGTTTCCTTTTCTTAACCACGTCTAATTCCAAATTCCATCCCTATATCCTGGCTATATATTCTAATAGTTTGTACTAGGGTTTCTAATTCTTTTTGATTTTTTGCAATTTTTTTATGTCATCCATGTACATAAGATGGTTTATCTTTTCTTGTGAGTTGGTGAATTTGTACCTCCCTGTACATTTTTAAGTATATGATTGAGTGGCATCATTGCTATAATAACCTCTTTGGATTTTTGCTTCTGCCAGGGATTGTTTTCCAGTTATTTTCATGTACAACCTCCCACGTGTAAAGTGTCCATATAATTTTCTTCCCATTTCTCTTTCTTGTTTTTGTTGTTTTTGTTTGTCCATATGTTGCAATTGCTGTTATTAGCTTCTGTAATGAATCTTTCTTGCTTTTTGTGTATTCTTCGAGTCCTTGTATTGTGGCATCTACGCAATCCTCAATGTTGGTGAGACCTCTTCCCCCTTCTTCTTTTTTTTATAGATATAGCCTGTCCCTATTGTCTTCAGGGTGTAATGCCTTGTCCATCATCATTAATTTTCTTGTCTATTGGTCTATCTGTCGAGTTCCTATATTATCCATTTTTAGAATGGTCCAAATTATTTTCTAATGGGAATGGCTCGGGAATTTATTCCCTTGATGAGATTTGTGTTGCAGAGCTTGTTTTCTTGAAGTTTTTTTGTTATTCTTTTTTATGTTTTTTCTTTCATCTCTGTTTGTTTTGTGGATACCACTCCGTAATTCACAAATATTTTTAATTCTCCTTTTTCTCTAAGTGTTTTTATTTCCTTGATTTGGTATTTCTATTCTGTCTATTGTTTCTCTTCCCCCCCCTTTTAATCACTTGCAGGGCATAGTTTTCGATGTCGAATTCCATTTCTATACTCTGGTAGTATATTTTTGTGGTTTGTACCAGGCTTTCCAGTCCGTTTCGTTTTTGTTGTTGTTTTTTCCCAAAATCTTGATATCATTCACTTACATAAATGGTTTATTTATTAATTTATCTTTTGTGATTTAGGTGTTTGGGATTATCTTCCCTTTGCATAGAAGAGTTATCTTCCCGCTGGGTTTCCGTGCCGGCCATCAGGGTGTTATATTTGGATCGTCACATTTATTTTGCGCGGAAAATTCGAAACCTGGACAAAGATGAAATTGAATAAAAGAAAATAATAGATAGCTTAGACAGAAGTCTGGGGTAACAAAAGGAAGGGTAACAAAACTTCCTCTGTACAAACGGGAATTTGAACCAAGAGACTGGAAGGGGAGAAAAGAACTTCCGGTCAAAGGAACAAAAGGATGTGTGGGCGGGCTGCCTTTACCTAAGGGGTCAGCAGTAGCAGTTAGACAGTCAGACCCCAGAGAGACGGCGAACAGAGCGGACGGAGTGACCGTTGACACGGTCGATCGCTGCCAGCGAGCAGTGAGGCGCGCCCACCACCTTCCACCACACTAGCAGTAGTAGTTCCCATTGTCAACGCTCGCACTCACCACGTACAGCCGAAAGAAATAAAGTCAAAATTCCTACTATACCATGTGTTGCAGATTTCATTAAGCGGCCACTACATATGTCTACGTGTGAATCTTTATACTCCACTACTAACACATACGACCCAGTATATAACATGTACGATTTGTGGCCCGAGTCGAGCGCTATGCAACAAGGGGACCTCTGGTATTTAAGTGCGAGGTCCAAACTCTTCTTACTCTTTTGCACATCTTCTCGTACGAGCACATGGGTTAGACACATTGTCACCCTCTTCTCGGTGGGGGCTTCTGCCCTCCCCCATCACTAGTAAGTGATTTTGTGCGTACGGACCCTCAAGTCCTTTTATCCTTACTGTTGTATGTTTATGTACATGTATTTTATTGTTTATGTATCTTGTCTTATTTCTGTGCTGTTTACAATATAAAATGTTTTGTCCAACAAGCGTGTCGGAGTTGTATGTTCATTATTATAACCTTAATTCTTACAAGGGAATCTTTAGCCACATGTACATATTCTAAAAGGAGAATTCCTTTTTTTCAGTGTCTACCAGCCAACAGAATACACATGTTTGCAGACATCTTAGTAGTCGATACAATATAACTTTTATAATAATATTTCATAGGTTAGATAAAATAATTATTAAAAAAAACCTTCCACGGAATCCCATGAGTAAAATGAAAACATGAAGTTCAAAATCAAAAACAGATATCCTGCTCTAAAAGATTTAAAACCTTTAAAATATAATAATTGTCACATTCAATGTATGGAATTCATATACAGATGTAACAACTATTACAAACAGTAAAAAAAAGTCAAATATTTTTACTACTGGTCAAGTCACGCCAAAAGCACTAGTTCCTGCTATATCACCAAAGCTGTGATGAGATTGTTCAATACTTGATTGTTTGGTTTGGTTTGTTTTGTTTTACGGCATATCAACCTCAGTGGGTAATGACCCATAATGCCGATAAAGTTTTGAAATTAATCAATTCTTAATAGATAATACAATTTTTTTATAAATACATTTTTCTATTTAACCATAGATGGGACCCTAAAAGGTACTACCACTCCGGGTCAGAGTGGACCAGGGAGCAATGGTGATGAAGGAGTGCTCCACATTCCCCAAACCTCCAAAACTGGAACCTCACCATCAGATAGAGTTTAATGTCATTCCCAGGACATGTAGACCCGCAGCCACCGCCTTCTAGCATCCATATGATAAAAAGGGGTTGGGGCTTGCCATAAGGACAACAGGGTTGGGAAAATCATATAGGTGCTAGGGCTTGACGCGACCAGCCGATTGATCGGAGGGGGCCTCTCCGACCGCCCGTCTAGCCCAAGATAGGGCCAAAGTGGAGTATTGCATGTCATGAACTGCACATCCACCTGGGTTCTATCCTTAAGCATCACGGGTCGCCACCCACGGCCAACAGGTGGCCCCATTGGGGGAGTCTCACCCCTCTGCAGAGGTGCAGTCGGTGCATTCTAACGCCCCAGCCGACAGGGCTGATACTTGATTGTGTGACCACTTAAGCAATAGCAGGTACTGAAAGCAACCCGAAACCTTAGTTGGAGTGGCATCATTGGAATAACAAATAGTAGTGATGGTAGTGAATCTCTTTGGAAAAATGCCTCTTTGAATTTTTACTTCTGCTAGGGATTACCCTTCTGTTGATAATTCTACTTTCCTCTTTTCCATAGCTTTTTTGATGAAATTTAGAGCTTGACTGATATCTTATATATTCTTTAGCATTCAAAATCCAATTTTGCGGGATCATGTCATAGGCCTTTCTATAGTCGATCAATGCCATTGCGAGATTTTTGCACCTAGTTTTAAATATTTTATAGATGTGCTGATCAATACAAAGTGGGTCATCTGTTTCTCTTCCCTCCCCCAGCATCCTTTCTGTTCTTCCAGAAATAGTTGGCGCAAATTGAGTGAGTAATATATTTCTTCTTTAATTACTGTAGTCAAAATTTTCCACATTATGAATAGAAAAGTTATCAGCCTATAATCAAAACATGCAAGATCTTTACGGTACTTGTAGGACAGACACTCTCCTATGTGGTTACTCATAATTTTCTTTTCTATAAATAAAGGGAAATGTTTGATAATCATTTAGCAACTACGAGATCTGTCAGAAAACATACTTAAATGACACAAGAACCAGTTGCATAGCTTTTATGTAACTTTGCAACACGCAAGATCTTTACGGTATACGTAGGACAGACACTCTCCTATGTGGTTACTACTCATAATTTTCATTTCTATTAATAATAGTTCTTTTTTTCGGTCTGTCTGGATTAGAGTAATTATTCATTTAGTCATCTATTCGGCTGTTTGTTTCTTCTAGGCATCTATTCAGTTGTTAGGCCAATCTCTTGTGGATTGAATTGAATTTTTAAAACCAGAATCCATGTATACATCATGGACCGGTGTTTTTCCAGTTTGATAACTTTTTTGAGTGTTGCCCTGAGCAAGATTATGTGTATGTTTATTTTAAATTATTTCTATGTTACTGTCGCCCTTGACCAGGATTGAACCTGCAGCCTAGAGATAACTGTCACTTAGAACTGTATTAACTCATCCCCTATATCCAATTTCACCATGTGTCCAATTGTTGAGTCCGACAAGAAATACCGAAGTATACATTAGTGAAATAGATCACTAATTAGGACTGAGCCTATTTTAGTAGTGATCACTCCAAGCGGAGTTTAACAGGTTTGAATTCAGAGTTTTCCTTCACCTAGACTGGTTGCCTAACCAAGGTTATGACTCCATTTCCGACGACTCTTACCATTACACCACGACCCCCCTTTGCTTCAGCGCCTTCTTCGAATCCCTTCTGGTAATTTACCGGTAATTTATCCATTTGGCTTTTCTGTAGTGTTGTTTTCCCCCATATTCTGCTTCTAAATTTTTGTTGTAATAGAATATTCCACACTCTATCACCCATGTGGTCTGAATATATATATAGTAGTTATACTGAATATATATATAGTGAGCACGGCATTAGCTGGGCTGGCGTCTATGATTAGTAGCGTACCTCAGAATTCCTTATCTGTCTTATTGTATCTCTCGGCAATAAAACCCTGTATCTTAAATCTACGAACGTGCTGACTGGTCCTTCCACTCAACTACAACCTTGTCTCATTGCATCCCTTTTAAGGAAACAAAAGTTTTGCATCAGGTTATTTCTTTTGTTTTTGCATCACCGATTTGCTGGTAAAATTTCCTTTCGTTGTTGTAGAAGGTCGTGTTTTGTTTTTATTGTTTGATTCTGTCTCGGTATCTTTTGAGTCTTCCTTCTTTTGATTATATCTTTCGGTTTATTTCTTCCAGTTTTATTTGCTGTTGACATTTTTAAAGTTGTTTCAATCGGTTGTGTACTTGCGTTTTTGTCTCTTTAACGTTTTCCTTTGTTGTCGTAGTTTCTTTATTTGTCCTTCTAGTCCGAACTCCCAACCAGCTTTAAGTCTCAGCTTGGTTTCGCAGGGGCAATCCAATTCTTATCACTCACTAATTTTTATCCTGCATAAATTAGGTTATTTAATTCGGTGATGTTGTCTGTGGATGTGTTATATAATATTTCATCTATCTTTTCGATTTCTATTATAGCTCAGTCGGTAGAGTGTTCGGCTAGAAACCAAAAGGTCCTAGTTCAATACCGGTCCTCGCCAACTCAGTGTATGAGGAGCACAGGATCTGTGCGGTAAAGTAAGGAGCTGATGGTAACTATGGCGCTCCACCCCAGACACTAAAACAATCTCCTTGGTCTATGCTATTGAAAAGGGGATAGACTCCCTTGCTGATTGGCTGATACGGACTTTAGGCCGCCCCGACTACTTTATTTTTTTTTTTTTATTATGATCTTTACCATTGTGTATGTCATGGTAATGCTGTTACGATTTTTGTGGACATTTTTAGGCTGCAAGTGAGAGCACTTTACAGTGGAGATCCTCGGTGTTCCTTAATGTTCGGTTGAATCCTTTGGTTGTTCCCCGGTATTCCTTAGTGTTGGGTAGAGTTATTTGGTTTTCCCCGGTGTTCCTTAGTGTTGGTTAGAATCCTTTGGTTGTTCCTCGGTGTCCCTTAGTGTTCGTTAGTGTTGGGTAGGATCCTCCCTTAGTACGGTGTTCCTTAGTGTTGGGTAGAATCCTTTATTTGAGAGAAACTTGGTTGCAGATCCGTTCGTCTGTGTCGAATACGTGTAAATGAACGGCTTTCAAGATCGGCGATTGAATAGTTAACTAACCACGTATTCAAGCTGTTGATTGGCTGGCTTTAATCCACGCGCCCACGCAGAGTCTATACGTTTAAGTGGTGGTTTCCAGCACACCTTAGATCACCAAAATATGGGCACCTCACGTAGTGTAATGGGTAGCAAGTTAGATTCGCAGACCATTCTTAATGAGTTCGATTCTCATTGGGCCCCCATAATTCTGGCCTTGTGCCAGATCTAAGCTAAGCTTAGTAAATAACTATATCACCAAAATATTCCAACACTAAGGAACACCTTCTTGTCGTTTATAATTTGTTTTATCAGCTGCTTTGTTCTTGTGTTCATACTGGTTTTGTAAACCTAGGTTGTAAGTTGTTTTGGTTATTAGTGTGTTGTGCCTTTTATTATTTTATTTTTGCAGGTTTTAATGTACCAATTTTAACTGGTGGTTTTTCACTAAATTCTGAGCGAAATTGTAAAGTGTGTTACTTCCCTTTGACATCGGGGATTCACATTTGATCCCAGGTGAAAAGAAATGGTTTTGAATAATGATTTGCCGGGCAAGTTGACATTCACCTTTCGGAAAAGTGACAGAACACAATCTCCCGCCTCAGTTTCAACCGAGCTGGACGGATTAAGATAGGTTTAATAAATATAAAGAAAAACAAGCAGCAATGCTGTTGATTCGATGGACACCATTCGTAAATTACAATGGCGGACGTGTTTCCATCGACATTGCAGAAGCAGTAAGAATGTAAATCTGTGCACAGGGCAAATTCCTTGCTTTCTTCTTAAAGAACTGATCCCTTAATTTACAAAGTTATTTGCTAAATCATTTTTGCGCCTTTCTGATTCTCGTTTAATGAGATCTCCGTAAAAAGGATTATCTGCTATAATTCGTATTTTGCTTTTATGTATACAGCTATGTACAGTATCACATATGAATAAGCAAACCCCTAAAATAGAATTTAAAAATAAAACTCTTACGATTTTTGAGGCTTCAAGCAAGAGCGCTTGTCCAGTGAAGATCCTTTGTGTTAAGCAGAGTGCGATCCTTAGTGAAGAATCCTTTGGTTGTTCCTTGGTGCTCCTCAGTTTTGCAGGTCAATGATTGCAAATGGACGTCTCCCGGTATCAGCAATTAAATAGTTAACCAGCCACTTATTTGGGCTGTTGATTGGCTGAGGTTTAAAACACGTGACCTTGCTCAGTCTATAAATTGTAGTGATAATTTGCAGCACGGCTTATATACAACAAATAATTCAACAAAAACTACTTAACAAAAATACTAGGATTATCGTTTTTACTAATGGAACATTTTACAATCTAAACAGTAAGTCACGATGTTTTAGAAAGGGCCGGGTTAGCTCAGTCGGTAGAGCGTTCGGCTAGAGACCACAATGTTCCTAGTTCGATACCGGCCCTCGCCAACTCAACGTTATGAGTAGCACATGGATCTGTGCGGTAAAGTAAGGAGCTGATTGTAGGTGTGGCACTCCATCTCAGACGCTAAAATAATCTCCTTGGTCTAGCGCTATTGAAAAGGGGATAGACTCCCTCGCTGATTGGCTGATACCGACATTAGGCCGCCCCGACGACTTTACTTTTTTACTTACTTGTTTATAAAATATAATATGACTTAAATGCATATCAATGATTTTAAAAACCTGGTCTCACCACAGAGTAATGAGAAACTCTGTTTTTAAAGTAACATGTGGAGGCACAAGACGTAATGGTTTTAGACAACCATTACGCCATGTGGATCCACATGTTACTGTAACAGCAGAAGAAATGGACATGTTCAATTGATTTCAAATCCTGGACAAAGCTGTTGGCATTCAACTTTGCAATAATGCCCTTGACGTAAAAGAAAGAATTCGTCAACCCAATTAATATTACTTTCCTGATCCAAAGATAAGTGTCATTATATATACTAGCAAATATATGCACCCTCCGGGTGCAAGTATTTAAGTTTTAATGTAATAAAATATTGTATTAAATTAGAAAGGCTAATGAAACTAAATAAGAATACAGATAAGAAGATTTGAAACAGAGGGAGTATAATAAAAGATTTGAAACAGAGGAGTATAATTAAATGGAACAACTGAAACTTACTCTTCGATCACTCTCGTCTTTCATTGTTATTTTTTCTAATTTAAGTATTTAGTTATAAGAGGAAGTAAGAATAAAATGACAGTTATTTTATCTTGTTAATGGATTCATTTAAGATTCATTGAAGAGATTTTTGCTTATATTCATTAAAATAAAACCAACAGTTAGAAATCAATAATACTAAGCACATATTTATTAAATTCGATTTTTAATATTAATATGCAAATTAGCCTTCCGGTTCACACTGTAAACCGCTATTTTGTATATATAAATATAATTGCATGTTATCAGTACGTAGACATAGTTAACAGTATTAATAATGTAAGACAATTTTATTAATAATTGAGGTATAGATAAAAATAAAATCATGGAGAATGTGATGTAAATAACTAAGGGAATTGTGACTTGAGTAGTGATATAGTTTCGGTTACAGACAGAAAAACCCACAATCTCCATTATATATATATATATATATCGAGTCTCTTTTCATCTCCCGCACTCAACCCTTCCTGTGCGTTCAGAAGCAGTCCCAACAACTACTCCTTTTTGGCACTTCAAGCCTCAACTTATCAAACGGGGGCACTCGTAATTTTCGAACCCCCCCTCGTGAGTTGTAAGTTTCGTAATTTTACGAATTCTCTTGTCTTATTGAGAAAAAAAAAATTTCCCCTTTTCTCACTGCTTTCTGACTTTTCCGTTGTCTACAACAAAAAAACTAAACTATATCACCATCTTTCAATGAAATTTTTTCTCTGAGGAGCATTGATCGAAAAAAGAAAATCATTTCTGATTTTAAATCGAACTAGGGTACCCTTTCTTTTCTTTTTAAGAAAAAAAAAACAATTTATTTTACAACATGCATATGCTTTTACGCGTCCTTTTTAAATTCTGTACTGTAAATAAACTTTTCATATATATATATATACACTCCCAATTTGGTTGAGTTCTCTAAATAGGGATTTAATTGTAAAATTCACCGTTCTGGCATGTAGCTAACCCTCACTTTGTTTACAAAGTTCGAGGACTCTAGTGAATTCATTTCCCATTAGAAATGTATTAATTAAATATTCTCCTATATTTGACAGCCGCTACTGGCCGCGTGAGTAAGAGACTTAGCGAACGAAAATTCATTCAGGTCTCAAACCCAGCCATGGGTAGCTGTTATAGTGTAGCCACACTGATGGAGGTAAACCTCGAAACACGTGTCTGTGGATAACTTATTTATATATATATATATATATATATATATATATATATATATATATATATATAAGTCATCGGCAGACACGTGTTTCGGCGTTTCATGTCTGTATGTATGTGTGTCTGTGTGTGTGTGTATTCTAGGACCTTAAACAGTAGGTACATTTTAATTTTTTTTTTATTCTTTCAACATTTTATTTCCTTTATGCTAGTTTAATTCATAAACCATTTGATTGTCACATATACATAAGTCAATCAGTAATTTCATCTCTTCCTCATCCCCAGCTTAGGGTAAATAGTAGGTCAAAACTAGGCACTTTAACCTTGGTATGGATGTTGATCTAGGAGAAAGAAAACTCTGAATTCAAACCAATATTACTCTGTTGAAAATTATTAGCTATTAATTATTACACAGAAAGGATGCCGCAAGGGAAAAGAGGAACACACGATTTACTGTATATAGACCAATACGTTCTTAAAGAAGTAAAAAATAGACGGAAAAATATTGCAATGGCGTGGATCGATTACAGAAAAGCCTATGAGATGGTCCCACATACTTGGATTTTAGAATGTCTAAAAATGTACAAAGTTTCCAACAACATCATAAACTTCATTGAGAAAGCCATGGAAAACTGGTGAGTTCAATTAAAGGCTGGAAAACAATCCCTGGCAGAAGTAAAAATCCAAAGAGGTATCTTCCAAGGAAACTCGTTATCACCGCTACTGTTTATTATAGCAATGATGCCACTC
>CM042149.1:16957260-16959760 GCA_023376005.1 Doryteuthis pealeii
AGATAAATATTGCTCTGTATATAATCTAAAAAGTTTATTATACATTGAGCTCTCTGTAGTGATTCAAGGATTCCCTGTGTTTGTATATACTGGATCATACAATAATAATACAGTGTGTCTTAGAAATCACATGTAGAATCATCCCTTACTACCAAGTTTTGGATACTTCTCATCTATATATATACATATATATATATATATATATATATATATATATAGAGAGAGAGAGAAGAGAGAGAGGGGGGAGAGGAGACAGACAAACAGTCAGACAAACAGACAGACCGACAGACAAAGACAAAGAGAGACAGAGAGAAAGAGAGAGAGGGAGAGAGAGGGGGAGATAGAGGAGACAGACAAACAGTCCGACAAAACAGACAGACCGACAGACAAAGACAAAGAGAGACAGAGAGAAAGAGAGAGAAAGAGAGAGAGTGTGTGTGTGTGTGAGAGAGAGAGAGAGAGAGACTGAGGAGAGACAGACAGACAAACAGTATACTTTGTTTCATAGGTATATGAAGATTCTAAAAATAAAAAGTACATAAACATTTGAGTTAATGTGTTTAAGACGTGTTTAAGACGTGTTTAATATTGTAGAAAGTTCAAAGTTTGAGATTTGCACAAGAAATAAAGCAGCGCAAAGGAAATTCCGTACAATTTTATATTCAGACACGAAATATATAAATTCTAAGTATTTGTTGAAATAAAACAAGAAACTGAAAAAAAATCCAGATTAACATGAACGAAACGCATTCTTTAAACTTAACGTTTTGCAAAAGATGCGTATCTATCTATCTATCTATCTATCTATTTATCTTTCTCTATTACAATCTATCTATTTCTATTCATATCTATCTCTCTATACCCACACTCTCTCTTTTATATATATATATATATATATATATATATATATATATATATGTGTGTGTGTGTGTGTGTGTGTGTGTGTGTGTCTGTCTGTGTGTGTGTGTGTGGAGAAAGGTGGACAAACACGGGATGTTATATTTTGAAAATGTCCATTATTGAAGCAAGAACTATATCCAAGTCCTGAAGAAGGTCTAATTGACCGAAACGTTGCATCGTCGACACTACTACCTACAATACACATCCATTTTCTATAACATCCCGTGTTTGTCCACCTTTCTCCACATACTGACGGATTAACGTCCTCACATTTCTCCCATATATATATATATATATATATATATATATATATATTATATATATTATATATGTGTGTGTGTGTGTGTGTGTGTGTGTGTGTGTATCAGCCTGCTGTTAAACTGAATATGCCATCGAGTGCGTAATTCTATTTTTACAAAACGCATTTTTTAAAATCATTGTTTTGCTTTTTATTAAATGTATACATCGGTATGACAATATTTTAAATATGTTATTGATAGACTAAAGATGATATACTTTAATATGCTTAAGTTTTTAAAAAAAGGCACCTACCATAAAGTGATACTTAACACGCACTCCCTGCAGGCTAGGCGTAGAGTGGCTTAACGGTCATCAGCGCGGAAAATAGTCTCGTCGAACCGAGTTTAAGTCAGATCCAGAGGGGTTTACTTCGTACTAATGTCTTTGGAAAAGGCGTGAATTTAACCACCCTCCCCTTAGCTATAGGTAAATAGCAGACCAGTAGAAGGTTCCTCTAATAGTAGAATAACAAGAAATAGAAATTAAGAAGTTGGGTGGTCAGCGACTAAATAGTTGCTTCATCTTACTTTAGCGTGGATGAGGAGAAAAATCAAGCATCCATTAGGCATGGACATAGTACCTATAAAAAAAGGTCATGAATTTTAACAGCAACATAGGTATACACACACCCACACACATACACACATTCACACATACACAAATATATATATATATATATATATATATATATATATATATATATATATATATATTTGTGAAATAAAAAGGCCTTAAATACCATGGGTATTGTGATTATGGACCATTTCCACTCGTGGGTATCTGGGGCCCACGGAGCTTCGTTAGACCACGTTTTTATTTTATTCAGACAGCTCTATTTGCTCTGTTTATAATAATTAAACATTGAGCTCTCATACGGAACCTGAACTCTACAACAAACTACTAGTAGAGAATAGGACCAGCCTAGAATGACCTTGTACCAAGAAACATGGTACCCTAACAAAGAATATATATATATATATATATATATATATATATATATATATATATATATATATATAGAGAGAGAGAGAGAGAGAGAGAGAGAGAGGGGGGAGGGAAAAACAAAGTGTTCCAAAAAAGATGAAAGTATCATACAGTTTATGTCGACATTTAACCGTTTTAGTTTATATAAAACCTTCCTTGGGACAATATATCATAAAGAAGTGAACAAAAACGTTGTTCAAACGGTGATGGATATTTTTAAATGACATGTTAGAAATATGTATAGGGAAAAAAGGCTTCATGTCCTGATTATGACGTTAAACTCTAACTGATGGTGAGGTTCCGGTTTTGGAAGTCT
>CM042149.1:16964760-16966670 GCA_023376005.1 Doryteuthis pealeii
TCTCTCGCCAACCGTCCCTATCAGTAATCGCCCTCGGCAGGTCCTCTGTGCAGCATTCAGGATCCACACGGGGCTGATCAATGTAGGTCCTTGCTGGACGACTCACACTGCTGTGCTCATGTGCAAGTTTCTACAGGGGAACGTCTCTTACGAGTTCGTCCTTGCTTCTCTAGCAGGGCCCAGTTCGTCTTACTCGGATGTGTGTTTGTGTGATTGGGAGCAAATGGACGTACAGTTGTTTTCTTGTAGGGTGTTGTTTCCACAATTCTTATGCAACTCCCATCTAGTTTATTCTCTAGGGGCTTTGTTAGGGTCCAAATGGTGCAGCCTTATAGTTGCACTGGTACAGCTACGTTTTGGAAGAATTGTCACTTTAAGTTAACAGTGAGATAAGATTTCCATATGATTGCTGTCCATAGCAGTCTATATCTTCACTATACGTGCATGAACATCGCTTTCTGTGGATGAGATATACATATCTAGGTACGTGAATTGGTCTGCCAATTTAACAGGCTTGCCATTGAATATGGAGATGCCTCCATTCGTTTTTAAATATTTTTATTTTATTACTTTTTTAAGAATTCAGAAACATGGTGCTAAGAAATAACTAGGATGGCCACCCAAGTTGATCGGGACAGGCTGTAGTCTTGGAGAGAGACATGTGAACCTTTGAAATAATCCAAAAAGGGTTGAAATACCGTATAACCCAACCAACCATCAAATGACACTCAATTTGGAATACTGATCACCATTCCGTTCAAATAATTGGGATATCTTTGCATAGATAAGACTTCTTCAGATAAAACATTGAGTTCAACTCCAATGGATCACTTTTTTTTTTCATCTTACAACGTGTAATAAATACCACGTGCAATACCCTGCCCTCTCCAGCCGCTAACTAGGTGGGATAACAGAGTTTAGGCGGCTAATAGCAGGGTTGCCACACCTAGAGCCGCCAAGCAGCCTTTTGGCCACCGGACAGGGTATTAAAAATTTTTTAAATATACAAAATAAGATAAATCGATGAATAAGTAAATAACGTCCGTTCGTCTTGGCAGTTTCAAGTTGAATGTATAACTTATACTGTGATATTTCCTCAGGTCCCATTAGATTATATATATATATATATATATAATAGTTTCGAGGTATTATTCTATCTTTTATTCATATTTTTGATATTTGATATTTTTACTTTTTATATGCGGAGTAACTAGTAGAATCACATGTAGTAAATGCGTTTGTTTTTAAGAACATATGTATGTATCTATAAGATATAATGATTTGTACACACACACACACACACATATATATATATATATATATTCACACACACACAATATTATATATTCACACACACACACACACACACACATATATATATATATATATATATATATATATATATATTATATATATGGATATATATATAATTCACACACACACACGCACATCACAACCACCGCACCACTATAACAAGCATTGTGTGGGTGAAAAATAATTTGAAATATGACAAAAGTTCATAGGCTGACCAAGATACTCTCATGGAATGCAACCCAATAAGGTTTATTTTTTAACATAGTCTGTTTTGTGGTCCACACACTTCTTTCATCGGTGTCGCAGTGCTTGGATCACCCCTGCGTCAAATTACAGTCCAAGTCATGCTGACAGTTGACCGTTTGCCATTAGATCACGAAGTTATGCCGGTGATAGGCAATTCAAATTATGTAACATAGACATCAAATTGAGGAGTATGTAACATTTCTGGGCCATTTTAGGAGGATATATATTCATTTCTATACTTATCTACTTGTGTTTTATTTATCTGCTGGGCTGGGTTCGTGTTGGGCTGGAATTCTCTCCATTCTTCGGGTCTGCGAACCACTTTCTTCTTTAGGATGTCTTATCTTGTG
>CM042149.1:16966680-17034180 GCA_023376005.1 Doryteuthis pealeii
CATATTTTCACCTTTAGTTGTCAAAATTCTAGCAATAAGGCAAATTAGAGTACGCCCCTTGACTTTCACTTTTCGCCAAGCTGTAGCTATTTTGAAGTCTGCCGTGTGAAATAAAATTAGAACTTTTTTCGAAAACAATACATTGCATGCTTTAACACAAAAAATCATAAAATGTGTTCTTAATAACAATTAAGTTCATTTCAGATAATGCGAACGCACAATTTTATGCTAGGAATTTTTAACAAACTAAAGGTGAAAATGCCATCTCTTTTTCGTTTCGTCTTTTCTCTCTCTCCATCTCATCTACACACAAGCTACTCACCTTTTTGTTTTACAAAACTGCTAGAAATTCTGGCACATAACATGTAATACTAAAGACGGAACAATAGCAGTCACACACATAAACAAAACATACGCACCTCGCACACACAATTCCTACAACCATATACAGTTCTCAACACCACTTAAAGAACATTGACTATTCAAATTGTATATATTGTATATAAGGTTGATTCTTATATATATTTACCAACCAATCGTTAACGAGCAGAATGCGGCAACAATGTAATTTCTTAACGCGAAGTTTAACAGGTTTTGAATTCAGAGTTTTTCCTTCTCCTAAACTGGTTACCTAGCCATGGTTAAGAGTCTAGTCTGCTTTGCTATTTAACCGCATAGCCTGAGGGAGAATATCTTTATTTTTTTTTCTAGTGTTTTCTACGGGAACCACATTTCCGAATTATCGTGTGTTGAAGTTGTGGGACAGCGACATTTGAATTTTCTTCGTCTACCCCAAAAAACAGAACAAAGGGCCTCACGCAACCAGTCTAGGAGAAGGAAAACTCTGAATTCAAACCAAAAAAGGTTCTCTTCTTGTTAGTAAAAAAACCTACTCTAGAGAGCTCTTACTCTTCCTCCTCCTTCCTCCACCTTTCATCTCCTTCCTCCTCCTCCTCCTTCGTCACCTTTCATCTCCTTCCTCTCTCTTCCTCCTCCTCCTTCCTCCACCTCTAATCTCCCTTCCCCTCGTCTCCCTCCTCCTCCCACTCTCATCACCTTCCCTCGCTCCTCTTTCCCCTCCTCGAATTCTACAATCGACAGAATTGGTAGTCATTCATTTTGATTTACATAACTACTATAATAAAATGCTATGTTTATTTTTTTATTGTATCCCTTAGATATTGGTTCAAAATATTAAAAAATACAAGGTTACGGGTTCGATACGGGCCTTCGCCAAACCCAGCGTATGAATTGCACAGGGATCTGTGCAGTAAAGTGAGGAGCTGATGGTGCGTGTGACGCTCCAACTCAGACCCTACAGACAATCTCCTTCGTCTAGCGCTAGTGAAAAGGGGATAGACTCTCTCGCTGTCCTGGCTGATACCGACAATTAGGCCCCTTCCGATGACGATTTTTTTTTACCGAAGATATACAGTTGTTTTCTATGTCTGGACCTATTTTTAAATTGAAGTTTTCAAGTTAACATCAGCATAGAGGGAGTCATGCATTCTGTTAAAATCAGAATGTCTGTTATTAGTGTATGAAAAAATCCAATAGATCTTCCGTGATTAAAAATGGAATATCAAAATTTGTAAGTAAGTAAAGTCGACGGGCGGCCAAAGGCGTATCAGCCGTCAGGCGAGGGAGTCTATCCCTTTTCACTAGCGCTAGACAAGGAGATTGTTTTGTTTAGCATCTGAGGTGCAGCGCCACACCTACTCAGCTCCTTACTTAAACCGCACAGATCCCTGTGCTAACTCATGCTTGAGTTGGGCGAGGGCCGGTATCGAACTAGGAACTTGTGGTTTCTAGCCGAACGCTCTATCGACTGAGCTAACCCGGCCCGTATTTTGATATTCAAAATTTGTAATGAATTACAAATTTTGTAATTTATTAAAAATTTATAACTTATTTATGAATTTATTTATTATTTATTATTTACTCATTCAATTTTGTTGAAAGATCTACGGGGCGGTGAGGCAAAAAGGGGTGGTGGAGGAGATAGGATGTATTAGGAACAGTTATAAATAACTTATTTTTTTTCAAAATCAAGATGACAAATATATATCATCTCTATTAATAATGGAGAATTGTCTGTATTTCTCTCTGTAACAAAAAACTAACGTCATAGCTTTACGTCACAGCTTACGTCACAATATTCTTATGCTATATACACCCAACATTTGAGTAAGCAATTTAAAAATTGTTTATTACCCCCCGGTCTTTTTTTTTTTTTTTTTTACAGTAACAAGAAGTTAACTAAAAGTTTACAATAAATAATACCTACGATTTTGTGAAAATTGATGTGGAAAATATTCAAAATAATTGTTTGATTATTACAATGCACGCAACATTTTATTTGAGAGGGACAGGGCTCAGTTTTCATTTCAAATTGTGTTTGGTTTTTTTGTTACTCCCTTAATAAATATGAGGATTTGTCTTACTTATGATACAAACCTCTGACATTGAATTTTTTAGCTCCCACTCTCTCAGGCAATGTCTTTTAAATTTTTAACGGACGTCCGGAGGGTTTTCTGTTCTAGTAAATACTAAGGAAAAGAACACATTTGTAGTTTTATCAGAATAATTAGGTTTCATTTGTGAAATACGACTTGTGTTTAATCTTGTTCTCAATTTGAAGCATAAAAAGTCTGTGTTCGCATTTATTTATGAGGGGGGGGGGGCGGGGCGTTAAAAATCAAATTGGAAGCCAAGGGGGCGCTAGTCTGAAAAAAGTTTGGTACCACTGACTTAGATATAATTCTTAGATTCAAATTATAGAAGTAGTTTCCTCCTTGAAATCTTTTGCAAAATCTGTAGAGTGACCTAATGTGTTTTTGCTTTCATATAAATGAACCTTTTAATTTATCTAATGATTGCCCTTTTTAAAAAAGAAATTTCGGTTGAATTTTAGGATTTAATACATTGCAACAATAATTTCAATATACGATAGTGATTAATGATTAAGAATAAATGTAATGGGAATTGATTTCGATAATTTTATAACTTTTAATTTTAGTAAAAAATCATTTGAGATTATAAGAAAAACTAAATGAAAAGATTATCTCTAAAGAAAAATATAATAAAATATGTTTTATATTGATAATATACATTAGTATTATTTTGGATTTTCGGACTATTGTCCTCATTTTTATTGTTATCTGTAATTTGAACCAACCCTTTATTCAATCCACAGGGGTATCATGTTCTCATTCTGCTAACCATGAGCTAGAGTAAGGTGTCAAGGCTGTGTTAATTATTATTCTATGTTACTGTCGAACCTTGAACCAGGATTGAACCTGCGGCCTAGAGATAACTGTCACTCAGAACCGTCTTAAATCAACGCCTTTATCCACTACGTTATGAGTCGAAATAATACTAATTATTAAGCCTCATCTAAAAATAGAGAGAAATAGTATATAGAAATGCAATTTTTCTAATAAAATCATTTCCAAAAATATTATTGTTCCTGTTAGGTAACCAACGAATTGCTAAAGAGTTGCTCCGGCTTTCATCATTAAGGAACTGACGGGAAAGCGGATATGGGAATTCCTTCCCCATGTTACTTTGGACTGGGGTTTTGGACAGTACATACGTTTTGTATTTTGAATACAAAAGCCTACTGATCTCTGCCCATTCCCTTCAAAACAGGAGAACTTTTTTTAACTCCTGTCATTTACAAAACATCCATCAATTTCTTCACCCCATAATCTATCCTGATGAAGGTTTAAATAAACGAAACGTTTAAGCGTCACTAAATAAATCTCTTATTTTTAGAACACTTCATTTTTCAAATTTCTTCATATTGGTCGGATTTATTTTCCCATATTTACTCCCATACCAATAACATGCAATTGTATCTATATATATATACAAGCAAAATAGTGGTTTACAGTGTGAACAGAAAGGCTAATTTGCATATTGATATCAAAAATTGGATTATAATAAATGTGCTTAGTATTATTGATTTCTAATTGTTTGGTTTTAATCTTAATGAATGTGAGCAAAGTTCTAGGAATGAATATTAAAAGAAATCCATTAACAAAGAAAATAACGGTAACTTTATGTCTTTACTTCATATTTTTAAATTAGTTAAATTTAGGAAAATTTGCAATGAATGACAGGAGTGAGGGAAAAATAAGTTTCAGTTTTATTCTATTTTTTTTATTAAACCCACCTTGTTTAAATCTTTTTATTTGTGTCTTATTTATTTTTCAGTTAGTCTTTTAAACAAATCTAATGACTAACAAAATATTTTAATGTTTTAACTTTTTATAGTAAATTATTAATTTTTCCTATTATTATTATTATTATTATTATTATACTCATTTTGAGTTTTCACATCACTACTAGCTGATGGTCTTTCACTGGAGTCTGAGTGACAGCAAAGTCTCCTCAGGTTCTCCAGGACTCTTCTGAGTATTCTGGCAGATTGCAGTAGTGCAGTGTTCTGAATGGTTTCAATCTTCTCTCGATTTCCAAACCTTTCCAAATCTTTTTCTAATCCTTTTGGGACTGTTCCAAGTGCACCAACGCAACGATTGAGTATGCAATGTTTCACTTCATGTTCTAATTTTTTCAGATTCTCTGGCAAGATCCAGATATTTGTCATTTTTTCAAATTTTCCTTTAGCTTCACCCTGGTGATCTGCTGGCACTGCAAAATCCACCCAGTTTGACAAGTTCTTTCTTTTTTGTTTATCAACGACTAGCGTCTGGGTCTTCTTGCTGGGATAAAGGTGATCCATTTTTATTTCAAAAATTATTATATTATTATTATTATTATTATTTTATTAATTATTATTATTATCTATAGGGGATGTATATCTATGTTTATTTTTTTTAGTATTTTTTTTCATGCAGTCAAAATTGTTTATTAATATTTGCAATTTCAACCTATTAGTTAATGAAAAATTACAACTAATGAATTAACAATAAAAGAAATTAATGATAAAAGTATATTATGCAAAATAATCATATCCTATTAATTCTTTTATTTATTGCCTGCTTCTCAAATATATAATTACGATTAAAAAATACTCAAAAACTGATAGGGTAATTCCACATCAATCATCAGAAAAAGTAAAATTGTCACACCAATCCACTTCCAACTTTTTCTGAATTTTTTTGCCAGTTTGTGGGACTGATGTTAACATAGACAGTCACCAAAATTTAGCTTGCAAATTCCAAAATCTGTTAATGTCGATTTTTTAGCTTCTAAATTTGAACACCCACAGTTTGTCCTGCCATGTCTCTCATCTCTACTCGGCCAGCTGGAACGAAGCAAACACTGCATTATCCTCTTGTGACATGCTGGTTGATTGTCTGGTTCTGTGGTCACAAACTTGTAGTTTGTAGTTTGGGTTTGAAAGAATTTTTGTGACACCAGGGAACTTTTCTGAAAAGTAATCGAGGATTTTTTTTGTACTTTTTGACACACCTTGTATTCTGAAAAATAAAGTTCCATTCATGTCTTGCAGTTTCTATCTAGGGAAATACAGCTTTAACTTTGTACATGTTTAGACACACTTGTATTCTGAAAAAAATCTAAATGAATGTAATGTTCTTTTTTTCAGAAATCGCAAGTCAAGTACAAAAAATCTCCATACATTTTTTGACACACTTGTATATACAAGGGTGAATAAAATGTTAGGGGAATTTGGTAAGAATTTGGGACGCATATTACTTTAGGCACTTTGGTGATCTTGAAATTAAGAAAGGACATATTTTTCATTTACACTTTCATTGTTATTTGTTAGAGGTTTAGGGTTGGGGTAGGTTTTAAGGGTTAGGGTTAGGGTTAGGGGTTAGTTTTATCAATTTTAAGAAAAATCCTAAAAATTCGTCTGTTAAAACAACAGATATTGATGGTGTAAATGAAAAACATGTCCTTTGCTTAATCCGAGATCAAAAAGGGGTTGCCTAAGGCTCATATGGTCCGAATTTGGCATAGAGCATTATTTAAAGTAGCACCTTTCTCTAGGAATCAATAGTAATTGACCCTTTCAGAGGACGTCTTCATAAACCTCTTACTGACCACTGTTCCTGAAATTCTTTTCTTTACCAGGAGAGTCAGTATGTGTTCCTCTTTTGGACTATCTTTTTAACTCAGCGTTATTTAGTGATAAAAGCACTGTTTAGCCCATATGTACTGCTCGTCGCAGTGATTGTTTCAAAAATGCTTTTGGCATCACCTTTTTGAGGTGCTCAGGTCCAGCATAACCAGGCCTGTCCTTTTAGATGACGGGTAGGCCTTTGGGGACGGTTCCTAGATCACACGATTCTTTTTTACTAAACAGGCTTTCTCTGTACACATCATACATTCTTGTGTAATTTGGCATGTTTTTGCACTTGTCAACCACCAAAAAGTTGACTGCATTGTCCTCTGTTCAAACCTGAAACACACTGGTTTGATATCCCAATATTTTAAATAGCCTTAAAAATTATTTTTCATATGACTGGAAATTTTTTTGCTTTGAAGCAATTCGGATGAAATTTATTGAAACAATCTGAAAAATAAGAAATAATGGACCATATGACCTTTAGGCACCCTTTTTGATCTCGCATTAAGAAAGGCACATGTATTTCATTTACATCATCAATATCTGTTTGCTTTAACAGACGATTTTTAGATTTAAAAAAAAAATTTAATAAAACTAACCCTAACCTAAACCCCTAACCCTACCCCTTGGACAAACACCCGGATTATTGACATGTCCATTTCTTAATCGGAGATCAAAAAGGGGCTGCCTAAAGGTATATGTCCGAATAATTTTTTACTTTCAAACCTCCATCATTTTTTCACTGCATAATTCTATTTTTCCTTTGACTAAATTTTCATTGTCCTGAAATAACCGAAATGTTCCAAACATCAACACTACGCACTAATAAATTTTCCATCCATTGAAACATCCCGTGTTTATTTGATATTTCTCCATATAAGTCGGATAAATATCATTGATTAGCGTTCATAACTGATGTTCATTGTCCTAAAGAAGGTTTCTTTATAAACCAAAATTTTTGAATATCAACAATAACAACTAATAAATTTCCATTATTGTAATATCCCGTGTTTAATTAATACATTTTCTCAATATATCTATATATTATATATATATATATATATATATATATATCTAAGCAAATATATGCACCTCCTAGTTGCAAGTATTTAAGTTTTAATATAATAAAAATATGATATTTACAATTAGAAATGGCTATGAGCTAAATAAGAATATATAACATAAAAAAGATTTTATCGAAAAAATAGAACAACTGAAATTTACTCTCATCATTCCATCTTCATTGCTAAATTTTCATAATTTAACTATCTAGTTAAAATAGGAGTAAAAGAATAAATTACACTTATTTCTTCTTGTTAATGGATTTTTAAAGATAGCTCTGAGATTTTTACTCATGTTAATTAAGAATAAAACAAATGACTTAGAAATCAATAATACTTAAGCATACTTATTAAAATAACATTTTTAATACAAATATGCAATTAGCCTTCTCACTCACACTGTAAACTGCTATTTTGTTGTATATATTGTATGTTAATAGTATTTATATATGGTCAACAGTACTATATGTAAAACATTTTATTAATAATTGAGGTTTAAATATAAATCCATGGAGAATGTGATGTTTAACTAAGGGAATTGTGACTTGAGTAGTATATAGTTTTCAATTACGATAGAAAATCACACAGTTCCATTATAATAAGCAATATATATGTATATAATATTACTGTCGTAATTTGGGCAGCATTCTTTCATTTATACATGTAGAACTTATCATGAATTCCACCCAAACATTAAAATTTGGCCAGAAAACTCGAAAAAGATCAAAAATAAAATTGTTAAACAGGAGATGTGTCTTTTGTTTACTTCTAACATGTGTTTATATATATATAATACATATAAACTAATATATATATGTGTGTATATTTTGATTTTTTGTTTTGTTGATTTAAAACACTGCTACAATAGGCTTGAGCTCTTTTTATAAGCCTTTTTCTTATCTATAAATATCAGTCTCATTTATGTTTGATATTTTGTAAATTTATCAGCTACAGAATATTTTGAAGGTCAAGGATCAATGGATTGAAAAGTTAATAATGAAAAATTATTTTTTTTTTACTTACTTGTATACTAAAAAAAAAAGGCCTTCATGAAACTGACATTTTGTTGGTTTCTTTGGCATTTATTTGCTTTTTTTCTCTTTTCATTTTTTCTTCTTTTCTCTGTACTTTTTTCATGGTAATATTATAATTTATTTCAATGGAAATCCGCAATTACTGTTGCCTGGCAATAGAAATTGAAATTATAAAATTTTATGCTAGCAATACTTCCCATTTTACATCAAGCTTAAACATTATAAAATATTATGACATTTATTTCAATGGAAAACCCAATTACTGTTGCCCTGCAATAGATTGAATTATATATTTATGGCTAGCAATACTTCCATTTTACATACAACTTAAGATTAATAATATTAATAAATTTATTTTCAATGGAAATCCAAATTAAACTGTTGTCTGCAATAGAAATTGAATTATCAAATTTTGCTAGCAATACTTTCCATTTTAGCATACAAGCTTTAAGATTATATATATTATAAATTTATTTCCATGGAAAATCCCAATTACTGTTGCCTGCAATAGAAATTGAATTCTCAATTTATGCTAGCAATACTTTCCATTTTAATACACTTAAGATTATAAAATATTATAATTTATTTCATGGAAAATCCAATTAAACTGTTGTCTGGCAATAGAATTGAATTAATCAAATTTATGCTAGCATGCTTTCCATTTTTAGCCATACAGCTTAAAATTATAATATTATAATTTATTTCAATGAGAAAATCCCATTACTGTTGTCTGCAATAGAAATTGAATTATCAAATTTATGCTAGCAATACTTTCCCCATTTTACATAAACAAGGCCTTAAGATTTATAATTATGAAAATAAGGTAGTCACTTTTTAATGTTCTGGAGATTATCTATACAGAGATTCTAAATATAACCCAAGCATCTCTTCATACACCACACTTAATTGTTAAACAAAGCAAAATAGTCTATCATATATAAAATGCAGTTGGTGTGTAGTATGTATGTCCAGATAACTACCAAAATAAAACAATTAATGACAAAGTAATTCTATACACAATAAATATCACTGGTTTTTGCTTTGTGTTTTTGTTTTAAGGCATGTCCAACCTCAGTGAACTCATTTAATGCCGACAAAGTTTTGAAATAATTCTTTTTTAATGGATACTCATTCTTTTTTTATAACACATTTTTTCTATTTAACGCCATAGATGGGAACGCTACAGGTAATACCACCGCCACTGGTTCTTGCTTTTTGCTGCAAAGATTCTAAAGATTTCATTTATATTCAAAGATATTTTAAAAATTAAACATATTCATAGAAATAGCATTGAAATTAATTCTTAAAAATGTCCATGCATTTGTAAATTTCAAAGTTAACAATCAACACCGTGTTTTTTTTCGCTTCCTTACCCAGGTGATTCTGCATGATTGCTTCAAGTTAAATACTTAATTCTTTTTATTATTTAATTTAAGATTTGCCTCGTTTTCAATGAATGTGCAGTAAGACAGGAAGCAACACTACAGTATAGAGGTGTTGTATGCGTAGATTCCACAGCTCTGCAACAGCCTCCAAGAATTGAAACCCTAACCACTAATGAAGCTTAAACGTCATACAGGACGATAACCACTCAGCCACCAACTTTTAACACATATATGAATAAAAAGAATTGGGGGTTTAGCATAGGGGTAACAGGGTCTGAGAACTATCATCAATAGATGTTGGACTTGTCCTGACACCAATTGAATTGAGGGGCTTCTCTGATCACCCTCTACCTACTAGACTGCTCAGCCACAAAGATTCCATCGTTAACTCTTCACGGGTCACCAACCCGGTAACAGGTTAAACCCTCTGAAGTGTGCCAGTCGGGGTTCTACCACCCACCGAACAGGTGAGATTAACTCATTATATTAGATCAGAATACATACATACAATACAACTGTGTGCAAGTTTATTTTCTATTCAATAGGATTCTTGATATTATGTCAGTACGCTGTTGGCTTGCACCACTGGACCCTAACTAAACGACTGAGAATAAACTAGATGGAGCTGCCCACAAGAATGCTGCGGGTGATCATGAACAAGGAGTGGAAACAGCCACCCTACGAGAAAAACAGCTGTTATGGCCACTGCCACATTCACCAAACCATCCGAGTAAGACGGACAAGACACGCGGGACACTGTGGAGAAGCAAGGACGACTCATAAGTGACGTCCTCCTGTGGAAGCCCACATTGGAAAGCCAGTGTGGGCCGCCAGCAAAACGTCGTTGATCAGCTCTGTGCGGATGCGGGATGCTGGCCATAGAGGCCTCCGAGATATGAAGCAATAGGGACGGATGGAGAGAGATTGTCTGGTATCGTGCTGAAAGCGCGACATGAGATGATGATGACCTACATTGGCATTCATAAAAAATGTAAATATGGCTGGACAAACATGACGCATGTGAAAGAAGTGGTGCATAACATGATTGCGTGACCAACCAAAAAATGCTTCTTCTTGGAGGAATACGCAAACTTTGTGGACTGTTGAATCAGTGAATTGAAAAGAGGAGACTATAAAAATGATGTATTTGTATATCCCTTGCTTTTAAGTAATACATTGAACCAACTAGAGTGTAGATAGTTTTTTGACTCTTCCTCATGCATTAAATTTTTTAGTAAGTTTTTTTCATTTATATAAAATTAGATAAATTCGGACCATATTACTTTAGCAACCTTTTGGATCTCCGATTAAGAAAGAAACATATTTTTCATTTACCCATCATATCCGGTTGTTTGTTGGGTTAGGGTAAGGGTTAGGGGTTAGGGTTAGGGTTAGGGGTTAGGGTTAGTTTTATAATTAAAAAATCTAAAATGCGTCTGTTAACAAACAACGATATTGACGGTCTAAATGAAAAACATGTTTTTCTTAATCGAGATCCTAAAGGTCATATGGATCCAATTCTTTATGATTCCTTGATGTTACAGAAAAAACTCTTAGAGACCAATTATAAAGAACTAAGAAAAATATGTGCGCCTTGGACACAATATTTTAAGTTGTCATATAATATTTAATCGAATTAGACAAGACTAATGAAATTAAATATGACACAAAAGAGTACTTATTTTTTTACTTTATTCTAATTGATTTCAATATAAATTATACATAGGGATTGCTTTAAATACATTTAAAGAATAAAACAATGATATTAGAAATCAATAACACAAAGCAATTATTTATTAAACACCAATTTTGTTAAAAAGGTATGCAATTTTCAAGCATATATTATGCAACATTTATTTCTTAAATGATATATAACACACATTGCAGGATTTTGATCAACTAACACCGCCTTCGGGGTCGGTGTGCTTTGGCTACTGGACTGGGGTGTTAGAATTTTCTTACTTGTTTGATACAACCCTCTGACATTGAATTTTTAAACTCCCACCCTCTCAGGCAATGTCTTTTAAAAAATAATTTTACGACACCGGAGGGCGTTTTTTTGTTGCTAGTATTTATAATAAAACTATTTTTTCTATTCTCTTTGTTTACACAATTGAAAACCTAAATCATTATATTACAATCATAAAAATAATTGTTTAAGAAAACTTAATTATTTTATTCCACATGCACATAACAATATAGGAGTTAATCCTATAGTTGCAATTCCAAGATTAAAGAGCCCAATCTGATTGCTATTTGCCTATAGGTGGAAGGAGAATAGTTGGATTCATACCTTTCCCAAGTGTATTATCGCTATGTGAAATGCTAACAATCGTTGATGTAAAAGGAAATAATATTATTGAATTTGCAGTAATAAAGGTAGACAAGTTCAACCAAAACAAAAAGAGTTACTTCCCTTGAAAACGAAAATTTTAGAATATTCATTGATATTTTGTATTATATTTTTATTTTACTTTCAATATCTAATAATCATTATTGAAAACATTGAAAATTGTCTGTTTTTTCTAGAGTTGCGCAATGAAGGATCTTGGTGGTGATTTCTGTTTAACATTTGAATTTTACGAAGATTAATGCCTCACTTGACAAAATGTTTTTTAATTAAAACAACAGCTTTAGACCCCCCCCCATATATATATATATATATATATATATATATATATATATATATATATATATATATATATATATATAAGTGTTGTTCTGGTTCCAACGGGAGAAAATTAAATATTTTATAAAAAAGAAGGTCCGCAAAATGGATTATGTTTTTCAGAAAAAAAATGTTTTATTATTTTTATCTTATATATATATATATATATATATATATATATATATATATTATATATATATATATATATATATATATATATATATATATAATTAATATAATATTAATCTATTTAAGTTTAAAAGAAAAAGAGAAAAAAGTACTCATAAAAGATATTTTCTTAAAAAAAAAAAAAATAATAATAAAAAAAATCATTTATTTTTTCTATCAATACTAATACATAATTTAAGATAATCTTTTATTTACTTATTTACTATAAAAAATAATTTAAATTAGAGAACAAAGGGGATAAAGGGGAAAAAAAAAAAAAAAAAAAAAAAAAGAAAAAAAGAGAAATACACAAAAAAAGGAAAGAGAGAAAGAATAAGAAATGAAAGGTGAAAGCGAAACAAAAGCTAAGTATGTTAAAAAAAAAAAAAAAATTTTCTATTAACGGTTTTTATTCATTTGTTCACTTTTGTTTTTGAAATTATGACACGCTCACACCGTTGCTACACATTGCTACACATTGCAACATTGCAACATCTACCGGATGTCAGCCTTGTTCTCAACAAACTTTTAAGAAAGAAAAAAAAAGAAAGAGAGAAATAAGAAATTACAGTTATTCGCCCATTCATAAAGGAGGAGAAGAAGAAAGAGAGGAAAAAAAAGGAGAGGAAAAGAAATAAGAAGAGAAATTATAACCACACAAATAAAAAAAAAACATAAGCACGTCATTTCTGAAATCAGTCTCTGACGATAAAGCTTCGCTTTGAAATCGATTAGACATATAAACATCTTTTTGTCTTTATTTTTTACGCATTGTATTGCCTTCGAATTTTATTATTTTATAACATACTTAACAATGCTTCAAGCAAATTACCAATATATATATATATATATATATAACATTTAATATTGATAATATTGTGCACTATATTCATTCTAAATAGTGCCCAATATCGTCAATAGAGCATTCATAACTAAGTTTGCCTTGTGTGGACATGATGTTAACGGCGGTGAGATTTTCAAATCAACCACTTGGTTTGAAAATCACATAGACAAGAAACTGTCAATAACCAAATGGCATTGACTTCATGTTCACACGACAATACTTATATATTGAAGTGTGGCTTTCATGTATGCTTTTTATATAAATTTAATGAAAATGACATAGCTTATATATCTAACTAATGTTAGTAACTAAAAGAAAGTATTTATTTACATTAAAGACAATTGTTGGTAATTATTCATGTCCCAAACAAAATGGCATTACTTTTTTTTACTCATCCTTGTATATAGAAAACCAAACCAAACAAATGTGGGGTACAAATAGTTTTTAATGTCTATTTAGCTTTCTGTTTTAGAGAAGAAATAATACCCCTCTGGAATTGAATGGACTGTTCTATTTTCAATATAAGCATTGATGGTGTTAGTCTCGGGGAGCGGTCTTTCCTAACGAGACTAGCTAGTATTATACTACTAAAAGTAAAGTAAAAGTAAAGTCGACGGGGCGGCCTAAAGTCGGTATCAGCCAGTCAGCGAGGGAGTCTATCCCCTTTTCAATAGCGCTAGACCAAGGAGATTGTTTTAGCATCTGAGGTGGAGCGCTACACCTTCCATCAGCTCTTTACTTTACCACACAGATCCCTGTGCTACTCATACGCTGAGTTGGCGGGAACCGGTATCGAATTAGGAACCTTGTGGTTTCTAGCCGAACGCTCTACCGACTGAGCTAATCCGGTTCGAGTTATTATTTAAATAATCAACCCCAATAACATTTACAATACTTTCAAAAGCTGCTATTTTGTAAAATTGATTTCTTATTTTATTTTATTTTCGGTTATTTTAATAGAGTGAATGTGATAGAAGAAAAGTTGAGGGACATGAAATTGCAAGTCCATGCATGGGAAGAGAAAAATGAACGACATGTTGCACGAGTATGTATTCATATATTTTGATTTTAATGCTCAAATCTGTTCTTTTTTTTTTTTTTTTTTTTTTTTTTTTGTCAGATCTTCTGAAAGGCAAATCAGATTTTAGTATTATTTGGATTATTCAGAATATTGTCCTCATCTTTATTGTTATCTGTACAACGTTTCGGCATTCTTCTTCAGGTATTTCCTGTCGGACTCGGAAGCCTTCTCGAACTCGGGAACCTTCTTGTCGGATTCAGGAGCCTTTTCGAACTCGGGAACCTTCTTTTCGAACTCGGGAACCTTCTTGTCATAATCTGGAGCCTTCTCGGGAGTCATCATGGAACTTTGAACCCAACCCTTTATTCAATCCACGGGGGTATCATGTTCTCATTCTACTAACTATAGCTGGGGTACCGGTATTAAGCTGTGTTAATTATCATTCTATATTATTGTTGCCCTTGACCAGGATTGAACCTGCAGCCTGGAGATAACTGTCACATAGAACTGTCTTAAATCAACGCCTTTATCCACTATGCTATATGTCCAATTGAATACATAGTATAGATGAGGACAATAGTCCGAATAATCCAAATAATACTAATTATTCAAGCCTGTCTAAAAAAAATTCAGAGAAATCAATAAAGATGAGGACAATCCGAATAATCCAATAATACTAATTATCAAGCCTGATCTAAAAAATTCAGAGAAATAGTGAAGATAACAATAAAGATGAGGGAATAGTCGATAATCCAAATAATACCAAGCCTGAATAAAGATAACAATAAAGATGAGGACAATAGTCTGAATAATCCAAATAATACTAATTATCAAGCCTCATCTAAAAAATTCAGAGAAATAGTGAAGATAACAATAAGATGAGGACAATAGTCGAATAATCCAAATAATACTAATTATCAAGCCTCATCTAAAAAATTCAGAGAAATAGTGAAGATAACAATAAAGATGAGGACAATAGTCGAATAATCCAAATAATACTAATTATCAAGCCTCATCTAAAAAATCAGAGAAATAGTGAAGATAACAATAAAGATGAGGACAATAGTCCGAATAATCCAAATAATACTAATTATCAAGCCTCATCTAAAAAATTCAGAAATAGTGAAGATAACAATAAAGATGAGGATAATAGTCCGAATAATCCAAATAATACTAATTATCAAGCCTCATCTAAAAAATTCAGAGAAATAGTGAGATAACAATAAAGATGAGGACAATAGTCCGAATAATCCAAATAATACTAATTATCAAGCCTCATCTAAAAAATTCAGAGAAATAGTGAAGATAACAATAAAGATGAGGATAATAGTCCGAATATCCAAATAATACTAATTATCAAGCCTCATCTAAAAAAATTCAGAGAAATAGTGAAGATAACAATAAAGATGAGACAATAGTCCGAATAATCCAAATAATACTAATTATCAAGCCTCATCTCAAAAATTCAGAAGAAATCAGATTTTGTGTGCCAAGTTATTGAATTTATTGTGTTTTATTTTTATAGAACAATAAATTTGAAATCTGAACAAAAGATTTTGATGGAGCGTTTATTGGAGCAATCTCGAATAGTGGAGAGAATTGGGATGATGAAGATGTCATTGAAAATCAGCTGTTCTGGAACTCTCAAGAAAAATGGACATGTTCTAAGAGTAAAGAGAATGAGATTGCGGGTAAGATTTTATTTTCCAAAAGGTGGGATTTATCAATTTCTCCATCAGGGTGAAATATGACAAAAGGTTGATTTTAATGGGGGACACTTTGGGACCCCCTAAGTCATGAAGAATTGACCCTACCAAATTATGTACAAGAGGGGACGCAGCTTGGGATAAGGAAACCTCCTGAAACAGATCTATATACTTATGATATAAGCACACATGGATTACTATCGGTTCTGAGAGAGAGAGAGAGAGAGGAGAAGAGAGAAGAGAGAGAGAGAGAGAGAGAGAGAGAGTAAAAAATAATCCAGACTTTCGCCAGAACACATCTATTATTTTCACACTGTGTTCTGTGCATGCATGCTTATAGTTAGCTCTGTTGAGGTCACGTGGTCGAAGCTTGAGTCTGATCGCGCCGTTTCGCTTGCTGTCTTTTACATTGCCTCTCTATGAGCACAAAGAAAGAACAAAGTAGTGGCCCGGTTTCTCTGGTCAGAAGGAGTGTCAGGGGCTGGAATTATTAGAGGCAATACAGGGACAGTGCACTAACCATGTAGAAGCATGTATAACTGGATAGAGACGTTTAAAACTAGTTGGACAGAGAAGTGGTGCATAAATGGTAGTACAGACAAGTGAAAACCTTCTTGGAGGGAATATAAAAGCTTGTAATTGCTGTACATCCAGGACAGGCAGTTTGCATTTTACATAGCACTAATGCCCTTTGAAAAGATATACATTCTACTATTTTCCCTCCAGCTATGGGTAAATAGTTGGACAGACGGGGCTCTTTAACCTTGGTTAGGCAACTAGTCTAGGCGAAGAAAATTCTGAAACCTGTTAAACACCACTTAAGAAATTTAACTTCCTATCGTGATGAGGGGTTGGTGAATATATATACACACACACATTATTATATATATGTATATATATATATATATATATATATAAAATCTTGTAACTGGAATAATGTTTGCCTCTCAAACACTTTTTCTTGGGGGCAAAGAGATGATACTCTGAAGGTGCAAAATCTGGCGAATATGAAGGAAGCGGTAAAGTTGTCCACCAAATGGGGAGATTTTCTCACTCGTCTTGATGCTTATGTGTGGTCGATCATTGTGATGCAGAAGGAGGACATTACCGATTAGCAAGTTGGGTCTTACTCGTCGGATTCTTGCTCTCAGCTTCGTTAGAGCCTCAATGTAGGCCTTATTTTGATGATAAAAAAATTCACATGAAATACAGAAAATGGCATTACTTTTTAACTAACCTTTGTATTTGCCATTTATTGTAAAAATTTGTCCTATTGTTACATAATTTATGAGCAATTATAAGTTATGAACGTACCTGTAGTTAGACTTTTGATTAGGGTCCGTTAACTTAATATGATGGTTTCCATGGAAAGTTACCCACAGTTGTGACGGGTAATGACCTTTTACCCTAACCTTAAAGCGCGCGTCCAGCGTGGAAATAAGTTTTAGTTTAGTTAGATGCGAACCGCTACCCTATCTTTTAGGGTTCGCAACTCACCTGCGGCGGAAAAAAAATGGGCTGAGTTGAAAATAAAAGCTTAATCAAGAAACAAGCAAGTCTTGTTTGTTAATTGCATTTTAAGAAACAATGACCAGCCCTGCACAAAGAAGAATGAACCCCAGCAGAAGTCCTGAAGAGAAGTAAGATCGGCAATCAGTAGACGAGTTAACAGGAACAGCAGTAAGTAGAAGTTACCAAGTAAGACTACCTATTAACTACTAGAAGCGGCTACTCGCGTCGCCTGAGTATAGGGGGTTAAAAGTTAGTCCTTCAGATCCATTATGACTGAATCATGAATTGGATTCTCGTAGGGTGTCCATTAAAATCCCTACGTAAAAAAAGACCTTGCATTGATCCAGCCACTCTGAAAAGAAACGTTAATGTCTACTAATTAAAATATCAAACGCAAGAAATCCCACACTGTTAGCATTTACATTTTGTTTTTTTTTAATCATTTTCACGAATATAAATCAAATCTCTAATATTTTTTGCTCAAAAAGCAAGAATTGGTGATATTTAATTTGTATATAATTTTGTTAGGGGGTTGATTCAGAAGGCTATCACAATGCAGGTGTAAAGAAAAATAATAATACGGTAACAATGATGTTGTGTGTTAACCTGTATTTATTCTTGAATTTTCGAGATAATATCTCTTTTTCAAAAGATCACTGGAACTGAAGCAGTCTAGTTATGGCATTTCTTTTTAAATTATTATTTTTTTTTTTAAATGATGGTATTTTATATAACTGTATTTCGTGTTGTATGTTTACGTGAATGCGGGTTTTTTTTTACTTGCGCGTATGTTGTCATGCGCGTGTCCATGAAAATGCGTGTTGGTTTGACGTTATGACTGTATCCTAGCGCGGATTGCACGTGCATATGTATGTGTGTATTAAAGAGCGTATTATATTTGGTGCCATGGTGATGTATAATATTTCGTCTTAGATATGATATAAATCAATTTAATCATTTATTATAAAGTAAATATATAGTATATATATTTACTTTATCATCGTTTTATTTTCATAGTTTCATCCGGACATACAAAACATACATACATAGATACATAAATAAATACCAACTACCCTTTATATATGTATAGATTATCATCTATCTATCTATCTATCTATCATATACCTGATGTTTTATGTAACACTATGAATATTAACATTTTAAAACTTTTCTTTACAGAACTTCAAAATCAAATTACTGAAGTTGAAAAAGAAATTGAAGAATTGAAAAAGACATTGATTACTGGACGTCTTATCGAGAAAAGGATCATTTCTATCATGCAACATACATTGAAGTTCTCAAACAACAAATCAAAGATATGAATACATGTTCGACTTACCTGCATAGTAAGTTATGTTTGGAATACAAGGTGTGTCAAAAAAGTATCTAAATTTTTTGTTCTTTTTGACACAACTTGTATTCTGAAAAAAGTAAACATTCTGTTCATTGTTCATTTCTATCTTGGTAAATACAGCTTTAAACTCGGATCTTTTATGACAAACCGTGTTCTGAAAAAATAACGTTTCATTTATTGTTTATTTCTATCTTGGTAAATACAGCTTCAAACTCGGAACTTTTATGAACACACTTGTATTCTGAAAAAAAAATAACGTTTCATTTATTGTTTATTTCTATCTTGGTAAATACAGCTTTAAACTCGGATCTTTTATAACACGCCTTGTATTCTGAAAAAAATAACGTTCCATTCATTGTTCATTTCTATCTTGGTAATACAGCTTCAAACTCGATACTTTTATGACACGCCTTGTATTCTGAAAAAAATAACGTTTCATTTATTGTTTATTTCTATCTTGGTAAATACAGCTTCAATCTCGATACTTTTATGACACACCTTGTATCTTTCATTAGCATTTAGAAATTGCATGTATATCCCAGTGATAAATGAATGGACAATGATGTAAGGCCTTGGCTGTTTGGTTGGTTGGATTTATGGCATATCAACCCTTGTTGGGTTATTTTATGCCGAAGATATTTTGTTTGATTCATTCCTGATGTGTATTCAATTCTTATTCTAACTTAGTTTTTAAACACATTTTTTACACTCATTTTTTTTATATTCAAGCCATAGATGGGACCCAAACAGGTACTACCACTCCGGCTCAGAATGGTAATACCTGGGAGTAGTAGCGATAAAGGGTTCCTCCACAATCCCCAGAGTTCTAGAATTGAAAGTTCACAACTAGATATAGTTTACCATCATACCCAGGCCACTAAAACCCTCAGCTTCTACCTTCTAGCACATATATGATAAAAGAGTTGGATGTTTGCCATAAGGGAAATGGGGCCAGGGCAATCATATACGTGCTACAACTCAATATGACCAGCTAATTGATCAGATAGGGCCCTTGCAACCGTCTGTCTAGCTGTAAGGACAAAAGTGGAGTGTTGCATGTCATGAAGTGCTCAGCCAACAGGATTCCGTCCATAAACATCATGATCACTATTTGAATGTTCATATCCCTCTACTGAAGTGCAGTCAGTGTATTTCTACAGACTTAGCTGACAGGACAGTATTTCAAAAGACAATTTAATGAAAGAATATTGATTGATATATAATTCTTATATGCTGAATATGTAAGATAAATTAAAATGTAATACTTTCTATACTAATGAATAGCAAGTCCAGTTCATCATAATGTTCACAAGTTAATATTATTTATGTAAAGTAATTAGAGACTGCTTTTCAACCAAAATTTAAAATTGTAAAAAAAAAAATTCAATGACTCCCCTAAAAGAAAAATCTTAAACATTTGAATGAATTTGAATTTAACTGTTAAAACTTGGTTTTATTAGAAAGAGAGCATTTATCTGAATTATGAGAGCAAAACTATTTTATGTCCAATTATTAAAGAAAACGTAAGATTTCAAAGGTCTGTTTCTCTGAATGTTTGAGATGAGGCTTGAAGATTAGTATTATCAGCGTTATTTGGACTATTGTCCCCATCTTCATTGTTATTTGTACAAGGTTTCGGCCTATATACCCTCCGGCCTTCTTCATGTATTTCTTGTCGGACTCGGGAACCTTCTCGGACTCGGGAACCTTCTTTTCGAACTCGGGAGCCATCACGGAACTTTGAACCTAACCCTTTATTTATTCCACGGGGGTATCCTGTTCTCATTCCGCTAACCATAGCTGGGGTAGGAGTTGTGTTAATTAATTATTTTTTAACTGCTTCAAAGTTCTGTGATGGCTCCCGAATACGACAAGAAAGTTCCCGAGTTCGAAAAGAAGGTTCCGAGTCCGAGAAGATTCCCGAGTCCGACAAGAAATACCTGAAGAAGCCGGGGGTATATCGGCCGAAACGTTGTACAAATAACAATGAAGATGGGGACAATAGTCCGAATAACGCTAATAATTCAAAGGTCTGTTTAGATTTCTTACGAAAGAGCGTGGCAAAAATTAACTTTTTTGCCGCCCGGAGGGGATTTGGTTTGCTAGATTTTACAATGCAATTGCTGTAGTTAACCTTTCACGTCGATACTATTTTCAAGTGATTGGATTGAAAATCGCATAGAAGATGAATTGGCAGTTACCAACCGCCGTTGACTTTATTCCACACTACTCTAACACATGGATACTCGAATAATGGAAGATTACATGTTGTTCGCTTTCATTAAAGGTTCCACTTTTCTCTCACACACATCTCTCCTTCGTTTAACCCATCCCTGTCGGTCCAAAGCCATGACTCCTAACCCATAGATTGAAAACCCCATAGTAACAGACATACATACCAAGACAATCATTAAACTATCAATTTTGAACCCACTACACCATCATACTTTGGCGGTTAATTCAAGACCTTCTTCAGTTTCCCCCAGTTTGTCATTAGAATCAGACGCATCTAACACGACCCCTAAAGAAATATTCTACATTCCTTTAATCATTTTTAACCCAGAGGCTGGTGGAAAACATTAAACTTTTCTGTACCTTTTATTGTTATTTTCTTTTTCTTAGATGTATGTATTTGTAAATAATACCTAACTCTTACGTTATATTAACTGTGTAAGATTCAAAGTTGATAATTGAATAACATACAATTCCGACACGTTGTGAGACAAAACATTTAATATATATAACAGCAGATGGAAACGATAAGATACATAATGTACAGGAAAAATAGAACATGTAAATACATATACAACATTTAGGTGTAAACAAGATACCCAAATGTACATAAAATATAGATGTTACAGACATGGAACTAAAGGATAGTCCATGCTGTATAAGGGACTTAGAGTAATGTAAGGGGGAGGCAAAAGCCCACCGAGAAAAGGGGTAGATAGATTCTAGCCCATAGCAGTTCTTGAAAAGATCCAGCTAAAAAGAGGAAGCAGCGTTTTAAAATGAACGCGCTTAAATACCAGAGGTCCCCTAGTGGGAACAAACAGCAACGCAGCGAGAAGATAACTCTTCCGGCAAAAGGAAGATAATTCCCTACAACTGTATTAAGTTTTGTTTTATTATTTGGGTAAGTCCATGTCAAACCATCCAGGCCATGTCACCCACCCTCTTCAATTATTCTGAAAGTTTGTCCAAGTGTTGATTATGATAACGTTAGACAATCAATAAGATTTGAGTTTCTGTTATGTCTTGATGTACAGATAAAAATACGTTGAATAGAAATAATGAATGCAAACCAAGGTTATTGTAAAATCTAACAAGAAGTGTTACATAATCTATGCGGTTGCATAAGATTATTGTCGGTCCCCTGTAATTCTGAGGGGATGACCCTTTTCATACCATGGCCGGGTCCTTCAATGGAAAATTACAGAAGCCCGCCAAAATACGTGAAGTCACGTGGACCTGTTCGGTCCCCAGTTTTACAGTTGGACGTCAGACAGTGAAGATGTACTGCCAAACTGTGACTCACTCTGCATACGCGCGCTATGTTAGTTAGCAGATGTCTGGTGGGGATTTAACAATAAAACAAGATCAAAAGTAAATCGAAGTCTTGTGTTTATTACCTAAAAACTAACAATGACACAGGGCTTCTGATAATGAGAAATCCCTAACAGAAAACCAGACCCGAAGTCCCAAGAAAGTCCAGACCTTGGAATGCCAGACCAAGTCAAGATAGATGACGATATACCAAAGACGATCAGAAGCATACCAAGACGGCCAGCAGAAGAATAGATGTCCAAGTAAGTGAAGAAGAAAGAGGTATGCAACATTATAATTATTTAGTGCCAGTGAAGAAGGCGCTATGCAACAGAAGAATTTATTTTAAGACCCGAGTAGAAGATGCTTCTTTACTCGCAGACGACCAATACATAAACTGAACCCACATCAGGGACGCTGTATTCAAAAAATAAAACAATGATCTAAGGGAAGTAACCATTTCGTTAGGTGACCTAACAATTTCCAATTCCAAAAATTTGCGGAGTTATGTCGAATTTTAGCTTTCCAAATTTGGTGGGGTTGGATGTTTTTCAATTGGAACGTCTAATTTTGGGGATTGTCTAACGTCAACATAGTCCACACCTGGAAAAAAATTCAGAAAAATTGAAGGGTTGGGTGACAATTTTACTTTTTTCTGGATGATTCGACATGGAATTACCCAACTTTATTTCATTATTCGGTAATAAAGGAATATTTGCTCCTACCATAAAATAAACTGAACCCCATTTTATGTCCGTGTTTTTGTATTAAATGTTTTATTTTTCTTGCACTCGTTATGTAACATAAAGAAAAATAAAACATTTAATACAAAATATATTTTATTTATTTATTTTAATATTCATTTCAATGTGCATATTCTAAAAGTTTTTATTTTGTGAGAATGTTTAGTTTTAAAGTGGGGGCTCGTTTTACAATTTAGGCATAAATTGGATCCTCCTTTATGAGCGTAATTTGTTTTTTTCGTCGACGGTGATTAAAAATCTGACGTATTTTTTTAGAGTACCAAAGCCAAAAAAGAAAAGAAATAATAACAACAACAACAAAAGGTAATATTCAACTTTTTACTCGTAAATTTCCTGGCGTAAAATTAGGCTTGGGCATTTTATAGTAGGAATTTACGAGTAAAAAGTTGAAGTGTAAAAACGAACCCCCACTTTAAAATTAAGCATTCTCACAAAATAAAAGTTTTTAGAATATACATATTGAAGTAAATATTAAAATAAATAAAGGAAATATATTTAGTATTGTAAATAACGGGTGCAAGAAAAATAAAACATTTATTGCAAAAACACGGACATAAAATGGGGGTTCAGTTTATTTTATGGTAGGAATTTACGAGCAAATAGTCCTTTATTACCCATTATTCTAGGTTCCTTTGCCACTGAAAGGTTAAACTACCACCCGATTTTCGCTCAAGTGAGAAGACAGAATAAATGTTTCATATAATATCATGATAAATTACTATATAAAATTCATTTAGAATATGAGCAGCCAGATATTAATTTTAAAAATGCATTTTTAGATCCTAAAAACATTTTCTTAATAACTACTTTACTTTAGTATCAATCGCTAATATTTTTTTGTCGAAAACTGTATCGAAAATTTAGCGACACATTCCCTTAATCAAATTAAACATTTCTTTCTTTTTCAGAAATTTCATCAGTTTTCTCATTGTTTTTGTTTTGAACAAAAATCCATAAATTCTTTAATATTTGCTTTTGTTTCCGTGATAATATCTCCAGTTTGTACAATAGATTTTTGTTATGAAAATGAATAGAATTGTCATTTGTCATTTTTTACAGCATTCCTTACTGAGAAATTGGCCAAGGATAAAGATACAATTCACCAAGATATGACAAATAAACTGGATGATCATAAAATTGAAGCAACAGAGGTATATATATAAATATATCTCCCATCTCCCTCTTACTCACACAGATAAAATAAGGAGGTAATCGAGAGATACATAGAGAGGGGGAGAGTGATAGGCAGCATGACGGGTCAGTTTTTTTACTTAATTGCAAATTACGACTAATTAGAACCAATTAAAATGGAATTTTTTTCAAGCATAATTCAATCCTAAAACTAGGGAATAATTTAGTATAACTTTTGTGTAATCAAAGCTTTTGTAAAATAATAGAAGATATATTTTTCTTTACCTTTCTTTTCTTTTTTCTCTCTTCTTCCTTTTATCTTTTCCTCACTGTCAATCGTCTTTGCAGACAATCCTTAAAATATCAGATAATGATATTAGATAAGCTTATCTAAAACAAATTAGGGTAGCCTAAGTTCGAGAAGTTTCTTGAGTCCGGCAAGAAATCTCTGAAGAAGACCGGAGGGCACATCGGCCGAAACGTTGTACAGATAACTATAAATATGAGAACAATAGTCCGAATAATTCAAATAATACTAATTATCAAGACTCATCTAAAAAATTCAGAGAAAATAATTATGAAGTTTAGTTGGTTGGTTGAATGTTACAGCATGTCATCCTTGATGGGTTATTTAATGCCAAACATGTTTTGTTTGATTCGTTCTTGTTTGGTTTTCATTTTTTTCAACACAATTCTTAAATTCGTTTTTGTTATCTAAAATAGTAATGTTAATTTCAATATTTTGTAATGGAGTTAGTAATTTGAGGCCTCTTACGTATCTAAAACACGACAGGTTGAAATAATTCGACCCTTTTTTGCTACCAATGACTGAAGCTACAACAATGAATAATAATAAGTTTTATTTATCCAGTCATTAATGTTGGTTTGGTTTTGTTTTGTTTGTTTTACGACATATCAACCTCGGTGGTCATTTAATACCGATAAAGTTTTGAAACGAAGTCATTCTTTATGGATACTCAATTATTTTTGATAAACACATTTTTCTATTTAACTCATAGATGGACCCTAACAGGTACTACCACTCCGGGTCAGAGTGGACATGGAGTAATTGCGATTAGAGGGTACTCTATACGCAGCAGTGCTCCTAAATTGGAACCAACAAGATTCAATTTAACATCATATCCAGGATACTAAGACCCTCAGCTGCCTCTTTCTAGTACATATATGATAAAAAGGGCTGGGTATTTTCCATAAGGGTCGTTAAGGGTCGGTAAGTTATAGGTTCTAAGACTTGACGTGACCTCCCGTCTAGCCCAAGTAAGGGCTAAAGGGGTGTGTTGAATGTCATGGACTGCTTATTCAGCAGGGTTCCATCCTTAAGTATCACAGGCCACCACCCAGGGTCAACAGGTTGGCACATCCCCTTTTCACTGTCGCTAGACGAGGGGATTGCTTTTTGCGTCTGAGGTGGAGGGCCACACCTACCATCAGCTCCTTACTTTACCGCACAAATCTCAGTGCTACTCTTACGCTGAGTTGGCGAGGGCCGGTATCGAACCAGGAATCTTGTGGTTACCAGACGGATGCTCTACCGACTGAGCTAAACCGACCCTCGCTGTATTCTACTGCCCCAGCCGACAGGGCGGGATAAGACATATGGTTAAATACTTGTTCTGAAGTCATAAAACATTTAGATTATTCGCAATATTATTTGATTTCTCTGAATGTTTGAGATGAGGTTTGAAGATTAGTATTATCTGCGTTATTCGGACTATTGTCCCCATCTTCATTGTTATTTGTAAGTAGACCTAGCATAGAAATGAATACAATATGGGAACCCATAATTAAGAAGGCCAGATCAGATTGAAAAAAAACAACAAAAAAAAAACAATGAGTCTAGGTAAAAAATCATACATAAGTAAAATAAGTAGATATTCTAGCCAAATCAAGACATTAGGTTTATAAGTTCCCAAAATTCACACTCAATTGTCCAATTGGACACATGGCCGAGTGGATTAGGCAGTTAGGTTAAAACAGTTCTATGTGACAGTTATCTCTGGTTCCCGAGTTCAATCCTGAGTGAAAGCAGTTAGAAAAATAATTAATTAACACAACTCCTACCCCAGCTATGGTTAGCGGAATGAGAACAGGATACCCCCGTGGAATAAATAAAGGGTTAGGTTCAAAGTTCCGTGATGGCTCCCGATTACGACAAGAAAGTTCCCGAGTTCGAAAAGAGGTTCCCGAGTCCGAGAAGAAATACCTAAAGAAGGCCGGAGGGTATATCGGCCGAAACGTTGTACAAATAACAATGAAGATGGGGACAATAGTCCGAATAACGCAGATAATACTAGATTGTTTGATTAATGCAGATCAGGTATGACATTTATTTTGTTTTTAATGGATTTTGTCTATTTCAGCTTGCAATCAGCCAGATGCCAAAACAATACAAGCAAGAAATACAAGATAATGATTGGCTAAAACAAGAGGTATATAAAAATATTTAGAACATTTCATGTTTTAAGATATATTTAAATAACACATTTATAGAAAAATATCAGAAATAAAGGGTAGAAAAGATGATATGTATTGTAGTATTAAAGCAATGTCAATTTTAAAAAAAGAAAAGACAAAGATGTCTTGGCAAAATATTACGGCCAGCAAAAGGAATCAATAGCCACTTACCACTATACCTATATCAATATAATATTGCAGCCAAATACACTTAATTAGAAGTGTATGAATCATCCAGTACACACACACACACACACACACACACACCACACACACACACAACACATATATATATATATATATATATATATATATATATATATATATATATATCCATCCTGGTTCGACCTGAGGGTTTATATATTATATATACCCCCTTTTTATCCCCCTCTAGCTCACCTCCATTCGTCTTTTAAAAAATATTTCTTATACAATCTGACTTTTATACGTCGTCGGTGTTTATACTTGAAAAAGAACCGGGCGAAAAGGCCTTCGTATTCCCCATATTTTATATTTTATTTTCGTAATAAAATATTACCATCTCATAATTTGTATGATCTCCCTACATACATATGATTACTCCAATTTTAGTACTCTATAAGTTTTCCTGTACCAAAATTTATTCATATATATATATATATATATATATATATATATATATATATGTAAGGTATCCAAAACTGGTTGTAAGGGATGATTCTATATGGGATCTTCAAAATCTCACTGCATAATTATTGCATGTTTTAGTAGTACAAATACAAGGATTTTTATACAACGTATAATATATATATATATATATATATATAGGTGAGAGTATCCAAAACTTGGTAGTAAGGGATGATTCTATATGTGATTTCTAAGATATACTGTATATTATTGTTTGACCCAGTATGTATAAATACAGTGAATCTTTAAATCACTAAAAAGCTCAATGTATGATAAACTTTTTAGATTATATACAGAACAATATTTATCTTTGAAGGAAAGGAAAAAACTCAACACCGTTATTCCATAATAAATTTGTTTCGACCAAATTGGGGCCTTTATAAATCTAAGTTGTTTAATATAGCTCCCCAAAATTTCGTCTCATCAGATGGTAGATCAAGATAATATATATATATATATATATATATATATATATATATATATATATATATATATTTATCTAATGTGCGATCTCTCCAGTTTGTCGCTTGAATTATCCATATAGTTGTTTTTCTTCCGATTTCTATTTTCTTATTTTTTGTTACATCTATACTCGTCCATATGTTGCAATTGTTTTTTTCTGCTTGCTGCAATTAGTCTTTCTTTGCTCTTTTAGTGTATTTTTCGAGTGCGTGCATTGTATTTGTACTGATTGTTAAGTATAATCCTTATTCATTCAACATTCAGGTGGCTCATCAAAAAAAGGAATTTGAAGCTTTGTATAAATCTGCATCTCAATTGGAATTATCAAATCTTCAAACAATGGAACAATTATTTGAATGCAAAACAAATGATCTGAAAATTGTCAGGTAAAAATGTGATTTACTAATGTTGTTAACCTCTTTCAATTGTATGTGTATGTGTTTTCAAATATTTATTTGCAACTTGAACAAAAACAGTTTCTAACTTTTCAAAATTTAGTTGTGACTCTCAGATACACTATATCAGATATACTGTATCACAAACATGCATGAAAATAAAAATAATCACAAACACAATCAAGATCTATTCCAGAATGCAGAAAAAAATTCCATAAAAAAAGGTTCTGAATAGTTGCTATATTAATCCTTTATATATATAATATATATATATATATATATATATATATATATATATATATATATTGGTAATCTTTGCGAGATGAAATAAGGAAAATAAAGTGCTCAATTACAAATGTAAGAGCTTTATTTATTAAATATAACTGTTTATACAAAGTTTTAGTAGGCATCTAACTAAGGTTTCTGGCCTTTTGCCTTCGTCAGGATACCATTTAATCCCTCTGGTGTGTCTGCAAGATCATATTTGCGGTTATGTATTTGTAGATAACTGCAATTTTTCGGTTAATTTTATGGACGCTGATAAATTCAAAATTAAAGTTCACAAAGTTATCTCCCTTTGATTGTTTACAAAAAACCGATTAAAAAATATAACAAAAAAGCACATGTAAAGAAACTTATGCGCATTCCACTTTTACATATATATTTCTTTTCTCACTTAATGTCATCTTCACCGTATTTTTTGAGTTCAAACCTTATAGGGGTCTTCACTAGACATTCTACAAATTTGTTTTTTTTTTTTTCATTTTTTATTTATATTAATTTACTCTAAAATTTGATAGAAAAAATGTAAAATTTCCGGATGGTAAAATCCTGTAAATTATGTAAGTTTGTATTCTAGGGTGGTTTATGAGTTTCACTCACCCATGAGTTTAGTAAATATTTTTCTTGTGTGGGCATGCCTTAAATATTTCAGATTTTTTTGTTCAGGTGGTTGTCTGTTGATGTTAAGGACTCCAATATTCTGAATTTTTTCCGTCACACATAGATTACAGTTTTAAGAACCATTTATGTAACATTTGGGATGGTCTAATTTCTTCCACTTTATCTTGTATGGTATATTTTTTCTTTTAGTTTCCATATTTTACTCGCTAACGATGTCGCTTCTTCTTTTCCTTCTTCCTGAAAGTTTCATTATGAGCATAATATCTCTGTTTGAAGTTGCCTTGTGTCATTCCACGTATGTTTCGTTGGTCTTGGGATGATTATCACAGGTAGGTGTAACTTTTGCTTCATATTCAACAGAATCAACATTACACTTTTGGTTCAGGGGACAGTCTTTCTTAACTCTGCATGAACAGGTGGGGTTAAGTTTAGTTTGTTTTTGTTGTAATTAGGGACTTCATAGAAAGCCCACATGAGTAGCTGTTTTTTTATAGTATTCTATTAAATATTTTATTGTATTATTTAAGGTGGGAAAGGAATAATATATTATATATATTATATATATATATATATATATATATATATATATATATATATATATATATATATATAACATTGGCATTTCAGTCTCGGAAGACTATGATAAAGTTTTTATGTGCCCCTGAAGTTACAGCGCTTCCTGTGTCTGTGAAGTCCGATGTTTGAAAACATTCTCGACCACAGATTTTGCATTTGAAGGCTGTCCCTGAAGATGTTGATGTTCCGATGCTTTGTTGCCGCTGTTTTCTTCTGGACATCTTAGCTTTATGGTGTTGTGTCATTATATACATTGAGTTATTGATTAATGTTTGTCATATATCAATAAAATATTAAGTGTTTTCCAATTGTTTTTCATTGGCAGAAATATTTTCTTAAATCAATGTTCTGAGCTTGATGATATGCAAGCAAGTCCTGGAATTCTTGAAATGGATCTTACAAAACTTTATGAAAACTGTCCAAAATTTCCTGCATTAATTCATTCACCAGATGGTAAGATGTTTTCTTTATATTCTTAAAAAAATCGTTTAGAGAATTTTTTTCATTGTCAATTATTTGCCTAGAATTTTTGGATCTTCGTGTGTCATGTATTCCAGTTATATCAATGCATTGTTAAGAAAAAAAAACTACAAATACCTGGATATAATAGAAGTAGAAATTATTAAGCAAACAGATATGAAAGAAAATGAAGGTGTAGCCGTTACTTTCGTATTTTGCCTGGAGAGTTGTCTGCCCGTTTAGTTTGCTGGTTCCCGCTAGGGGCCGTTATATTTAAGCGGCTGGTTTGAACGTCTTTCTCTCTTTTCTGGTTGTTCGACTCACGAGACACGACTATGGGTTAGACTCTGGTCTACCCCCTCTTGTTGGGGCTTTGGGCCCCCCCTTACATTACTGTAAGTGATTTATACGGCATGGACTATTCTTAGTCTCATGTCTGTACTTTTATGTTTTTCCCTTCTACTTTTGTATGTATGTTTATGTACCTCTATGTATTATGTACCCTGTTTATCCATGTGCTGTATACCTATTAAATGTTATGTTTATCAACCTTTGTCGGAGTTTGTATCTTCAAATATATCACTTTAAATCATACAACTGGTGACCCCGACGTGATTGAAACGTTTTGTGAAGGCTTTGTGTTGCATTGGAACTTTAATCATTACAAAGGAAAAGATTACCTCAAAATCACAAGAACAGTTTTTGGAAACAAATTCAGAAACAGAAATCTCACCGAATACCTTGGGTTTCTCTGAATGTTTGAGATGAGGCTTGATAATTTATATTATGTGGTTATAATTTTATCTACTTTTTTTAAGCAAATGTTTAAATTCTGATTATTTAGTTACAAAGAAAATAATTACACCCGACATGGTTGTACATGTAAAGATTTCTTATGGTTTGAATGAATCAAACAATGAGTAAAAAAATGTGTTTTTTAAAAAAAAATTGAGTTTTAAAAACGTTTGAATACCCAACATGAAGGAATGAAAGAAAAGGTATTTAGCATAAAATAACCAAATAAGAGTTGACATGCCATAAAATTCAACCAATCAACTTATTCATTTTAAGAAGAATTCAGAGTATAGTACAAGACAGACACCAGATTGTTTATGATGTTTGATTGAAATGATACGCAGCTGCAGAAATTTCAACATCTTGCTAGATACCAATCACTTGTCAAAATCTGCATTTTGTATAAATGCATCAATTTCAGGTTATCTCCCTTATTTTCTATCCTCTACACTAAGCAGTGAAGCAGAAGATAAGGACGCTATAATTTTAATAATTAAAATTATTATAAATGACTATATCATTATAATTATCAAAATTGTTTATTAAAATTATTATAAAATTGACTATATAATCTCACTCTGTACTTAAATGATTTTATGGACATTATATCATCATCATCCTCATATCGCGCCAGCAGCGCGGATATCCATGACAATCTCTCGCCAACCATCCCTATCATTTATTGACCCGGGAGGTCCTCCCGACAGCATGCTGAATCCGCACATAGCTGGACGGCTCGCACTAGCATATGCATGTGCTGGTTTCCACCGAAGGTAATTTTAAATGTCTCTATAATTGATATGCTTTATAATTCAGCAATTTATCCATTTGCCATTTATCTGATTATTTAAATTTCAATAAAGATTACAAAATTGATGTGATAATTTTATTTTATCAGAACCAGATAACAAACATAAATCAGTCTTCCTAACACAAGAAGATCCAACGGTAAGAACAATTTTTATTTTACCTTTAATATTGTTTGACTAAGACACATATGTATACATATATACATGCACATGTATACATACACATATATATACGCATGTATACATATATATAGACACATACATATAGACATTCACACACATATATATATATGAGACAGAGAATTACACACATTGTGTGCATTCATCTGACAGAAGGAAAGGACTTTTCAATCTATCTGACGAATGCACCAAAGCAAGAAAACCGTCACAGAAATACCCATGTGAATATATATATATCTTCTATATAAAGGAGAGATTTTGGTATGTACGAGTCGACGTATAACTCCAAGACGGAAGGTCACTCAGATTCAAAATCTTGCATACACATTGATATCATTCTAACGAAGAAACACTCTAAATTTGGTTATTGATTTTTACTGATTAAGGGATATAATTAATTAATCAAACAAAAATCAAACGATTTTTTGAAAGCTATAGCATAGCTGCTGCTGCTGGTTCTGGTTTATCAGCAGAAGCTTGCGTGCTGATTTTTTCAGCTACCCAAGAAAAAAGAAGAAGAAAGAAAGAAAGAAATATTAGCTTCCAGTCATGACTAAATTTTAACGTAAAATAAAATTCGTTTTTTTTTGTACAAATCTTTAAAATATTTATTTTATAATCTTTCTAAATATTTAATTTGTATTCATTGAATTATTTTAACTTTATCAGTCAAACAATATTAATCCATTTTAAGAGAAGTTAAACTGTTATCATTTTTTTTAATTATCTGAAGCAAACTTTTAAAGAAAATGTTATAAATCTAATTTTTATTCAAAACCAGGAAGTGCATTCCAAAAGGCAGTCTGTTGTTGCAGCACAAATACCTAACAGTATTGGTCATTGCCCTTTCCTTTGACAATATCAGTAATGTAGAGAGAAATTACTTGCTGTATGGGCAACTACTGGTCTTTCATACAATTCTGACCAGTTTCACTGATTTTTTGAGATGAGGCTTGATAATTAGTATTATTTTGATTATTCGAACTATTGTCCTCATCTTTATTGTTATCTTTACAACGTTTCAGCCGATGTGACTTCTGGTCTTCTTCGGGTATTTCTTGTCGGACTCGGGAGCCTTCTTGAACTCGGGGAAAAACGCAGGATGAGTCAAGTTAAAAAAAAATCATACATAACTAAAGAGGTAGATATTCTAAGTAAAAAAGACATTAGGTTTATGTTCCTAAAATTCCCACTGAATTGTTCGAATGGGCACATAGCGTAGTGGATTAAGACAGTTCTGAGTGACAGTTATCTCTAGGTTACAGGTTCAATCCTGTAACAAGGCGACAGTAACATAAAATAATAATTAACACAGCTTGACACCTGTTCCCTATCTATGGTTAGCGGAATGAGAACAGGATACCCCCGTGGATTGAATAAAGGGTTGGGTTCAAAGTTCCCATCGAAGAATGCGATCAACCTGGAACTTTCTGACATACATCGTACTAGCAAAATAAAAAAACACCCTCCGGGCGATGTAAAAATAAAGTTTTGAAAGATATTTCTTGTGGAGGTGGAAGTTAAAAATTAAATGTCAGAGAGTTTGAACCATAAATCATGAAATCATCAAATTTATTAAAGGAGTAAAAAAAAAAAAATAAAACAATTTGAATTCGAAACTAAGTTCTATTAACTTTGAATATCTATTAAAATAAAACAAACTATATAAAAATATATGATACTGGGATGTATCTATTAAAACTTGTTTTAAAAAAACAATGAGGACTGTCTAATGTTGCATGTTCAAATTGTGAGTGTATATATTCTATGTTATGACGATTTCGAGTATAGTGACGTAAGCAGTGACGTAGTTTTTGTTACAGACAAAAACCGGAAGCAAATCTCCATTATTAATAGATGATAAAATATTTTTTAATAAGTTTAGTATATGATCCTCTTCTATAAAGTATTGTTGTTTTCTTTAGTATAATTACATTGTTGTTGTTGTTGTTATTGTCGTTATAGGATTTGATGAAATTGGGACCAATTGAATGGAAGCTTCTTGCAGTGTCTGGAAAGCCAGCCCCACTTCACATTCCAGAAGAGAAAAGTCAACAAGAACTGAATGCATTGGAACGATATCCAATTGATTGGCCAGTGACTAAACCTATGCTACGATGTTTGAAATCAGATCCTAAATAAATTGATTGGCCAGTGACTAAACCTATGTTACGGTGTTTGAAATCAGATCCTAAATAAATTGATTGGCCAGTGACTAAACCTATGCTACGATGTTTGAAATCAGATCCTAAATAAATTGATTGGCCAGTGACTAAACCTATGCTACGATGTTTGAAATCAGATCCTAAATAAATTGATTGGCCAGTGACTAAACATATGCTACGATGTTTGAAATCAGATCCTAAATAAATTGATTGGCCAGTGACTAAACCTATGCTACGATGTTTGAAATCAGATCCTAAATAAATTGATTGGCCAGTGACTAAACCTATGCTACGATGTTTGAAATCAGATCCTAAATAAATTGATTGGCCAGTGACTAAACCTATGCTACGATGTTTGAAATCAGATCCTAAATAAATTGATTGGCCAGTGACTAAACCTATGCTACGATGTTTGAAATCAGATCCTAAATAAATTGATTGGCCAGTGACTAACCTATGACGATGTTTGAAATCAGATCCTAAATAAATTGATTGGCCAGTGACTAAACCTATGTACGATGTTGAAATCAGATCCTAAATAAATTGATTGGCCAGTGACTAAACCTATGCTACGATGTTTGAAATCAGATCCTAAATATTGATTGGCCAGTGACTAAACCTATGTTACGATGTTTGAAATCAGATCCTAAATAAATTGATTGGCCAGTGACTAAACCTATGTTATGTTGAAATCAGATCCTAAATAAATTGATTGGCCAGTGACTAAACGATGTTTGAAATCAGATCCTAAATAAATTGATTGGCCAGTGACTAAACCTATGCTACGATGTTTGAAATCAATCCTAAATAAATTGATTGGCCAGTGACTAAACCTATGTTACGATGTTTGAAAATCAGATCCTAAATAAATTGATTGGCCAGTGACTAAAACCTATGTTACGATGTTTGAAATCAGATCCTAAATAAATTGATTGGCCAGTGACTAAACCTATGCTACGATGTTTGAAATCAGATCCTAAATAAATTGATTGGCCAGTGACTAAACCTATGTTACGATGTTTGAAATCAGATCCTAAATTGATTGGCCAGTGACTAAACCTATGCTACGATGTTTGAAATCAGATCCTAAATAAATTGATTGGCCAGTGACTAAACCTATGTTACGATGTTTGAAATCAGATCCTAAATAAATTGATTGGCCAGTGACTAAACCTATGCTACGATGTTTGAAATCAGATCCTAAATAAATTGATTGGCCAGTGACTAAACCTATGTTACGGTGTTTGAAATCAGATCCTAAATAAATTGATTGGCCAGTGACTAAACCTATGCTACGATGTTTGAAATCAGATCCTAAATAAATTGATTGGCCAGTGACTAAACCTATGCTACGATGTTTGAAATCAGATCCTAAATAAATTGATTGTCCAGTGACTAAACCTATATATGCTACGATGTTTGAAATCAGATCCTAAATAAATTGATTGGCCAGTGACTAAAACCTATGTTACAATGTTTGAAATCAGATCCTAAATAAATTGATTGGCCAGTGACTAAACCTATGCTACGATGCTTGAAATCAGATCCTAATAAAATTGATTGGCCAGTGACTAAACCTATGTTACGATGTTTGAAATCAGATCCTAAATAAATTGATTGGCCAGTGACTAAACCTATGTTACGATGTTTGAAATCAGATCCTAAATAAATTGATGGCCAGTGACTAAACCTATGTTACGTGTTTGAAATCAGATCCTAAATAAATTGATTGGCCAGTGACTAAACCTATGTAACGGTGTTTGAAATGAGATCCTAAATAAATGATTGGCCAGTGACTAAACCTATGCTACGATGTTTGAAATCAGATCCTAAATAAATTGATTGGCCAGTGACTAAACCTATGCTACGATGTTTGAAATCAGATCCTAAATAAATTGATTGGCCAGTGACTAAACCTATGCTACGATGTTTGAAATCAGATCCTAAATAAATTGATTGGCCAGTGACTAAACTATGCTACGATGTTTGAATCAGATCCTAAATAAATTGATTGGCCAGTGACTAAACCTATGCTACGATGTTTGAAATCAGATCCTAAATAAATTGATTGGCCAGTGACTAAACCTATGTTACGATGTTTGAAATCAGATCCTAAATAATTGATTGGCCAGTGACTAAACCTATGCTACGATGTTTGAAATCAGATCCTAAATAAATTGATTGCCAGTGACTAACCTACGATGTTTGAAATCAGATCCTAAATAAATTGATTGGCCAGTGACTAAACCTATGCTACGATGTTTGAAATCAGATCCTAAATAAATTGATTGGCCAGTGACTAAACCTATGCTACGATGTTTGAAATCAGATCCTAAATAAATTGATTGGCCAGTGACTAAACCTATGCTACGATGTTTGAAATCAGATCCTAAATAAATTGATTGGCCAGTGACTAAACCTATGTTACGGTGTTTGAAATCAGATCCTAAATAAATTGATTGGCCAGTGACTAAACCTATGCTACGATGTTTGAAATCAGATCCTAAATAAATTGATTGGCCAGTGACTAAACCTATGCTACGATGTTTTGAAATCAGATCCTAAATAAATTGATTGGCCAGTGACTAAACCTATGCTACGATGTTTGAAATCAGATCCTAAATAAATTGATTGGCCATGGACCCTATGTTACTAAACCTATGTTACGTGTTTGAAATCAGATCCTAAATAAATTGATTGGCCAGTGACTAAACCTATGCTACGATGTTTGAAATCAGATCCTAAATAAATTGATTGGCCAGTGACTAAACCTATGCTACGATGTTTGAAATCAGATCCTAAATAAATTGATTGGCCAGTGACTAAACCTATGCTACGATGTTTGAATCAGATCCTAAATAAATTGATTGGCCAGTGACTAAACCTATGTTACGGTGTTTGAAATCAGATCCTAAATAAATTGATTGGCCAGTGACTAACCTATGCTACGATGTTTGAAATCAGATCCTAAATAAATTGATTGGCCAGTGACTAAACCTATGTACGGTGTTTGAAATCAGATCCTAAATAAATTGATTGGCCAGTGACTAAACCTATGCTACGATGTTTGAAATCAGATCCTAAATAAATTGATTGGCCAGTGACTAAACCTATGCTACGATGTTTGAAATCAGATCCTAAATAAATTGATTGGCCAGTGACTAAACCTATGTTACGGTGTTTGAAATCAGATCCTAAATAAATTGATTGGCCAGGCCAGTGACTAAACCTATGCTACGATGTTTGAAATCAGATCCTAAATAAATTGATTGGCCAGTGACTAAACCTATGCTACGATGTTTGAAATCAGATCCTAAATAAATTGATTGGCCAGTGACTAAACCTATGCTACGATGTTTGAAATCAGATCCTAAATAAATTGATTGGCAGTGACTAAACCTATGTTACGACAGATCCTAAATGATTGGCCAGTGATAAACCTATGCTACGTGTTTGAAATCAGATCCTAAATAAATTGATTGGCCAGTGACTAAACCTATGCTACGATGTTTGAAATCAATCCTAAATAAATTGATTGGCCAGTGACTAAACCTATGTTACGGTGTTTGAAATCAGATCCTAAATAAATTGATTGGCCAGTGACTAAACCTATGTTACGATGTTTGAAATCAGATCCTAAATAAATGATTGGCCAGTGACTAAACCTATGCTACGATGTTTGAAATCAGATCCTAAATAAATTGATTGGCCAGTGACTAAAACCTATGCTACGATGTTTGAAATCAGATCCTAAATAAATTGATTGGCCAGTGACTAAACCTATGTACGATGTTTGAAATCAGATCCTAATAAATTGATTGGCCAGTGACTAAACCTATGCTACGATGTTTGAAATCAGATCCTAAATAAATTGATTGGCCAGTGACTAAACCTATGCTACGATGTTTTGAAATCAGATCCTAAATAAATTGATTGGCCAGTGACTAAACCTATGTTACGATGTTGAAATCAGATCCTAAATAAATGATTGGCCAGTGACTAAACCTATGTTACGATGTTTGAAATCAGATCCTAAATAATTGATTGGCCAGTGACTAAACCTATGCTACGATGTTTGAAATCAGATCCTAAATAAATTGATTGGCCAGTGACTAAACCTATGTTACGGTGTTTGAAATCAGATCCTAAATAAATTGATTGGCCAGTGACTAAACCTATGTTACGATGTTTGAAATCAGATCCTAAATAAATTGATTGGCCAGTGACTAAACCTATGCTACGATGTTTGAAATCAGATCCTAAAATAAATTGATTGGCCAGTGACTAAACCTATGCTACGATGTTTGAAATCAGATCCTAAATAAATTGATTGGCCAGTGACTAAACCTATGTTACGGTGTTTGAAATCAGATCCTAAATAAATTGATTGGCCAGTGACTAAACCTATGCTACGATGTTTGAAATCAGATCCTAAATAAATTGGCCAGTGACTAAATAAATTGATTGGCCAGTGACGTGTTTCAGATCCTAAATAAATTGATTGGCCAGTGACTAAACCTATGTTACGTGTTTGAAATCAGATCCTAAATAAATTGATTGGCCAGTGACTAAACCTATGTTACGATGTTTGAAATCAGATCCTAAATAAATTGATTGGCCAGTGACTAAACCTATGCTACGATGTTTGAAATCAGATCCTAAATAAATTGATTGGCCAGTGACTAAACCTATGTACGATGTTTGAAATCAGATCCTAAATAAATTGATTGGCCAGTGACTAAACCTATGTTACGGTGTTTGAAATCAGATCCTAAATAAATTGATTGGCCAGTGACTAAACCTATGCTACGATGTTTGAAATCAGATCCTAAACCAATGGGGTGACTAAACCTATGTACGATGTTTGAAATCAGATCCTAAATAAATTGATTGGCCAGTGACTAAACCTATGTTACGGTGTTTGAAATCAGATCCTAAATAAATTGATTGGCCAGTGACTAAACCTATGCTACGATGTTTGAAATCAGATCCTAAATAAATTGATTGGCCAGTGACTAAACCTATGCTACGATGTTTGAAATCAGATCCTAAATAAATTGATTGGCCAGTGACTAAACCTATGCTACGATGTTTGAAATCAGATCCTAAATAAATTGATTGGCCAGTGACTAAACCTATGTTACGTGTTTGAAATCAGATCCTAAATAAATTGATTGGCCAGTGACTAAACCTATGCTACGATGTTGAAATCAGATCCTAAATAAATTGATTGGCCAGTGACTAAACCTATGCTACGATGTTTGAAATCAGATCCTAAATAAATTGATTGGCCAGTGACTAAACCTATGCTACGATGTTGAAATCAGATCCTAAATAAATTGATTGGCCAGTGACTAACCTATGCTACGATGTTTGAAATCAGATCCTAAATAAATGATTGGCCAGTGACTAAACCTATGCTACGATGTTTGAAATCAGATCCTAAATAAATTGATTGGCCAGTGACTAAACCTATGCTACGATGTTTGAAATCAGATCCTAAATAAATTCAAGATTTTTGAGTTGAGTTGAGTTGGTATCGTTCCGTCTACAAGAGACGATGGAGTAGTGTCCAATTTTTTTAACTACATAGCCTGGGCGGGTGCATATGGAGGATGAGCTGTTGTCCAAGCAGAAAATCCCCCCTATAAAATATATAATGGGCAGTTGGTGTGTGTGTGTGCGTATACAGATGAAACTACAAAAATAAAACAATTAATGACAAAGTAAATATATATACACATTAAATATCACCGGTTCTTGCTTTTTGTGCCAAAATTATGAAGATTTGATTTATATTCGAAGATATTTAAAAATCAAAATATACATATAAATAGCATCGAAATTAAACTTTAAAAATTTCCAGCATTTGTAAATCTCAAAAGTAAACAAATCAATACAACAGTGGATTTTCTGTCCCCACTTCCATCAACCCTGGCGATGCTGGGTAGCCCCTTCTAGTATTACATAAATATTGTCTATTGTGCCAACCTCAATCAGTATATCACTAAATTTTCAAACTGTTGTCCTTATCTTTATTGTGGTATGTAAAAACACAACGTTTCGGTCGCTGCATCCTCCGGCCTTCTTCAGGAAGACCTGAAGAATGTTCAGATTGTTGAGCTCATATTTATAACGGCATATAAAATACAACATTCCATACACTCTACCATACGGTCTTCTTCAGGAACACATGAAAAGGTTCAGACTGTTGTCCTCATCTTTATTGTGATATGTAAAAACACATCGTGTCAGTTACTGTATATTCCGGCCTTCTTCAGGAACATCTGAAGAAGGTTCGGACTGTTGTCCTCATCTTTATTGGGATATGTAAAAACACATCGTGTCAGTTACTGTATATTCCGGCCTTCTTCAGGAACATCTGAAGAAGGTTTGAACTGTTATCCTCATCTTTATTGTAGTATGGAAAAACTCATCGTTTCAGCCCGCTGTATCCTCAGGCCTTCTTCAAGAACACATGAAAAAAGAATATGCACATCAAGTCTCATCTAAAAAATTCAGACAAATAATTCCAAAATGTATTCAGACAATTTAACTCATTGTGTTGTTCATTGGCCTTACCGAAAACAGTTTGGCCTATCTATTCTACAGCCTTCTTTAACAGAATAAGATAGCAAATAAAAAAATTGTTATCAATATTCTAATCAGCTTCTTTCATTTCAGCTATTAAAAAAAACCTGCAGAATGGGTATCATACAGATATCTGTAATTTATGTAGCGTTGTTTTGCATTTCGTTTACTGATGAACTCAGAAAACTGAAATATACTGAAATTTATTTTCCATTCATAAAAATTGTTTCCAACAGTTTTGAACAAAATTACGTCACACGGTTTGAATGGCGACGCCAACATTACGTAGCATTTTAAGTTTATGTATTTTCTCATATTTGAGTACCAACAGAAGTCATTATACACTAAAAGCAGAGGCTCGCAGGCTTCTGTTGATTAATAATTTCTTTTTTACACAGAGGATTTTCCCGACGATGGTTTCATATACAAACCGAAATGCTGTAGCATTGACTAATAAACATCACTGTTGAATGCAACTTGTCTTTTTTTTTTTGTTGTTGTTGTTTTCTTTTTCATTTTTATAGAATTATATACCGACGGAATATTTTTCCATTTTTTCTGGTATATATATATATATATATATATATATATATATATATATGTGTGTGTGTGTGTGTGTGTGTGTGTGTGTGTGTGTGTGTGCGCGCGTGCACGCATGTGGAGACGTATGGTGCAATAATTACCATCCTAGAAAATGTACATGACAACCCGAGTCCAAAACCTGGACAAGGCTAGTTACATTTCACATACCACTAATACCCTTGGAAAAGGTATGAAACCAACTATTCTATCTCCAACTATGGACAGACTGGGCTATTTAACATTAGTTAGGCAACCAGTTTAGAAAAGGAAAACTCTGAATTCAAACCTGTTAAATTCTGCTTAAGAAATTGACCTTGTGTCAAATTCTGCTCGTGCGAAAGGGTTGGTAAATACACACACACACACACACACACACACACACACATATATATATATATATATATATATATATATATATAGAGAGAGAGAGAGAGAGAGTAGGTAGGCAGATAGATAGATGTGTGTATGTGTGTGTTTTTCTAACCAGTTGTGATCTGGGGAGTGGGGCGTGCCCCTTCATCGCCATTACTCCAAGGTCCCCTCTGACCTGGAGTAATAGTACCTGTTATGGTCCCATCAATGAGTTAGATAGAAAAAATGAGTTTTAAAAAATTGACTTTAACAAAATTTGTATACCCATCAAGAATGATTAAAACAAAACCCATAACATACATGCATACTAGCGCGCGCATGTACATACGTAAGCACATACATTTCTAGTCTTTCTTTCTAATGCCAAGTATACATATTATGTATTAATAATGTAAACCAATTTTATTTGAGATTTAAATAAAAACAAAATCATGGAAAATGGGACGTTAATAACTAAAAGAAATTGTGACTTGAATACTAATATAGTTTCGGTTACAAACAGAAAAACCCACAATGTCCATTTAGGTTACAGTCCCAGATGTCAAAAGAGCCTTAGTTTTGAAAAAAAGCTGGATGTAAACGGGGGCTTAATAATTAACGTAATTATTAAAGAGAAAATCATAAAAAAGAGTCCACATATTTTTCGCTAATAGGTTCTTCCTTGTATAATTCATTAATTAACTCTTAAATGTATGAAATACGTATAAAATACGTAAAAATACGTATAAAAACTAAGTAGCTCCGAAATTAAAATTAGCCAATGAGAACCGTGTTTACGAAATAAACAAAGAAAAAATGGTGACTTCTAGTGAAGACGTTACGGCGATAGTGAACGAAAAAAAAGTATAAAATTGCATCATTTACTGTGAAAACGTGGACTCGCTTTTTAGAATATGTCCATAAATGGAAGAATTTGGACGGTCCACAAGAATTAATTGCGAAAAAATGATCTCCAAACAGAAACTTCTGAACAAGTGATGCCAATAAACGGCGGATTTCAGTAAAAAAAAAAAGAAGCTAAATCTGCCTCTTAATAAACTAATATTTTGTACATATGTGTTGTTTTATTTATTGTAATAAATTTTGTTTAAAATATGCTTTTACCAATAAATTGATGAATAAAATTACTAAGAAACATTGGCTGAATAACTTTTGACTAGATAATAAAAATCATTATACCTGTATTACTGCGATTCCTCCCTGATGAGAAAAATGCAATGATAACTGATGTTATTTGTTTTATTGATAGAATATAAGTGTACCTACATCACAAATATTTTTTTTTAAATGATCAAAAATCGGAGCTCCGAAGTCAAGATTAGCCAATGAGATTAGTGATTTTATCCATGCATTTCAAATGTCTGCAAGAATGGTCTCTGTGGAAGATTGTCTAATATATGAGTGTCAAAAGAAGATTTCTGATTCAAGACTGTAGAGAAATGTTCCGCCCAACATTTGACAATATCACTTTTGTCAGTCAAAAGAGTTTTATCACTGACATGATTGATGATAGACCATTGGAAATTGAACCAAAAACACCCTTTAGATTTTGATAGAATGATTAAAGATCATGTTTGTCAGCAGCCTCCTGCAAAGCTTTTGCCTTTGATATCCACCAACTCTCCTTACATACATATATATATGTGTGTGTGTGTGTGTTTGTATATCTATATGATATACATATATATACATATATACATACATATGTTTGTATATCTATCTATCTATCTATCTATCTATCTATATATATTATATATATATATATATATATATATATATATATATATATATATATATATATATATTATAATATATATATAATAGTGTGTATATATATATATGTGTGTGTGAGGAAAAAGTGATAGTGAATCTGACAGTATGTAATGTTATGAAAAAATTGAAAAACACAAGTTCATTAACGAGTAATGTTTATTTCGCATAGAGAAATAAACAATACATTATAACAATCCCTTTACTAAATCAAACAATTTTTTTTTCTTCAGGAAAAATTCAAAATTTCATAATTTTCAATTAAAAAAGAGAACTGGCTTTTTAGAACAAATAGAAATAATATTATTTCGCATACATGTGACAACAAGTCACTCTTCTCAAAAACGTAAATGTTATTTGTTTAAATTATCTAGTGTTTCGAACGCGTAGGCGAAACCAACATTACTCGTTATTACTCTTTTTTAATTGAAAATTATGATATTTGATTTTTTTCCTGATGAAAAAAAGATCGTTCAGTTTAGTAAAGGGATTTTTTGTTTCTTTTGAGGGCCGCTCTACATTCATTTATTTATTTTGTAAACACATTTCTCATTAGCTGACGATAACATGTCAGATAAAATCAGTAATCTCATTGGCTAATTTTAATTTCGGAGTTACTTCGTTTTTATACGTATTTTACTCATTTTTAAAACTTTGCGCGAACAATTTGACTTAACTAATTACGGACAACTTATTGAGTCATCTTTTACATCCGACAGAACTGAAGGAAAATCGCTTTGGGATTGTGGCCTAATTATAAGATATTGTTTTTAAATTGCCTAAGGCTTTTGCAAGTTACTTCCCTTTATTTTAAAATATATTTAATGTTTGTCTCCCTTGAATTGTCTTAGTTTAAATTCGCTTCAAGGGAGATAATTCTTCCTAAAAGATAAGTGTTTCAAATGTGTTTGTTTTATTCTTGATAAAGTTAGCAATATGAGACACCATAGAAAAAATTAAATAAGAATAACAATACATATATTTCCCTTCATTCAATATTTTTATTTTTTTATGAAAACCCCTTTTCCCTTGTTCGTTAGAATTAGCATAGTTGGAATTGAGTTTTAGATGTAGGGTTGGATTAGGGTTAAAAAGATAGTTGTTGGGTGAGTGTTAGTTAGGGTTCAGAGCTAAGTGTTGCGGTTAATGTTCCTTTTTTAATAGCACTAACTAGATACTTATGGTAAAAGAAACCGTTTATTTATACAAGAAAAAAAATCAGGTCCACATAAACACAATTAGAAAATTCCATGTAACTAAAAATAAGCAAAAAAATCCTTTTTGCCAACTTCAGACCCACGTTGAGAATCACGACTTTAAAAAAAAAACCCAAATGAAATGTAAATTAAAATTTACATTTTCTTTCGTATTTCATATTGTTTTAACAAAAAAAAAATCGGATCAAGTCACCAATAGGCACCCCAGCTGCGAATTATTTTCAAAAGAACGAAATTTTGCTTTTCACCGCTTCCGGTTGTTAGTAAACAAAATCAACATACAATTTTTGATATTATAATTTTATACAAACCAAAGACATGTTTTTATACTAAAATAGTTTTTGATCTTAATTTAAAATAAAAAAAAATTTCATGTTGCTGTCGTTAGCATATGTGAAAATAATTATGCACAAAAGATAAACTAATATTGTTATTTATTTCATTTTTTTTAATTATAAAACTTTAAACGAAAGACTCGTTTTTATATTGAAATAGTTTTTATTTAATCAGAATAGGAATGCAATTGAGATCTCTGATACCCAGGTATTACTTGAATAATTCAGAAGTTTTACTATTTAATCAGAAGTCGACGAATATTTTCAACACTTTCAATAATTTTTTTTTTTTTAAGTATAAGAAAATATTAAGTCTTAATTTGATCACATTACACGTAATCAAATTAAAATTTAATAGCGAAAATGTTTTTTATATGAATATTTTTTTATAACCGGTTATAGTTAACGGAATGAGAAGCATTTACTCCAATGGATTAAATAACGGGTTCGATTTGAAGTTCTTTCAAGGATCCCGATTACGATATGAACACTCCCAATTATGAGAAAGGGGTTCTTGAGTTTGACGAGAAATTCCCCAGTTTGACAAGAAACACCTGAACGCGACCGCATTCATTTCAAACGGGAGGTTAAATTTGTTTTGTAAAACACAGATTTTTCGATATATTGGGTATACCTAATATATATATTATATAATATATATATAATATATATATATATATATATAATATCATCATCATCATCATCATCATCATGTCGCGCTTTCAGCGCGGATATCCATGACAATCTCTCTCCATCCGTCCCTATCGCTCATCATTCTCGGGGGTCCTCTATGCAGCATTCTGCATCCGCACAGAGCTGATCAATGTACGTTTTTGCTGGTCAGCCCACACTGGCTTGTCCATGTGCTGGCTTCCACGGAGGACGTCGCTTATGAGTTCGTCCTTGCTTCTCCAGCAGTGTACCGCGTGTCTTGTCCGTCTTACTCTGATGGTTTGTGTGATATGTGGCAGGTGGCCATGCAGCTGTTTTCTCGTAGGGTGTTGTTTCCATGTCTTGTTCAGGATCACCCGCAGTATTCTTGTGCAGCTCCCATCTAGTTTATTCTCTAGTCGCTTAGTTAGGGTCCAGGTGGTGCAGCCATACAGCAGTACTGATATAACAACGGCCTGGAAGAACTGTCTCTTTAACTTGTTTGTGAGATTGGATTTCCATATGATCGATAATTTATTTATAGCGGCCCACGCTTTTCCTATACGTGCACTAACGTCATTTTTTGTGGAGGAGATGTTACCGCCTAAGTATCTAAATTTTTCTACAGAGTTTAGGAGTTTGCCGTCGATGGTTGAGATGTCGCTTTGTTTTTGAAAGACATGAACTCGGTTTTATCAGAGTTAGAGAGAGAGAGAGAGAGAGAGGGGGAGAGAGAGGGGGAGAGAGAGGGGGGAGAGGGGGGGAGAGAGAGAATAACACAAATGGTTCGTTGAGTTTGCAAATAAGATATTTCTATTAGCATTTAACAGTTACCTCCCCTATAAAATAAAATTTATCTAGATTCGTTGTGTTTTATTACAGTAGGAGTTACCTCCCTTCCGTTATAAAGGTAAAGACATACAAATATACACACAGTAGATGAACTTGCCACATTTCTGAATAATGCAGAAGTTCCCAAACTTTTTTTGCCAAGCCCCACCTAATCACATCTAAAATCCTGATGCTCCTCATGTGGTGATATATAATTCTTATAATTAAAAAAGTGAACTACATTTTTAGCTGAAGAATCTCAAAACGCCAATACCATGGTTTAAACGAGTTTCAAAGAACAAGCCATCTATGACTGCCCTCCCCACCTCCTCTTGGTACTCCTTTGAGTACTTTCGGCACTTCGAAGTGCCATCATCAGGGGTGATGTGTTCCAGTTTATTTTTTAAATCATATCAATGTGGAGGCTGGAAGGAGAAGAATTGGTGGGAGAGGTGTTATAGGCATTTTAAAATGTGTGTACTGCATTGGAAATTAATTTTGTTTAAGGATGGCTTGTATTGTTTTATGCATAGAGCTTCTATTATTTGGAGTTTTTGTTTATTTTTTCTTTGTGCAAAATGTGTGTATTTTCCGTTAGAATATTTCGGTAATTAGAGTGGGGGCATGAATGTAATTTTAGGTGTTGTGAAATGGAGCTATTATCTGTTAAATGGAGGGTTAGACGACGTGACAATGTGGTTGAGGTGAATCCAATGTATGCATTTTCATTTTCTGGGAGACTGCAATCTTCTAGGGGACACTTAAATCTGTATACTACATTGGTCTCATTAAGCCGACTTGTCTGGGGAGAGAAATTGTTGCGAACAACAAGGTTAGTTGTTTTGAATTTTGTATAATAAATAATCAATTTTACCTTATTATCAGGCGTGGTTGCAGTTAAACAATTACGCGACCACCCTGATATTTACATTAAAAAAGTCGATAAAACTAATATTTTAGTTGTGATTAACAAAACTGACTACAATTCCAAATTACAAACATTATTAGACAATCACACAAAATTTTAAAAGAATTTATAAAAAATCCCATAAATCAACTAAAAACAAAAATAAATAAACTCATCACGGCAAATAATGCCCCAAAAGACAACCTAAAAACTTCCCAAAATCATCGGTGACTATAAACCCAGCTACATTTACGGTACAATCTAAATACACAAACCTCAACACCCTCTTCGCCCTATTATTTCACAAGTTACTACACCAATATATGAATTAACTAAGATTATTTAAAATGCCTATAACACCTTTCTCATCAATTCATCTCCTTCCAGCCTACACATTAATATAATTTTTTAAAAACTGGAACACATCACCCCAGATGATGGTACTTCGAAGTGCCAAAAGTTCTCGGGACCTGAACTTTGGTGGACGAATTCCACCCAAATATTAAAAAGTTGGCCAGAAATCTCGAAAAGATCAAAAATAAAATTGTTAAACAGGAGATGTGTCTTTTGTTTAATTCTACATGTATAAATGAAAGAATGCTGCCCCAAATACACATACACACACACACACAGACACACACATGTGTGTGTGTGTGTGTGTGTGTGTACCAACCCCTCGCACGAGCAAGATGTGACATAGGTCAATTTCTTAAGTTTAACAGGTTTTAATTCAGTTTTCCTTCTCCTAGACTGGTTGCCATACCAAGCTTAGATAGTCCAGTCTGTCCAACTATTTACAAACAACTGGAGAGAGAATAGTTGGATTCATACCTTTTCCAATGTAAAATTTAAATAAACAAGAGACAGAAAATAATAAAGAGAGAAAATTTCTACATGAATATTTTTTCAATTTCAAGTTGTAATATTCTATGCCGGCCGGTTCGAAAGGCACGAACTCGAGACAGATTGACAGTTAGAAGAAAAACACAACAAGATATGATGACAGGACGTTAATGGAAGAGGAAGATGTGACATTCTGTGCAGTTTGTGGTGGAGCAGAATGCACTTGAATGAATGTCGTCAACTGGCAAGAAAGTTATATTAACTATAAGTCGAGTGGAGGCGCGTATGAAAGTCGTATGAAATGGACTCGTCGACCCGAGTTTAGTTCCTGGACGAAGCTGTTTGCATTTTCACATGGCGCTAGTACCCTTGGGAAAGGTATGAATCTAATTCACCCTCCAACTATGGGTAAATAGCTGGGCAGACTGAGCTCTTTAACCATAGATAGGTCAACAGTCTAGGAGAAGGAAAACTGAATTCAAACCTGTTAAACTCCGCTTAAGAAATTGACCTTGTGTCGCATCCTGCTCGTAGAGGGATATATATATATATATATATATATATATATATATATATATATATGTGTGTGTGTGTGCGTGTGTGTGTGTGTGTGTGTCGACTGCTAGAATTTACAAGTCGGACTGACTTCAGTGTGGGTCTCTGCCTATTTGCTGTCTATCAACTGCCACGACGTTCTCCTCTGACTGCCGGTCTGGATCTCATCTTTGGCCTCGAGCCAGCTGAATATATGCAACATTCAACCATTCTCGACCCAGCTTATTTGGCCACTTAGGAAATTGGCCATAACTTTTGCCGGGTAGACTCCTAGCTCCAATTTCTCCTAGAATTATAAACATTAATTTTTTCCGACTCTGGTTGTTTCCAATTTTCAGACTATTAACTTTTTGAGATCCAGTCTCCCTTAAAACTAACCACTTCAAGATATTCATCTTTAATTGCTATACAGCTGTAACTTTCCTTCGGTGTGGCCTTACATTTTCTATGGCCCTCCCGAACGTCCATTGACCGACGCGTTGATCCTTTGTTCCACTATGGACACCCACCACCCACACATATACATACACATGGACCTAATTTATTCTCTCTCTCTCTCTCTCTCTCTCTCTCTCTCTCTCTCTCTCTCTCTGTATATATATATATATATATATATATATATAATATATATTATATGCGTGTAATGTGTATTTTTCCCTCTTTTTATGTACCGTCAGATTAATTTTGATATTTTACCACCCTGTAAATACACACATGTTAATATAGTTCTTTTTTTTCTCTTTTTTTTTGAGCAGGAAGGAAAAGTATATATATATATATATATAATGAAAAGGACGGAAAAAATAAGTTATTAAATAAAAAGAGTGAGGAATATTCTATATTCTGGTATACCCTCAAATATTGGGAAGAACTTACCGGCGGATCTGATTGGGTGCTGACATGGTCCTCCTTCTGCATAGTTGGAAAGTTATCCCTTGCTCAAGTGTGAGACGGGTCAACCCGGCGAAAGGATCTGATGATAAGACCCGAAATCTTAAATGAACCCGGAAGCATCACTGAGGAACAGTCTCAAATTAAGTTTCATTTATTTTCAAGGGATCGAAAATTCTCGTCCTAAAAGCTCCATATATTCCTTCTTTTTTTCCTCTGGTCGTATGTTCACTCAACCCTTGTGTCACAATAAGCTGTTTAACTGGGGCTGCTTTGTCTGGATAAAGAGAGTGACAACAAACACATGGTTTGGTTTAACAAAGCCCTTACTAGGGATTATAACTGTTATAGGTGATATAACCTATGGACAATAATGGAATGCACCGACGGCTACTATAAGTAACAGGAACAATTGTGGCTTGACGGAATCAAATGCGAGCCAGCTCGTAACTATATTGGTCGGACGCAATCTCCACTTTCTTTGCTGTAAATGTCTACTCTTTTGTTCAATACATTTGTCTACATTGTTACCCGTCGTGTTTGTCTTATTTTGACCCCTTAAACCCCACAACATTAATCAAGATATAGAGAGAGGAGGAAGTGACAGTCAAAATGTAAGTAAGAGACGGGTCAGTTTTTACTTAATTCCAAATTACGACTAATCAGAACCAACTGAGGTGGAATTTTTTCGAACATAACTCAATCCAAGAACTAAGGAATATTTTGGAATAGTTTTTGTTTTATTAAACTTTCTTTGCTGTAAATTTCTACTCTTTTGTTCAATACATTTGTCTACATTGTTACCAAGTCGTTTGTCTTATTTTGACCCCTTAAAACCCCACAACAATAACCAAACAAAAATAAGGGACATAACTCTTGATCCTTATTATCATCAGTAAATGCTTACTGATGCAACATTGGTTTGTGTCAAAGTGACACATGGACCCAAGACGATGTCACAAAGGAAAGAGGAGAAATACATCAAAAAAGATAAAGAGGCTGAACAGGGAGGAGCATATCTGAAACGGCTTAATCGTCGATGCACTTTTCTATATTACGAGGTCTAATCTGCTCTGTATTAAAATGACCATCATACCTTCGGGGAAATTTAAGTTTAAAAGTCGAAGAGATTGAAATGTGTTACATAATCTATGCGGTTGCATAAGATTATTGTCGGTCCCCTGTAATTCTGAGGGGATGACCCTTTTCATACCATGGCCGGGTTCTTCAATGGAAAATTACAGAAGCCCGCCAAAATACGTGAAGTCACGTGGGATCTTTTTCAGAGTCCCCAGTTTTTAGTTAGACGTCAGGCAGAGAAGTCGACCATTTTAGGTCCTGCCTAAAACTGGAACTCACGAGCTCTATGTTAGTCAGATATTTAGTTACATGACATGTATAGTTAAGGAAATAAAAGTTTTTATAAGTAATATGTTCTTGTGGTTTATGAATTTCTTGGTAACAAGACTAAGAAATGAATCCAGGACGACCAGCCAACAGGAACATAGCAATAGAAAACCAGACCTTAGGAGATCCGAGACGATAGACCAGACCAAGTCAAGATGTTAGAAGATATACCAAAGACGATCAGAATAGCAAAGCCGGCCAGAAGAAAAGACGACCAGAAGTAAGAAGTAAGAAAGGGTATGCAACAAATGGACTCTAAAGTGTGGGCTATATTTACATCATATTGGACTCTGATTTTGTGTCCATACTCACCACAGCATATATTAAATTTACAATGTAGAATACACTGCTAAACTGCACCAGAATTTGTGAACATTTTTATGCAAACATATAAAAGGTGTCAAAAAAGTATCGAGATTTTTTTAATACTTTTTGACACAACTTGTATTCGGAAAAAAAATAACGTTCCATTCATTCTTCATTTCTACTTTGGTAAATACAGCTTTAAACTTGGTACTTTTTTGACACACCTTGTATTGTGAAAAAAATTAATGAATGTAAAAATTTTTTTTCAGAATACAAGGTGTGTCAAAAAGTACAAAAAGTCTCGATACTTTTTAACACACCTTGTATATGTTGAAGGGTGTGGTATAATGATTATCATCGTAGGAAATGGACACCGCGAGACAAGTTCAAATCCTGGACGAGACTGTCTGCATTTCACATCCTTTAGAAAGGTATGAATTCAGCTAGTTTCCCTCCAGCTATGGGTAAATAATAGGGCAAGCAGTTTGGAGAGGGAAAACTCTGAATTCAAACCTATTAAACTCCGCTTAAGAAATTGACCTTGTGTCACACCCTGCTCGTAGAGGGATTGATATATATATATATATATATATATATATATATAAAGTAATCTGCAGACGCGCGTTTCGGGTTTCACCCCTCATCAGTACAGCTAGACTTATTTTCAGCAGTAAATTTTTCAGTAGTAAATAATTCAGGTCGGGATCGAGACCCGAACGAACTTTCGCTCGTCAAGTCTCTTACCGATGGGTCCACAAGCAGCTGCCTAGAATAGAAGGCAGAATAATCGCTATATTTCCTAAACCGGAAATAAACTCACCAGAGGTCTCTAACTTATGTAAACAAGTGAGACTAGCATTTCGCCGAAGCGGTGAATTTTCGCAATTAGTCCCTTCTACACAGAGTGCTCAACCTGAAAATTGGGAAGCGTATATATATATATATATATATATATATATATAGAGAGAGAGAGAGAGAGAGAGAGAGAGAGAGAGGAGAGGGGACAGTGGAGTACTAAGAGGGGTGGAAGGGAGCTCAATCCGAGCGTCACAATTTACAGGGTAGTACATTCGAGTTGTGGAGGCAAATAAAAAACAAAGGAAATTTTCTGGAGCTTGTTCAACTGGTTGAAAAATTCAACCCATTGCAACATGAGGATTTGTTGACCAAAAAATTGATAAGTTTACAACTTCCAATCCCTCACAAAACAATTCACACTGTCCTATCCAGTAACATATAATTTTAGCAATATTATCTATAGAGTGTTATCCGAGGATAAAATTGATTTTAATGAAGAAATGCAAGGTTTCACCAAGAGGAAGGCACGTAAAATCCATATGTAAATCGTTTATTTTTGTAATTCATTCATCTATTATTAAACATATCTTTCCTATTATTTTTTGTATATAAACTTAATAGAATTATCGTGAGAAAATAAATAGTTGCTACAGTTTATTTTCTTATTTTGCATACTTAAGGGGCCGGTTAGCTCAGTCGGTAGGGTGTTCGGCTAGAAACCACAAGGTTCCTAGTTCGATCCCGGTCCTCGCCAACTCAACGTATGAGTAGCACAGGGATCTGTGCGGTAAAGTAATGAGCTGATGGTAGGTGTGGCGCTCCACCTCAGACGCCAAAAACAATCTCCTTGGTCTAGCGCTATTGAAAAGGGGATAGACTCCCTCGCTGACTGGCTGATACCGACTTTAGGCCGCCCCGACGACTTTACTTTTTTTACTTACGTATATGTACTGTTCCAATTTTTTTAAGTGTTATTCTTTCTTCTTTTCTTTTCGAAGTCCGTCGCAGACAACGATGACGTCACTTCATTTCTTCATTTGTGGACCCTATGGTGTCTCGTTAGTCCAATTCTTGACCTGCAGATGTGGCCACACACATTGCAGGGGAAATTCCCGTCTACATCTGGCTGTTCATGACGACGAAAACGTCGCCGCACTGCAGTCCTATTTATTCATTATTGAGCTGCTTAGCTCCTGTGCGGCAGGTGTCTCGCCAACGCTGTCTGTTGGAGACCAGATCTTCCACGCTTGAAGGTGTGATGTTACATTTCTTCAGCGTTGTCTTAATATGGTCTTTGAACCGCTTTGGGTGGCTCCTGTCCTTCGCATGCCATCTTTGAGTTCACTGTAAAGTAGTTTACAGTTCACTAAAGTAGTTTAAAGTGTTATTATAACTTTTAAAAGGCAGTGGAATAAACATCCTTGCCGGGCGGCATTTGTACTAGGTACGCCACTAATAGATAGTCAAAAAGTAAAAGTAAAGTTGACGGGGCGGCCTAAAGTCGGTATCAGCCAGCCAGCGAGGGAGTCTATCTCCTTTTCACTAGCACTAGACCAAGGAGATTGTTTTTAGCATTTGAGGTGAAGCGCAACACAGCCCCTTACTTTACCGCACAGATCCTTGTGCTACTCATACGCTGAGTTGGCGAGGACCAGTATCGAACTAGGAACCTTGTGGTTTCTAGCCTAACGCTTTACCGACTGAGCTAGTATTATTCGTTAAACAATGGAAGCTTAAAAAGGACAATAAACAATGTTAGACTTTCTTTTTTTCTCGACTAGGAGCAAAATTTCATTATTTTGCAAACCCCCAAAATTAGAAATAAATGTAATGTACCGGAATGTTAGTTGGTTTTTTCCTCGTACAGAATAAACGCAAGAAAAATTCACGTCGAAAGTTATAACAACACTTTATTGCTGAACAAACTTAACAGAATGGACACAAAAAAATCAGATCTATTTGATCTATTGAAGGAAAAATGCTTCACCATTAAAAAAGGCAAGAAGAAGATGATATCCAACAGAGACTATCACGGATATAGACGAAGCAGATGATCCAGCGCTTCTCCCAAGTACACCTCCCCAAATCTAATCTCTACTAGATAACCTGGAGAGGCATTGGCCTTTATATTAATTCAGATAAAACACTATTCGTGTATTTTAGATAGGACAGAGCCATATCCACATTAAATGGCAAACCCCTAAAAATAGTAAACCAGTTCACATACCTAGATAGCAATATCTCATCTACAGAAAGTCATATCAATATACGTATAGGAATGGCATGAACGGCTATTAACTGGCTACCAATAATATGGTCTGATCTGTCTGATAAGAAAAAGTGGGGTTTTCCCGAAGCTCTATCAGTACTACTGTATAACTGCATCACTTTAACAAAACGCTTGGGGAGAAAGCGAGATGGTAACTACACAGTGATGCTGCATACTGTTTTGAGCAAATTTTATAAGAAAAAGGGACCATAAGAAGAAGAAAAAGTAAAACATGGACGAAAAATGACCGAAAAATATGAGCAAAATTTTATCAGAATTTAAACCTTTAAATTAGAATCGTCGGGAAAACACATGTTAGCGTAAATTTTATTTCGTCAACTTTTTTTCAATACAAAATTAATTTCATTTATTTTGTTATAACATTTTTTAAACTCAACCAATTTTAACAAAATCTAACGTAAAATCACGTAGTGGTATTTTTTAGTATCTTTTTTTGTTGTTGTAATGCCCAAAAATGTCTCAGAAAAATCTTTTAAAATTCCAACAGATGAGACAGTAAGTGCCGATACAGCATAGTAAGGCGTCTGTTGTAGGCTTGCCGAAGCACTGAGTCTTTCAAAGCCTCCATGCTTCCTGTAGTCCGCCGACACTATACCCGATGCCACTCTCCACATACATATGCACATACGCACACACATACATCCATATTACTACTGTAAACTGTTCATGTTTCTGACACTAATACTTTATTCTGTGTACTTGACATGAGACTTTGATGAGTTGTGGTGCACCTGAGCACTGTACACAATAAATTTCATTATTATTATTTATTATTATTGACGGCATAAAACCATCTTCTTAATCTCTTGCTCATAAACATCACCACCCTAAGAAGATGAGATAAACTGAAACCGAATATCTTTACAGGAATCACCAGAAAAAGTATATATAAAGCCTCATGAATTATCTGTGTATCATTTTTAATAAAGTTAGCGGTCTGATAAAACTCATAGTTATACACAGATACCTGTTGGCAGAAATAGATCTAAAACCGCAACTGCCCAATTTATTCTTATAACTTGATTAGGCAACCAGCCTAGAAGAAGGAAAACTTTAAATTCAAACCAATTAAATCTGCTCAGTGTGGTCACTACTAGAATAGGCTCAGTCCTAATTAGTGATCCATAAGAGAAGAGTTCAAAATAATATATATATATATATATATATATATATATATATATTATATATACTAAACAAAACGTGACCCGTTGGGTCACCCATTAAGCTCTCGCTAGATAATTGGGATTAGGGAAAAGAGTAGGGTCTGCCAAAATGCTATTCATTTTAAAAACGAATTAAAATTAATTAGATTGACTATTTAAGGTCAATTTTTTGTCTGAGTCGAAAAGTTGTAACATAACGAGCATCAGTAAAATAAGGGAAATCATATTGTACATGTAATTTATTTTTAATACATTTTAAACTATTTTTTCGGGCAATTCTACTCAAATATATCTTAAACATGACCGCCAAGATGACGTAAAATCCGTATTTTATAAAATAAATTTACCCCCCCCCCCCCCATTTGAAAATAAATTACCAAAATCAAGGAAGAATCCAATTTTAATGAAATTTTTAGTGTTGATTTATCAATAAATGAATTTTATACTTTCAAAACTTTCTGATTTAATTAGGCATTTCTGCTATGATAAATTAGTATATAAAATTCATTTAAAATATGAAGTGTCTAATTTTAAGTTTCAATTTTCATATTTTTAGATTCTAAAAACATATTTTATTTAATAACTACTTTAGTTTATTATCGTTATCTTATAGTTTTGTAGAAAAACTGTATTGAAAATTTACACCCCCTTTTTTTTAAACCGAACAAATATCGATTTATAATTTCTTCTTTTATAAATAATTACAATTAAATAATTAATCAATTAAATAATTAAATCGAACAGAGTAAAAAACGTTTTCGGTAGGGTTAGTTTTTAATTCAACTTTATTTTACGATTTTCGGTACTTATTTTCTATCATGATATCCCCCTTAAATGTTTTTGTTTCTTCTATTCACACCTTTGGTCTTTTGTCTTTTTATTTATACTGTAATTTGTTTCAAAAGTATATAACCCCACCGATATTTTGCGCCCCAAAATAATGGGGGGGGGGGAGTCAAAGTTAAGTGACTTGATAAAAATCAGAAAGTTTTGAAACAAAATAACTGATGCATTATAAAATTCATTCATTGATAAATCAACACTGAAAAATTCATTAAATTAGATAATTCGCTGATTTTTGGTATTTTTTTTTCAATCGGGGGCGGGGGGGGGAGATTTGTTTTGTAAAGCACGGATTTTTCGACAACTTTAACAGTGCCTAGAAAAGAGAGTTGACCTAGGTGCATCCAAAAATTCTGCTGCTACAAATTTTAAAAAACGAATAAAAAATTATTTAAATCGATTATTTAAGATCAAATAGTAGTAACATAATGGGCATCAATTAAAAAGCAAAATAGTATTACACATATAATTTATTTTTAATACATTCAAAACGATTTTTTCGGTCAATTTCGATTGAGTTCGACCTGAGACGCTGTTTAAAAATGGCTTATTTACAAAATTAATAGTAACATTCGCAATTACAAAATAATTTACCAAAAATCAGGGAATTATCCAATTTTAATGAAATTTTTAGTATTGATTTATTAATTAAAAATTTTATAATGCATCAGTTATTATATTTCAAAACTTTAAGTAATTCTGCTATGATAAATTAACATATAAAATTCATTTAAAATATGAGCAGCAAAATTTTAAGTTTAAAATGTCATATTATTAGATTCTTAAAAAATAATTTTTTAATAACTACTTTACTTTAGTATCAATCACCCATATTTTTTGGTCGAAAACTGTATTGGAAATTTAGCCCCCCCTTTTAAACGGAACAAATATTGATGTATATTTTTTTCTTTATAATAGCCAATTAAATAATTATCGAAATGAGTAAAAAAACTCCAGGAATTTTTTTTTTTTTTAGTTTTTATTTTCATTTTATTTTCCAATTTTCGTACTTATTTTACTATCCAAGCAGATTCTTAAAAAACAACTTTTTTTTCTATTCAGACCATCGTTTTTTTTGTTTTTTTTTTTTTGTCTTTTTATTTATACAGTAATTAGTATCAATCACATATATACCACACCGATATATTGCGCCCCAAAACAAGGGGGGTAAAAATTAAGGGACCTGGAAAAATCAGAAAGTTTTGAAATAAAATAACTAATGCATTATCAAATTCATTCATTGATGAATCAACACTGAACATTTCATTAAAATCGGATAATTCCCTGATTTTTGGTAATTTTAAAAAAAATTGTATTGATTTTTCTACGAATTGGGTATACCTAGGTTGACCTAATTTAAATTGAAATGGATCAGAGAATTTTATTACGTCCGGATTCTTCACTGCTGGTGTGAATCTTAACACACATATGTGTCTCTCTTAATCACTCTCCCTTTTACTCACTAGATAAACTAACACATTTAACGAGGGCGTAATCAAGAGAGACATAGAAAGGAAAAGAGTGATAGGTAGAATGTTAAGACAGACGGGTCAGTTTTTGACTTAATTGGAAATTACGACTAATTGAAATTAAATGGAATTTTTTTTCAGACATAATGTAATTCTAAAACTAAGGAATAATTTCGTATGACTTTCGTGTAACTATATACTATACTAAACAGTAAAAAGGCCTTTAGGAGATAAAAGTTGATTTGCTCAGCTTTAGTATAATAATAGAAGATATATATAAGTGATGTATCTGTTTTCAATATTCCTAAGTATTTATAATTCTTCTTTTTTCCAAGTATTCTTTTGTTTTCCTGATTCCTCAGTTCTATTCTCACCACTCTCTCATTTTTCCCCTATTTCATCATGAGCATGGCACAAAGATTCCGGGTTCGATATCATCCATCACCAACTCAGCGTATGAGTAATACAAATGCGATAAAAATGAGGAGTTGATGGTAGGTGTGGCGATTCACCTCAGACTCTAAAATAATGTCTTTCGTCTAGTGAAAAAAGGGTAGACTCCCTCGCTATCTGGCTGAAACCGACTTTAGGCCTCTCGACATTATTATATATTATTATTATTATTATTATTATTATTATTTTCATACCATTAGAGTTTTTCACGCCCACCTTAGCCGGTGGTTCCCTGGAGGCTGAGTGACAACAAGTCTCCTCGGGTCTCCAGGACTTTTCTGAGTATTCCAGCAGATCTCAACAATGCTGTAGTCTTGATGGTCTCTATTCTTCCTCTGATTTCCAGTTTATCCCAACTCTTTTCCAGAACCCTGGGGACACTTACTAGGGCACCTATTACAATTGACACGATCTTCAGCTCCATGTTCCACAGTTTTCTCTATTATTATTATTATTATTATATTATTATTATTATTATTATTATTATTATTTCACTCCTTGTGAGTTTTTCACCAGCTGATAAGTTCTCTTTTTCTGGTCAACCAATACTAAGTCTGGTCTTTTGGCTTGGATAATGTGATCCGTCTTTATCTCAAAGTCCCAGAGAATTTTATGTGTTTCATTCTCAAAAACAGATTCTGGTTTATACATATAGTATTTTGTTACATGGTCAAAATTTAGTTTCTTGCACAATTCCCAGTGGAATACCTTTCCAATCCAGTCATGTCTAGCTTTGTATTATCGTTGCAATAGTTTGCTACATTCGCTTATTAGATGGCTGATCGTCTCATCTCCGTCACCACAGATCCTAGATTTATTGTTCTGTTGTGTCTTATCTATTTTCGCTTTGATATCATTTGTTTTATGGCATTGTTTTGTGCCGCAATTATGAGCGACTTAGTTTCTCTTTTGAGGTTTCCTTTTCTTAACCACGTCTAATTCCAAATTCCATCCCTATATCCTGGCTATATATTCTAATAGTTTGTACTAGGGTTTCTAATTCTTTTTGATTTTTTGCAATTTTTTTATGTCATCCATGTACATAAGATGGTTTATCTTTTCTTGTGAGTTGGTGAATTTGTACCTCCCTGTACATTTTTAAGTATATGATTGAGTGGCATCATTGCTATAATAACCTCTTTGGATTTTTGCTTCTGCCAGGGATTGTTTTCCAGTTATTTTCATGTACAACCTCCCACGTGTAAAGTGTCCATATAATTTTCTTCCCATTTCTCTTTCTTGTTTTTGTTGTTTTTGTTTGTCCATATGTTGCAATTGCTGTTATTAGCTTCTGTAATGAATCTTTCTTGCTTTTTGTGTATTCTTCGAGTCCTTGTATTGTGGCATCTACGCAATCCTCAATGTTGGTGAGACCTCTTCCCCCTTCTTCTTTTTTTTATAGATATAGCCTGTCCCTATTGTCTTCAGGGTGTAATGCCTTGTCCATCATCATTAATTTTCTTGTCTATTGGTCTATCTGTCGAGTTCCTATATTATCCATTTTTAGAATGGTCCAAATTATTTTCTAATGGGAATGGCTCGGGAATTTATTCCCTTGATGAGATTTGTGTTGCAGAGCTTGTTTTCTTGAAGTTTTTTTGTTATTCTTTTTTATGTTTTTTCTTTCATCTCTGTTTGTTTTGTGGATACCACTCCGTAATTCACAAATATTTTTAATTCTCCTTTTTCTCTAAGTGTTTTTATTTCCTTGATTTGGTATTTCTATTCTGTCTATTGTTTCTCTTCCCCCCCCTTTTAATCACTTGCAGGGCATAGTTTTCGATGTCGAATTCCATTTCTATACTCTGGTAGTATATTTTTGTGGTTTGTACCAGGCTTTCCAGTCCGTTTCGTTTTTGTTGTTGTTTTTTCCCAAAATCTTGATATCATTCACTTACATAAATGGTTTATTTATTAATTTATCTTTTGTGATTTAGGTGTTTGGGATTATCTTCCCTTTGCATAGAAGAGTTATCTTCCCGCTGGGTTTCCGTGCCGGCCATCAGGGTGTTATATTTGGATCGTCACATTTATTTTGCGCGGAAAATTCGAAACCTGGACAAAGATGAAATTGAATAAAAGAAAATAATAGATAGCTTAGACAGAAGTCTGGGGTAACAAAAGGAAGGGTAACAAAACTTCCTCTGTACAAACGGGAATTTGAACCAAGAGACTGGAAGGGGAGAAAAGAACTTCCGGTCAAAGGAACAAAAGGATGTGTGGGCGGGCTGCCTTTACCTAAGGGGTCAGCAGTAGCAGTTAGACAGTCAGACCCCAGAGAGACGGCGAACAGAGCGGACGGAGTGACCGTTGACACGGTCGATCGCTGCCAGCGAGCAGTGAGGCGCGCCCACCACCTTCCACCACACTAGCAGTAGTAGTTCCCATTGTCAACGCTCGCACTCACCACGTACAGCCGAAAGAAATAAAGTCAAAATTCCTACTATACCATGTGTTGCAGATTTCATTAAGCGGCCACTACATATGTCTACGTGTGAATCTTTATACTCCACTACTAACACATACGACCCAGTATATAACATGTACGATTTGTGGCCCGAGTCGAGCGCTATGCAACAAGGGGACCTCTGGTATTTAAGTGCGAGGTCCAAACTCTTCTTACTCTTTTGCACATCTTCTCGTACGAGCACATGGGTTAGACACATTGTCACCCTCTTCTCGGTGGGGGCTTCTGCCCTCCCCCATCACTAGTAAGTGATTTTGTGCGTACGGACCCTCAAGTCCTTTTATCCTTACTGTTGTATGTTTATGTACATGTATTTTATTGTTTATGTATCTTGTCTTATTTCTGTGCTGTTTACAATATAAAATGTTTTGTCCAACAAGCGTGTCGGAGTTGTATGTTCATTATTATAACCTTAATTCTTACAAGGGAATCTTTAGCCACATGTACATATTCTAAAAGGAGAATTCCTTTTTTTCAGTGTCTACCAGCCAACAGAATACACATGTTTGCAGACATCTTAGTAGTCGATACAATATAACTTTTATAATAATATTTCATAGGTTAGATAAAATAATTATTAAAAAAAACCTTCCACGGAATCCCATGAGTAAAATGAAAACATGAAGTTCAAAATCAAAAACAGATATCCTGCTCTAAAAGATTTAAAACCTTTAAAATATAATAATTGTCACATTCAATGTATGGAATTCATATACAGATGTAACAACTATTACAAACAGTAAAAAAAAGTCAAATATTTTTACTACTGGTCAAGTCACGCCAAAAGCACTAGTTCCTGCTATATCACCAAAGCTGTGATGAGATTGTTCAATACTTGATTGTTTGGTTTGGTTTGTTTTGTTTTACGGCATATCAACCTCAGTGGGTAATGACCCATAATGCCGATAAAGTTTTGAAATTAATCAATTCTTAATAGATAATACAATTTTTTTATAAATACATTTTTCTATTTAACCATAGATGGGACCCTAAAAGGTACTACCACTCCGGGTCAGAGTGGACCAGGGAGCAATGGTGATGAAGGAGTGCTCCACATTCCCCAAACCTCCAAAACTGGAACCTCACCATCAGATAGAGTTTAATGTCATTCCCAGGACATGTAGACCCGCAGCCACCGCCTTCTAGCATCCATATGATAAAAAGGGGTTGGGGCTTGCCATAAGGACAACAGGGTTGGGAAAATCATATAGGTGCTAGGGCTTGACGCGACCAGCCGATTGATCGGAGGGGGCCTCTCCGACCGCCCGTCTAGCCCAAGATAGGGCCAAAGTGGAGTATTGCATGTCATGAACTGCACATCCACCTGGGTTCTATCCTTAAGCATCACGGGTCGCCACCCACGGCCAACAGGTGGCCCCATTGGGGGAGTCTCACCCCTCTGCAGAGGTGCAGTCGGTGCATTCTAACGCCCCAGCCGACAGGGCTGATACTTGATTGTGTGACCACTTAAGCAATAGCAGGTACTGAAAGCAACCCGAAACCTTAGTTGGAGTGGCATCATTGGAATAACAAATAGTAGTGATGGTAGTGAATCTCTTTGGAAAAATGCCTCTTTGAATTTTTACTTCTGCTAGGGATTACCCTTCTGTTGATAATTCTACTTTCCTCTTTTCCATAGCTTTTTTGATGAAATTTAGAGCTTGACTGATATCTTATATATTCTTTAGCATTCAAAATCCAATTTTGCGGGATCATGTCATAGGCCTTTCTATAGTCGATCAATGCCATTGCGAGATTTTTGCACCTAGTTTTAAATATTTTATAGATGTGCTGATCAATACAAAGTGGGTCATCTGTTTCTCTTCCCTCCCCCAGCATCCTTTCTGTTCTTCCAGAAATAGTTGGCGCAAATTGAGTGAGTAATATATTTCTTCTTTAATTACTGTAGTCAAAATTTTCCACATTATGAATAGAAAAGTTATCAGCCTATAATCAAAACATGCAAGATCTTTACGGTACTTGTAGGACAGACACTCTCCTATGTGGTTACTCATAATTTTCTTTTCTATAAATAAAGGGAAATGTTTGATAATCATTTAGCAACTACGAGATCTGTCAGAAAACATACTTAAATGACACAAGAACCAGTTGCATAGCTTTTATGTAACTTTGCAACACGCAAGATCTTTACGGTATACGTAGGACAGACACTCTCCTATGTGGTTACTACTCATAATTTTCATTTCTATTAATAATAGTTCTTTTTTTCGGTCTGTCTGGATTAGAGTAATTATTCATTTAGTCATCTATTCGGCTGTTTGTTTCTTCTAGGCATCTATTCAGTTGTTAGGCCAATCTCTTGTGGATTGAATTGAATTTTTAAAACCAGAATCCATGTATACATCATGGACCGGTGTTTTTCCAGTTTGATAACTTTTTTGAGTGTTGCCCTGAGCAAGATTATGTGTATGTTTATTTTAAATTATTTCTATGTTACTGTCGCCCTTGACCAGGATTGAACCTGCAGCCTAGAGATAACTGTCACTTAGAACTGTATTAAACTCATCCCCTATATCCAATTTCACCATGTGTCCAATTGTTGAGTCCGACAAGAAATACCGAAGTATACATTAGTGAAATAGATCACTAATTAGGACTGAGCCTATTTAGTAGTGATCACTCCAAGCGGAGTTTAACAGGTTGAATTCAGAGTTTTCCTTCACCTAGACTGGTTGCCTAACCAAGGTTATGACTCCATTTCCGACGACTCTTACCATTACACCACGACCCCCCTTTGCTTCAGCGCCTTCTTCGAATCCCTTCTGGTAATTTACCGGTATTTATCCATTTGGCTTTTCTGTAGTGTTTGTTTTCCCCCATATTCTGCTTCTAAAACTTTTTGTTGTAATAGAATATTCCACACTCTATCACCCCATGTGGTCTGAATATATATATAGTGAGCTTAGGCACACTCTCTCTCACTGAATATATATATAGTGAGCACGGCATTAGCTGGGCTGGCGTCTATGATTAGTAGCGTACCTCAGAATTCCTTATCTGTCTTATTGTATCTCTCGGCAATAAAACCCTGTATCTTAAATCTACGAACGTGCTGACTGGTCCTTCCACTCAACTACAACCTTGTCTCATTGCATCCCTTTTAAGGAAACAAAAGTTTTGCATCAGGTTATTTCTGTTTGTTTTTGCATCACCGATTTGCTGGTAAAATTTCCTTTTCGTTGTTGTAGAAGGTCGTGTTTTGTTTTTATTGTTTGATTCTGTCTCGGTATCTTTTGAGTCTTCCTTCTTTTGATTATATCTTTCGGTTTATTTCTTCCAGTTTTATTTGCTGTTGACATTTTTAAAGTTGTTTCAATCGGTTGTGTACTTGCGTTTTTGTCTCTTTAACGTTTTCCTTTGTTGTCGTAGTTTCTTTATTTGTCCTTCTAGTCGAACTCCCAACCAGCTTTAAGTCTCAGCTTGGTTTCGCAGGGGCAATCCAATTCTTATCACTCACTAATTTTTATCCTGCATAAATTAGGTTATTTAATTCAGTGATGTTGTCTGTGGATGTGTTATATAATATTTCATCTATCTTTTCGATTTCTATTATAGCTCAGTCGGTAGAGTGTTCGGCTAGAAACCAAAAGGTCCTAGTTCAATACCGGTCCTCGCCAACTCAGTGTATGAGGAGCACAGGGATCTGTGCGGTAAAGTAAGGAGCTGATGGTAACTATGGCGCTCCACCCCAGACACTAAAACAATCTCCTTGGTCTATGCTATTGAAAAGGGGATAGACTCCCTTGCTGATTGGCTGATACGGACTTTAGGCCGCCCCGACTACTTTATTTTTTTTTTTTTATTATGACTCTTTACCATTGTGTATGTCATGGTAATGCTGTTACGATTTTTGTGGACATTTTTAGGCTGCAAGTGAGAGCACTTTACAGTGGAGATCCTCGGTGTTCCTTAATGTTCGGTTGAATCCTTTGGTTGTTCCCCGGTATTCCTTAGTGTTGGGTAGAGTTATTTGGTTTTCCCCGGTGTTCCTTAGTGTTGGTTAGAATCCTTTGGTTGTTCCTCGGTGTCCCTTAGTGTTGAGTAGAATCCTTTTGTTGCTCTTCGGTGTCCTTAGTGTTGGGTAGGATCCTTTGGTAGTGTTGGGTAGAATCAGAATCCTTGTGTTGGTAGAATCCTCCTTTGGTTGTTAGTGTTGGGTAGAATCCGGTGTTCCTTAGTGTTGGGTAGAATCCTTTATTGTTCTTTAAGAGAGAAATTTGATTGTTGCAGATCCGTTCGTCTGTGTCGAATACGTGTAAATGAACGGCTTTCAAGATCGGCGATTGAATAGTTAACTAACCACGTATTCAAGCTGTTGATTGGCTGGCTTTAATCCACGCGCCCACGCAGAGTCTATACGTTTAAGTGGTGGTTTCCAGCACACCTTAGATCACCAAAATATGGGCACCTCACGTAGTGTAATGGGTAGCAAGTTAGATTCGCAGACCATTCTTAATGAGTTCGATTCTCATTGGGCCCCCATAATTCTGGCCTTGTGCCAGATCTAAGCTAAGCTTAGTAAATAACTATATCACCAAAATATTCCAACACTAAGGAACACCTTCTTGTCGTTTATAATTTGTTTTATCAGCTGCTTTGTTCTTGTGTTCATACTGGTTTTGTAAACCTAGGTTGTAAGTTGTTTTGGTTATTAGTGTGTTGTGCCTTTTATTATTTTATTTTTGCAGGTTTTAATGTACCAATTTTAACTGGTGGTTTTTCACTAAATTCTGAGCGAAATTGTAAAGTGTGTTACTTCCCTTTGACATCGGGGATTCACATTTGATCCCAGGTGAAAAGAAATGGTTTTGAATAATGATTTGCCGGGCAAGTTGACATTCACCTTTCGGAAAAGTGACAGAACACAATCTCCCGCCTCAGTTTCAACCGAGCTGGACGGATTAAGATAGGTTTAATAAATATAAAGAAAAACAAGCAGCAATGCTGTTGATTCGATGGACACCATTCGTAAATTACAATGGCGGACGTGTTTCCATCGACATTGCAGAAGCAGTAAGAATGTAAATCTGTGCACAGGGCAAATTCCTTGCTTTCTTCTTAAAGAACTGATCCCTTAATTTACAAAGTTATTTGCTAAATCATTTTTGCGCCTTTCTGATTCTCGTTTAATGAGATCTCCGTAAAAAGGATTATCTGCTATAATTCGTATTTTGCTTTTATGTATACAGCTATGTACAGTATCACATATGAATAAGCAGACCCCTAAAATAGAATTTAAAAATAAAACTGTTACGATTTTTTAGGCTTCAAGCAAGAGCGCTTGTCAAGCGAAGATCCTTTGTGTTAAGCAGAGTGCGATCATTAGTGAAGAATCCTTTGGTTGTTCCTTGGTGCTCCTCAGTTTTGCAGGTCAATGATTGCAAATGGACGTCTCCCAGTATCCCAGACCTCGCTCAGTCTATAAATTGTAGTGATAATTTGCAGCACGGCTTATATCCAACAAATAATTCAACAAAAACTACTTAACAAAAATACTAGGATTATCGTTTTTACTAATGAAACATTTTACAATCTAACCAGTAAGTCAAAATGTTTTATAAATGGCCGGGTTAGCTCAGTCGGTAGAGCGTTCGGCTAGAAACCACAATGTTCCTAGTTCGATACCGGCCCTCGCCAACTCAGCGTTATGAGTAGCACAGGGATCTGTGTGGTAAAGTAAGGAGCTGATGGTAGGTGTAGCACTCCATCTCAGACGCTAAAATAATCTCCTTGGTCTAGCGCTAGTGAAAAGGAGATAGACTCCCTCGCTGTCTGGCTGATACCGACATTAGCCCGCCCCGACGACTTTACTTTTTTACTTACTTGTTTATAAAATATAATATGACTTAAATGCATATCAATGATTTTCAAAACCTGGTCTCACCACAGAGTAATGAGAAACTCTGTTTTTAAAGTAACATGTGGAGGCACAAGACGTAATGGTTTTAGATAACCATTACGCCATATGGCTCCACATGTTACTGTAACAACAGAAGAAATGGACATGTTCAATTGATTTCAAATCCTGGACAAGGCTGTTGGCATTTAACTTTGCAATAAGCCCTTGACGTAAAAGAAAGAATTCGTCAACCCAATTAATATTACTTTCCTGATCCAAAGATAAGTGTCATTATATATATATATATAATATATATATAATATATATATAATAATACATATCCTCATCTTTCATCACTCAAACCCCTTCTGTGCGTTCAGAAGCAGTCCCCAACAGTACTAACCCTTTTTGACCAAGCTTCACAGACTCATCAATCAAACGGGGGCACTCGTAATTTTTCGTCGAACCCCCCCTCGTGAGTTGTAAGTTTCGTAATTTTACGAATTCTCTTGTCTTATTGAGAAAAATAATTTCCCTTTTTCTCACGCTTTCTGACTTTTCCGTTGTCTACAACAAAAAAACTAAACTATATCACCATCTTTCAATGAAATTTTTTCTCTGAGGAGCATTGATCGAAAAAAGAAAATCATTTCTGTTTTAAATCAACTAGGGTACCCTTTCTTTTCTTTTTAAGAAAAAAAAAACAATTTATTTTACAACATGCATATGCTTTTACGCGTCCTTTTTAAATTCTGTACT
>CM042149.1:17044180-17046680 GCA_023376005.1 Doryteuthis pealeii
ATTCTTAGTGAGTTTGATTCTCACTGGGTGCTCCTTACTTCTGGCCTTGTGCCACATCTAAGCTAAGCTTAGTAAATAATTGCAGACCATTGTTAGCGAGTTCGATTCTAGCTGGGTGCTTCTTACTTCTGGCCTTGTGCCACATCTAAGCTAAGCTTAGTAAATAATTGCAGACCTTTGTTAGCAAGTTCGATTCTCACTGGGTACTCCTTACTTCTGCCTTGTGCCACATCTAAGCTAAGCTTAGTAAATAATTGCAGACCATTGTTAGCGAGTTCGATTCTAGCTGGGTGCTCCTTACTTCTGGCCTTGTGCCACATCTAAGCTAAGCTTAGTAAATAATTGCAGACCTTTGTTAGCAAGTTCGATTCTCACTGGGTGCTCCTTACTTCTGGCCTTGTGCCACATCTAAGCTAAGCTTAGTAAATAATTGCAGACCATTGTTAGTGAGTTCGATTCTCACTGGGTGCTCCTTACTTATGGTCTTGTGCCACATCTAAGCTAAGCTTAGTAAATAATTGCAGACCATTGTTAGTGAGTTCGATTCCCACTGGGTGCTCATTACTTCTGGCCTTGTGCCACATCTAAGCTAAGCTTTGTAAATAATTGCAGACCATTGTTAGTGAGTTCGATTCACACTGGGTGCTCCTTACGTCTGGCCTTGTGCCTCATCTAAGCTAAGCTTAGTAAATAATTGCAGACCATTGTTAGCGAGTTCGATTCTCACTGGGTGCTCCTTACTTCTGGCCTTGTGCCACATCTAAGCTAAGCTTAGTAAATAATTGCAGACCATTGTTAGCGAGTTCGGTTCTCACTGGGTGCTCCTTATTTCTGGCCTTGTGCCACATCTAAGCTAAGCTTAGTAAATAATTGCAGACCATTGTTAGTGAGTTCGATTCTCACTGGGTGCTCATTACTTCTGGCCTTGTGCCACATCTAAGCTAAGCTTAGTAAATAAATGGGTGCCTCATGTGGTGTAATGGTTAGCAAGTTAGATTCGCAGACCATTGTTAATGAGTTCCATTCTCATCGAAAAACTTAAGCGAAAAAGTCGACCAGAAAACAAAGCGAGAAAATAGTTCTTCGAGAATTTACTAGTTTGCGTAAATATATTGTTTGCTCTGTGGGTGATGAACGTGGGGGAGGGTTCTGACCAATTGCGCGTCATCATCTTTCGAGTAACTCTAGCCTTGTGCTACATCTAAGCTAAGCTTAGTAAATAACCATAACCGTGTCATTGAGCGCAACAAAAACTTAAGCGAAAAAAGTCGAACAGTTGAACGAAAACTAAACGACAAATTAGTTCATCGAGAATTTACGAATCGAAAAAAAAAGTACGACTTCCTTGTACTTTCCTTGTTCTTAATTTTTTTTTTAAACTTTTTTTTTTTTTTTCTAGAAAGAACAGAAACATTACGCCTTGCTGGAAGAACTGTTAGTACTGCTAATTCTGGTACCAGACTACGACTATACTTCTGCTGCAGTTGCTGCTTCTGTTTATACTGCTGCTGTTGCTGCTGCTGCTACACAGGCAAGGCATTACCCTTTCTGTTTCCGAGACATCGCATCACACCGGCCGGCTGTTGGGCTCTACAGCTGATCATTCCAAAAAAAAACAAACTCTCCTTTCCCTCAAATGTTTCAATGTAGATAAGAAACACAAGAATCATTTTTACCCGTCCCTCCCGCCTGCCCACCCCGCTTTTTGCTCATCGTTTCGACACTGACCGTTTTCTCTTCATCTCACCCAATCGCTGAGGCTGACGAGTGCGTTAGCGACTGTCACGTGGATACGGGTCTCTCTCGACTTTGCCCAGTAGATCCTCACGCGTTTTCAGCGCTAAGCACCCGCTCGGCACGCGAAAAACTTGTCGCTACCAATTGATTCAAAATGGATTATTATTAACGAACACGCTGCGCCCTTATTTATTGTTGTTTTTCTGTCTCAACGGAGAGAAAAAGATTCCAGAAAGTTGTCGACTAGATTCAACAACACGTGTCTCTGCTGGTAAGCGATTTCTTTTCACTTTTTCTAATTCCTTTTTTTCTTTTCATCCCCATGGAATTCAATTTTAGGGAGACCGTTTATTTGTTTATCAAGTTTGTCCGATTGAAGTGTGTACTTTATAAAAAAAAAAGTAAAGTATTTACTAGTTCCAAGTATTTCTCAGTAAAACAACTGTAAACATCTTTAAGAGTCAAGACTTTTGTGATTTGCGTCTTGAACAATGAAGAAGAGAATAGATCATTGCCATTTCTTTCCTTTTGTTTTTTTTACTATAATCAAGATCAAATTTTAAGTTGTTCTTCGGTAAACTGTCACCGACCCCAACTCTCTCCCTCTCCTTCTCTCTCTCTCTCTCTCTCTCTCTCTCTCTCTCTCTCTCTCAGTCCTCTCTCTCCCTTTCCATCTCTCTCTCTCTCTCTCTCTCTATATATATATATATATATATATATATATATATATATATATATATGTTGAGAGCGGAAAGATAGAACA
>CM042149.1:17049180-17054180 GCA_023376005.1 Doryteuthis pealeii
GGTATCAGCCAAACAACGAGGGATTCTATCCCCTTTTCACTAACACTTGTCCAAGGAAATTGATTTTAGTGTCTGAGGTGGAGCGCTACACCTACCATCAGCCCCTCAATACACACACACACACACACACACATATATATATGTATATATCAGAGAAATATATATATATATATATATATATATATATATATATATATATATATAGAGAGAGAGAGAGAGAGAGTGTGTGTTTTATTCGAAAAGCAAATTAAACCGTTTAAGAATACTAAATAAATACTATATATATATACTACATATTATGTACTATAAATAATTACTAATAGTGTACCTAAAATTCATATATCGTGTATTTATTATAATAGTTATTTTGTTCTGCTTGGGTAGAACAAATAAATGAACTTACAATTACGAATTAGCTATTGATAATAAGATAATAGAAACATTTTTAGAACTTCCTATCTATCTATATATATGTATATGTTTACGTTGTGTGTTTCATGTATCGTTTCCTGTGAGCGTCCAAGGGTGGTCATGTCCATGGGATTAGCTTCACGCTATTAGGCATGGCCTCCCTTCAATAGTAGTTTAAACCAATAAAGTTTTTCTTTTACTTATTTTAAAAAAAAATAATTTGTACTACTATTGATTAATAAATTTCTTATTTCTTATTTCTTATTTCTATCTATCTATCCATCTATCTATCGATCGATCAATCTATCTGTATATTTGTCTATCTGATTTATATACCTACCTCAGTTTGGTCATTATATATACTAGCAAATATATGCACCCTCCGGGTGCAAGTATTTAAGTTTTAATGTAATAAAATATTGTATTAAATTAGAAAGGCTAATGAAACTAAATAAGAATACAGATAAAAGATTTGAAACAGAGGGAGTATAATAAAAGATTTGAAACAGAGGGAGTATAATAAAAAATGGAACAACTGAAACTTACTCTTCCACCACTCTCGTCTTTCATTGTTATTTTTTCTAATTTAAGTATTTAGTTAAAAGAGGAAGTAAAGAATAAAATGACAGTTATTTTATCTTGTTAATGGATTTCATTTAAGATTCATTAAAGAGACTTTTGCTTATATTCATTAAAATAAAACCAAACAGTTAGAAATCAATAATACTAAGCACATATTTATTAAATTCGATTTTTTTAATATCAATATGCAAATTAGCCTTCCCGTTCACACTGTAAAGCGCTATTTTGTTGTATATATAAATATAATTGCATGTTATCAGTATGTAGACATAGTTAACAGTATTAATAATGTAAGACAATTTTATTAATAATTGAGGTTTAGATAAAAATAAAATCATGGAGAATGTGATGTCAATAACTAAGAGAATTGTGACTTGAGTAGGAATATAGTTTCGGTTACAGACAGAAAAACACACAATCTCCATTATAATAAGATCTATCAATCGATCGATCTCTTCGAGGTGTGATTACAAAGTAACACCCAGAATTTATAGCAGACTTCGGGAAAACACCTACAAAAGATTCTCAAAATGTGTTGACTGAGATTGGACCAGGTGGAGACTAAAGACATAATATCGGTTCGAGTCACACACGGAGCAGTCTCCCATGTCTATAACCTTGCTGAGACCTAATAGGTCGAAATGTACATACAGGGATTGACATTTTCTCGATTTGTTTAGCCTTACATTTGAACATATATGCATGCCTTAATTCATTGATTATTAACTAATTAATTTTCAAAATTAGGTATGACTTCAATTAAGCACATATCCTCCAAAAATTGTCGGCTAAAAAGGTCATATCAATAATAAACACATTGTTTGTTTACTTACTTTCATATATATATATATATATATATATATATATATATATATATATATGTTATCATTATTATTATTATTATTATTATACTAAAGCTGAGCGAATCAATGTTTGTTTCCTTCGTAACAATTAAGGTATTCTCATAAATGTGCCTTTTTTTTCATTTGCAATGACTTCCTGTAACCATAGTGACAGTCTTTTAATGTATACATTTTGTAAAAAAAAAAAATTTTGAAAGGGTAGAAGATTCTACATTGAGAACGTTTTTCAGTTATGCAATTCAAATTATTGATGATTATCCATCTGATAAGACTTGGTTTGGGGAGCTTTGTTAAATCAACTTAGATTTATAAAGGCACCAATTTTGGTCGAAATAAATTTATTAAGGAATAACGGTGTTGAGTTTTTCCTTCCTTTCAAAGATAAATATTGCTCTGTATATAATCTAAAAAGTTTATTATACATTGAGCTCTCTATAGTGATTTAAAGATTCCCTGTGTTTGTATATACTGGATCATACAATAATAATACAGTGTGTCTTAGAAATCACATGTAGAATCATCTCTTACTACCAAGTTTTGGATACCTCACATCTATATATATCTATATATATATATATATATATATATATATAGAGAGAGAGAGAGAGAGAAGGGGGGAGAGAGAGAGGAGACAGACAAACAGTCAGACAAGCAGACAGACCGACAGACAAAGACAAAGAGAGACAGAGAGAAAGAGAGAGAGAAAGAGACAGAGGGAGAGAGACAGAGGGAGATAGAGGAGACAGACAAACAGTCCGACAAACAGACAGACAAAGACAAAGAGAGACAGAGAGAAAGAGAGAGAAAGAGAGAGAGAGAGTGTGTGTGTGTGTGTGTGTGTGTGAGAGAGAGAGAGAGAGAGAGAGAGAGAGAGGAGAGACAGACAGACAAACAGTATACTTTGTTTTATAGGTATATGAAGATTCTAAAAATAAAAAGTACATAAACATTTGAGTTAATGTGTTTAAGACGTGTTTAATATTGTAGAAAGTTCAAAGTTTGAGATTTGCTAAAAAAATTAAAGCAGCGCAAAGGAAATTGCGTACAACTTTATATTCAGACACGAAATATATAAATTCTAAGTATTTGTTGAAATAAAACAAGAAACTGAAAAAAAAAATCTAGATTAACATGAACGAAACGCATTCTTTCAACTTAACGTTTTGTAAAAGATGCATATCTATCTATCTATCTATCTATCTATCTATTCATCTATCTATTCATCTTTCTCTGTTACAATCTATCTATTTCTATTTATATCTATCTATCTATACCCACACTCTCTCTTTATATATATATATATATATATATATATATATATGTGTGTGTGTGTGTGTGTGTGTGTGTGTGGAGAAAGGTGGACAAACACGGGATGTTATATTTTGAAAATGTCCATCATTAAAGCAAGAACTATATCCAAGTCCTGAAGAAGGTCTAATAGACCGAAACGTTGCTTCGTCGACACTACTACCTACAATAAACATCCATTTTCTATAACATCCCGTGTTTGTCCACCTTTCTACACATACTGTCGGATTAACGTCCTCATATTTCTCGCATATATATATATATATATATATATATATATATATATAGTTGCCTGGTGTTAAACTGAATATGCCATCGAGTGCGTAACTCTATTTTTACAAAACGCATTTTTTAAAATCATTATTTTGCTTTTTATTAAATGTATACATCGGTATGACAATATTTTAAATATGTTATTGATAGACTAAAGATGATATACTTTAATATACTTAAGTTTTTTAAAAAAGGCACCTACCATAAAGTGATACTTAACACGCACTCCCTGCAGGCTAGGCGTAGAGTGGCTTAACGGTCATCAGCGCGGAAAATAGTCTCGTCAAACAGAGTTTAAGTCAGATACAGAGGGGTTTACTTCGTACTAATGTCTTTGGAAAAGGCGTGAATTTAACCACCCTCCCCTTAGCTATAGGTAAATAGCAGACCAGTAGACGGTTTTCTGGCCATTTTAGAGCAATTCAACAAAGACAAGGTTCCTCTAATAGTAGAACAACAAACAGTAGAAATTAAGAAGTTGGGTGGTCAGCGACTAAATAGTTGTTTCATCTTAGTTTAGCGTGGATGAGGAGACAAATTAAGCATCCATTAGGCATGGACATAGTAACTATAAAAAAAGGTCATGAATTTTAACAGCAACACACGTATACACACACTCACACACATACACACGTACACAAATATATATATATTTATTTATTTATTTATTTGTGAAATAAAAAGTCTTTAAATGTATACATTTTGTAAAAAAAATTTCTTTTGAGAGGGTAGAAGATTCTACATTGAGAACATTTTTCTGTTATGCAATTCAAATTATTGATGATTATCCATCTGATAAGACTTGGTTTGGGGAGCTTTGTTAAATCAACTTAGATTTATAAAGGCACCAATTTTGGTCGAAATAAATGGGTATTGTGATTATGGACCATTTCCACTTGTGAGTATCTGGGGCCCACCGAGCTTCGTCAGACCATGTTTTTATTTTGTTCAGACAGCTCTGTTTTCTCTGTTTATAATAATTAAACATTGAGCTCTCACACGGAACCTGAACTCTACAACTAGTAGAGAATAGGACCAGCCTAGAATCACCTTGTGCCAAGAAACTTGGTAACCCAACAAAGAATATATATATATATATATATATATATATATATATATATATATAGAGAGAGAGAGAGAGAGAGAGAGAGAGAGAGAGAGAGGGGGGGGAAACAAAGTGTTCCAAAAAAATGAAAGTATCATAAAGTTTATGTAAAACCTTCCTTAGGACAATATATCATAAAGCAGTGAACAAAAACGTTGTTCAAACGGTGATGGATGTTTTTAAATGACATAAGTTAGAAATATGTATGGAAAAAAAGGCTTCATGTCCTGATTATGACATTAAACTCCCCTTCATCACCATTGTTCCCAGGTCTACTCTCATCCGGGGTGTTAGTACTTGTTAGGGTCCCATCTATAAGTTAAATAGAAAAAATGTGTTTATAGAAAAAATTGAGTACCCATTAAGAATGAATTTAATTCAAAGCTTTGTCGACATTAAATGACCCACCAAGGTTGATATGCCATAAAACAAAGCAAATAAACAAACGTATGTTCCCT
>CM042149.1:17059180-17064180 GCA_023376005.1 Doryteuthis pealeii
TTAACAGTGAGATAAGATTTCCATATGATTGCTGTCCATAGCAGTCTATATCTATGCGTGCACGAACATCGCTTTCTGTGGATGAGATATACATATCTAGGTACGTGAATTGGTCTGCCAATTTTACAGGCTTGCCATTGAATATAGAGATGCCTCCATTCGTTTTAGATAGTTTTATTTTATTACTGTTTTAAGAATTCAGAAACATTTGGTGCTAAGAAATAACTAGGATGGCCACCCAAGTTGATCTGGACAGGCTGTGGTCTTGGAGAGAGACATGAGCCTCTGAAATAATCCAAAAAGGGTTGAAATACCGTACAATCCAACCAACCATCAAATGAAACTCAAGTTGGAATACCGATCACCATTCCGTTCAAATAATTGGGATATCTTTCTGCATAGATAAGACTTCTTCAAATAAAACATTGAGTTCAACTCCAATGGATAACTTTTTTTTCATCTTACAACGAGTAATGCATACCACGTGTAAGACCCTGCCATCGCCAGCCGCTAACTAGGTGGGATAACAGTGTTTAGGCGGCTAATAGCAGGGCTGCCACACCTAGAGCCGCCAAGCAGCCTTTTGGCCACCGGACAGGGTATTAGAAATTTTAAAAATATACAAAATAAGATAAATCGATGAATAAGTAAATAACGTCCGTTCGTCTTGACAGTTTCAAGTTGAATGTATAACTTATACAGTGATATTTCCTCAGGTCCCATTAGATTATATATATATATATATATATATATATATATATATATATATATATTAGTTTCGAGTTTCTATCTTTTATTGATATTTTTGATATTTGATATTTTTACTTTTTATATGCGGAGTAACTAGTAGAATCACATGTAGTAAATGCGTTTGTTTTTAAGAACATCATGTAAATATGTATGTATCTATAAGATATAATGATTTGTACACACACACACACACACACACACAGATATATATATATATTCACACACACACACATATATATATATATTCACACACACACACACACACACACACACACACTAACATGCATTGTGTGGGTGAAAAATAATTTGAAATATGACAAAAGTTCATAGGCTGACCAAGATACTCTCATGAAATGCAACCCAATAAGGTTTATTTTTTAACATAGTCTGTTTTTCGGACAGTTCTTTCATCAGTGTCGCAGTGCTTGGATCACCCTTGGTCAAATTACAGTCAAGTCATGCTGACAGTGCTGTTTGCCATTAGATCACCGAAGTTATGCAGTGATAGGCAATTTAAATATGTAACATAGACATCAAATTGAGGAGTATGTAACGTTGCTGGGCCCATTTTAAGGAGGATATATATTAATTTTATACTTATCTACTTGTTGTTTTATTTATCTGCTGGGCTGGGTTCGTTGTTGAGCTGGAATTCTCTCCGTTCTTCGGGTCTGGAACCATTTACTTCTTAGGATGTCTTATCTTGTGTCGTTGCTTAGTTTTTAATTAACGCACACAGTTTTTTATTTTCCAATTCCAAGTTAACTATCGAGAAATGGCCTCGGAGGACAGACCGCATCTTGAGTCTGTCCCCTTCAAACAACCAGGCAATTCTCTCTTTCTGTCTCCTTCAAACACCTAGGCAAAACATCCTGTCTCACTATCTCTTTCACTTTCACTCTCGTTTTCACCTTGTTCTATCCAATAAGAAGCCAAGGTCAGTGCTTTCACGTCATCACTCACACATCTATCTATTCTTGTTATTTTCCATTATTACAGTTTTCAATTTTTCCACATTCATCTCACGTCAACCCACCCCTGACGTCACACACTAACTTCCACATTCATTATTTTACAAATATGCTCAAGTGAACTACTTTAATAACAGTTTGTTGTTAAATTCAAGCTGGTTTTATAATCTCAGGCTTCCTCGTCCAGCTAAGGCTCTTACTATTTGATTTGAATGTCCTAGGTATGACGTTAAACTGCATCTGATGGTGAGGTTCCAATTCTGGAACGCTGGGGAAGGTGGAGTACCCCTTCATTACCATTACTCCCAGGGCTACTCAGATCTGAAGTGGTAGTACCTGTTAGGGTCCCATTTATGGATTAAATGGAAAACATGTTTAAAAAATCTGAGTTTTTTAAAAATTGAATACCCATCGAGAATGACTAAAACAAAACTCCCTGGGCATAAAATAATACAATAAGGGTTGACATGCCGTAAAATTAAACCAAACAACCAACCAACTACTTGATTTGAACTTTTCAAAAAATCAAAAAGGGAGTTTGACGATAACAAGGATATTTCCATTCTATGCTGGGCTCTGAGGATTCCCCATGCTCAGAAGTTTCCCCATTTCTCGTAAGACTTGGAAAATGTTTTGTCTCTACGTAGAAAAGAACTTAGTTCTAGTCGTTTGACTTTATTAATCGTGTTCTTTATTTGGATAGCTGACAAAGTTACCTATGTCAGGGGTCTGTGTTTGAAGACAGATAAAAAAAGGAAGAAAAAAGCTAAGATTTTGAATGCTGATTTAGAGAAATAATATATAAAAAGCCAGAATTATTTGGGAGAAAGGCACAACACAATCTTCTTCTTTCCATATCTCACCTTAGGTGTTTGGTGTCCGAGATGGTTGCATATTTCCTAGCTTCATCAGTGCTCGGTGTTTGAGAATAAGCAAAAAGCCAGAATTCATTGGGAAAATGACGCAACATAATCTTCTTCTTTGCAAAATCTCAGCTTAGGTGTTTGATAACGGAGATGGTTACATATTCCCGACACTCACCAGTGGTCGATATTTAAGAACAGATAAAAAGCCAGAATTCTTTTTGTAGAATGGCGCAACATAATCTTCTTCTTTCCAAATCTCAGTTTAGGTGTTTGGGGTCGGAGATGGTTGCATATTTTCTACCCTCACCAGTGGTCGGTGTTTGAGAACAGGCAAAAATCCAGAATTCCGAATGCTAACTTTTTGAAGACAGAAATCCCCCTTCCTTTGATTTTGAAGCAACATAATCTCTTTATTTGACGTTGTGCCATTTTAAGTTAAATTTAGATAATATCTATATATGACTTACTCGAACCGGATGAGAAGTGATTTTTTTTATCTTGCTTGTTTTATCATCCAATTAAATTTACTGACAAAAGGCATGTGTAAAATAATAATAATAATAATAATAATAATAATAATAATAATAATAATAATAATAATAGTAATAATAGGGACTATGAAATAAAAACGGATCACCTTATCCCAGCAAGAAGACCAGACCTAGTGTTGATAAACAAAAAAGAAAGAACTTGTCAACTGGTGGGTTTTGCAGTGCCAGCAAATCACAGGGTGAAGCTAAAGGAAAATGAAAAAATGGACAAATATCTGGACCTTGCCAGAGAACTGAAAAAGTTATGGAACATGAAAAGGAAAGTGATACCAATTGTGGTTGGTGCACTTGGAATAGTCCCAAAAGGATTAGAAAAGGATTTGGAAAGTTTGGATATCAAAGGAAGGATTGAAACCATTCAAAACACTGCACTGCTGCAATCTGCCAGAATACTCAGAAGAGTCCTGGAGACCTAAGGAAACTTGCTGTCACTCAGACTCCAGTGAAAGACCATCAGCTAATGCTGATGTGAAAACTCAAAAGGAGTAAAATAATAATAATAATAATATAATAATAATAATAATAATAATAATAATAATAATCGTGTAATAAGCGAATACTGCAAACTAGAACAACAAGAATACAAGGCTAGGCACAACTGGGTTGAAAAGGTGATCCACTGAGAATTGTGCAAGAAACGATACATCAAAATTCTATGTGTGCAAACCAGAATCCGGTCTTGAGAATTAAATGCATAAAATATTATTATTATAAAATAAATTGAGATTATCCCAGCTACAAGACCAATCATAGTATTGATTAACAAAAAGAAAGAAAGGAAGAACTTGTCAACTGGTAGATTTTACAGTTCCTGCAGATCACAGGGTGAAGGAAAGAAAACTAAGAGATTGACAGATACACAGAACTCGGAAGAGAATTGAAAAAAGTTGTGGGATATGAGGGTGAAAGTGATACCAATAGTAGTTGTGGCACTAGGAACGGTTCTCAAAAGCTTAGAAAAAAGACTTGAGGAACTGGAAATCAGAGGAAGAATTGACCACAGCATTGTTTAAATCAGCTGGAATACTCAGGAGTCCTGAAGACATGAGGAGACTTGTTGTCAATCAAACTTCAATGGAAAACCATTAGCAAACGCTGGCGTGAAAAACTAATAATAATGACCATATAACCAAATGGTATGTGAACAAACCTGAACCCGTTCTTGAGAATGAAACGTATTTAATTCTTTAGGAGTTTGAGATATATATGGATCACCTTATTCCAGCCAGAAGACTATCCCTAGTATTGATTAACAAGAAAAAGAGAAATTGTCATCTGGCAGATTTTGCAGTTCCAGCAGATCACAGGGTGAAGATGAAAGAAAACGAAAAGATAAACAAATACCTGCACCTTGCCATGGCATTGAAAAAAAAACTGATGAATAAGTGGGTGAAAGTTATACCAATTGTAGTTAATGTCCTTGTAACGAACCCCAAGTGGGTATAAACCAGCCTAGATGAATTGGAAATCAGAGGAAGAATAGAGACCATCCAAACTACAGCACTCTTGGGATCGGCTAGAATACCCAGAGGAGTCCTGGAGACCCGAGGAGACTTGCTGTCACTCAGCCTCCAGTGAACCACCAGCTACAGCAAGTACGAACGCCTCATGATTTGAGGTGCTATTGGATCACCCATTGCAGACCAGAAGGCCAGATCTAATATTAATTAACAAGAAAATACCTTGTGATCTTTGTGAGGATTTTACCGTTCTAGCTGATGATGAAGTGAAAAATGAAACTTAACAAAAAGACAGAGAAATGATTTGATCTTGCCAGAGAATTTTAAAAAGGGATTGCAACATGAAATTGACCGTGATACCAATTATATCACGCTTGAAATGGTCCTGGAAAGAGACTGGAG
>CM042149.1:17069180-17079180 GCA_023376005.1 Doryteuthis pealeii
AGTTTTCGATTATTATTATTATTATTTATTATTATTATTATTATTATTATTATATTATTATTTTCACTCCTTTTGAGTTTTTCACATCAGCGTAAACTGATGGTATTTCACTGGAGACTGAGTGACAAGTTTCTTCGGGTCTTCAGGACTTTTCTGAGTATTCTAGCCGATTGCAGTAGTGCAGTAGTCTGTATGGTCTCAATTCTCCCTCTGATTTCCAGATCATCCAGTTTTTTTCCAAGTTTATTGGGAACGTTCCAAGTGCACCCACTACAATTGGTATCACTTTCACTCTCATATTACACAGCTTTTTCAATTCTCTGGCAAGGTCCAGGTATTTATCCATCTTTTCATTTTCCTTCAGCTTCACCCTGTGATCTGCTGGAACCGCAAAGTCCACCAGTTGACACGTTCTTTTTTTTTTTTTTTTTTTTTTTTTTTGTTAATCAACTCTAGGTCTGGTCTCCTTGCTGGGATAGGGGGATCCGTCTTTATATCAAAGTCCCAGAGAATTTTATGCGTTTCGTTCTCAAGAACAGATTCTGGTTTATGCATATACCATTTTGTTGAATGGTCAAAATTTAATTTTTTGCATAATTCCCAGTTGATCACCTTCCTAACTCAGTCGTGCCTAGCTTTGTATTCCCTCTATGCTAGTTTACTACATTCACTTAATACATGATTTACAGTCTCATCTCTGTCATCGTACAATCTACATTTACTGTTTCGTTGCGTCTTATCAATTTTTGCTTTGATATAATTTGTTCTTGAGGTATTATTTCGTGCAGCAAATATTATTGTTTCAGTTTCTCTCTATGAGTTTATTGGTGGTTGTCGTTGGGAATTAGGGAAATACATACTCCAAATGAAGTACCATAAAAGCTAAGCCCAGCTTGGTCACAATGAAACCCGTATGAGGTACATATTGAAGATCGAACTCACTATTTAATACTAAAGACTAACTTGCTAAGGATTACACCAAGATGCAAGTGCCTCTAACATACAATGTGTGTCAAAAAAGTATCGCGATTTTCTAAAACTTTTTGACACACCTTATATTGTGGAAACAATTATGAATGGAACGTTTTTTTTTCAGGTTACAAGGTGTGTCAAAAAGTACAAAAAATTCGATACTTTTTTAACACACGGTGTATGCTTTTTAAAAAAAAAATTCTGCCTTTATACCAACTGAAATAGTTCTAAGTAAAGCAGATCACTGGAAGAAATTTGAAATCTTGAATTAGCTCCAGCATTATACGTCGACAAGAGACTGCATGCTGAAAAGTGAACACATCCCCGTCAACTTCTAAACCAAAGTTGAGCACTTTTTTCTTTCTTTCATTTTCCCCACCCAAGTCAAATTATTTTGACTCGAGGCAAAGAACATAATAAGAAATAAGGATTTTTTTCTTTTTCAATTCGAAGGATTCCAACGGCAACAAGTGTATAGCCATTAATGAATCTCTTTTTGCAGACAGTAAAAGAAATCGTTCGAAGCAGTTCGACAAATGTCACGCACAGCTACTTTCCCTGGAAAATATATATGACAGGACTTGTGCAATTGCTTGGTCGACATCTTTCCTAGTGAAAGTGAAAGTCGATCTAAGTAAAAGGATCGGGAATGATATGGTAGGACAGTGCCCCACAACCAGCGACATTTGTTGACGTCATTGATTTTGTGAGACTGAAAAGTTCTCAGCCCGACTAAGTAGGAAATGCGTTGGATTATTTTGGTATAGTTATTTACTAAGCTCAGATGTGACACAAGGCCTGAAGTATGGGCGTCCAGTGAGAATCGAACTCACTAACAATGGTCCGCGAATCTAGCTTGCTAACCATTACACCACATGAGGTGTCTTAATTTACTAGGCTTAGCTTAGATGTGGCACAAGGCTTGAAGTATGGGGCGCCCAGTAAGAATTGAAATCACTAACAATGGCCTGCGAATCTAGCCTGCTAACCATTACACCATGTGAGGTGGTTTGTTTTGGGTATAATTATTTAGCTTAGCTTAGATGTAGTACATGGCCTAAAATAGGGGGCACCCAGTAAGAATCGAACTCACTATGAATGGTTTGCTAATCTTGCTTGCTAACCATTATACCACATGAGGTGCCCTTAATTTATTAGGCTTAGTTTAGATGTGGCACAATGCTTGAAGTATGGGGCACCCAGTGAGAATCGAACTCACTAACAATGGTCTACGATTGGTTTGGTTTTGTTTTACGGCATATCAACCTCAGTGGGTCATTTAATGCCGATAAAGTTTTGAAATAAATCAATTCTTAATGGATAATACAATTTTTTTTATAAATACATTTTTCTATTTAATGATGGGACCCTAACAGTACTACCACTCCGGGCAGAGTGACCAGGGAGCAATGGTGATGAAGGGGTGCTCCACATTCCCCAAACCTCCAAAACTGGAACCTCACCATCAGATAGAGTTTAACGTCATTTCCAGGACATGTAGACCCTCAGTCACCGCCTTCTAGCACCCATAAAAAGGGATTGGGGCTTGCCATGAGGGCAATAGGGTTGGGAAAATCCTATAGGTGCTAGAGCTTGACGTGACCAGCCGATTGATCGGACCGCCCGTCTAGCCCAAGATAGGGCGAAAGTGGAGTATTGCAAGTCATGAACTGCTCATCCACCTGGGCTCTATCCTTAAGCATCACGGGTCGCCACCCACGGCCAACAGGTGGCCCCATTGGGGGAGTCTTATCCCTCTGCAGAGGTGCACTCGGTGCATTCTAACGCCCCACCGACAGGGCGGAATGGTCTACGAATCTAGCTTGCTAACATTTATACCACGTGAGGTGGTTTATTTTGGGTATAGTTATTTACTAAGCGTAGCGTAGATGCGGCACAATTATGGAGCACCCAGTGAGAATCGAACTCACTAACTGAGCAAAAATCAAACTATCTTTTTGATACAAATAATGTTCAATATATGTGAAATAATAATATGAAGAAATTTGTCATAGATGCAGTGCCACATCGGGATATTGATCTTGCTATGAAAAAATCAGAAATCATCAATAACAAAAATTGGTTGACTTTAATACTTTTTTAATTGTATTTTTGGATTTCTTGGGTCAAAATGCTTTTATAAACCAAGAATTAGTAGTATGGAATCTCAAGAACTCATTTTACAGACAAAATTTGATTACAAAAATTCGGCATTTTTCGCCAACCCCACCAAACTTGGAGAGATAAAAATCGACATAACTCCGCCAATTTTTAGAATTGGAAACTCAAATTTTAGGGATTGTCTAATGTTAACATAGTCCACACCGGGGGAAAATTAGAAAAAATGAAGGAGGTGGATGACAATTTTACTAAAACCGCTCACGACTGTGATCCTACCGTAAGCCGCTGGTAAGACTCTAACACGGGTCACTTATTTAAACTGAAAAATCACTTCTTGAACACACCTGCCATTTTTGTTTTGTTTGTGAATCAATCCTGACACTGGTACTTAACTTTTTTGCAATAGGGAACCAGTTGAATATATAGTGAAGAAAATTTGGTACTGCCATAAGGGAAATATTGGTCGAATAATATTTTATAATAAGGAAAAGTAAAAATTTCACTTTTTGATTTTTATTGATTAAATAATGGGTAAAAAGTAAAAGTGACCCGTGTTAGAGTCTTACCAGCGGCTTACGGTAGGATCACAGTCGTGAGCGGTTTAAAGTAGACAAGGAGTTAAATTATACGCGAGATTTTATTTCTCAATGATATATTTTCTGAGTTATAAGTCGACATGTTTATACCAAAATAAAGGTAACTCCTTACACACACACACACACACACACACACACACACACACCATGTCATTTTTAGCATGCTTTTCTTACAGATCCATTACTATTGTGTAACGTGTTCGAGCCTCGCTGGATGCCCCATAATTGCAACCTTGTACCATATCCTACCCATGCCAAACGGGTCAAAGAAAAAAGGCGTTCCATCGTGGTGTAATGGTTAGCAAGCTATTATCGCAGACCCATTATTACTGATTAGCGAGTTCGATCCTCGCTGAATGTCCCAAACATGCGATCTTGTGTCACATCCTACCCGTGGCGAACGGTTTGTGTAAAAGCTTGCTTGGTTCAATAATTTTGTCAGCTAAATGTTATTTCCATGTCAATATATTTCCGGTCTTCTTGACTAAAGCGTCTCAATTTAAATGTAATATTGGGGGGGGGGGCATTAATATTTATTGTTTTTGCTCGAGTTAATCTTACACCCCCTGCCCCACTGCTGTAGAAACAATAGTGCCAGCAGAAGCCTTTTTTTCTCTGCTACATCCAGACTTGAAGCGCTTAGTGTAATGGTTAAAGTCATGGGAAATGGACTCGTCACCCCGAGTTCAAATCCTGGACGTGGAAATTGTATTTTCACTTTAGCGCTGGTACCATTGAGAAAATTATGAATCCTGTTCTCCTTCCAGCTATAGGTAAATAATAAGGCAGACTGGGCTATTTAACCTTGGTTAGGCACCCGGTCTAGGAGAAAGAAAACTGAATTCAAACATCGCTTAATAAATTGATCTTGTGTGACATCCTACTCGTACGGAGGGATTGGTAAATGCATACATCTAGACCTGAAGCTTGAAATTACAATCTCGTTTTAGTTTTTTGAACGCCCTTAAAAAGATTACTGAGTTGGCTAGGTTCTTATTTTTTGGTAGCAAATCAATGTCTCGAAAAAATCTGATTCAGGATCTAGATAAAAAATGGCGTCCAACTTAGTGCTAAAAAATAATGTATTGTGTTCTAAAAAATAAATTCAGTTCTTAATTGCCAGTTGAGTTACAGGGTAAAAGAAATGTTATTCATTTTTACAAAGAAACTAAGAATCAAAAATGTGTGCTTACAATTTAAAAAAGCTAAGAATTAAAAATGTAAAATTTTTTGTATTATAATTTCTTTTTAGTTTATATTTATAAATAATATTTAAAAAAAAAGTTATCCCTTGGTTGGAAACATTTTCATGATTTCTTTTAATTCTCAAAAAAAAAAAGAATTCTTTCACAATTTGTCCTAATTTACAAAAGAATAATTTTCGAAGAAACATTAAATTAAAATCTCAGTAATGGAATTTATGTGATATTATAATGACAATTTCTATATCAATACGCTTGTTCCTTAATCTTGCAAACACCCTCTGGTTAAAAATCTTCTCAGATAAAATGCCCAAAATGCAAATCCTGATTATCTGGTGTCGCTTATCCGTCGAATTCTTATTTCTTATGAATGTCGTCACCTCTGCTAAATAATGAACCATTCCGTTTTTAGTATAAAGAAAGAAAGAAAAGTAAAAGGACATACGATACTGAAAAATATAATAAAAAGAAAGAAGAAAAGAAAAGAAGAAAGAGAGTAGGGTGAGCGCAGAGCGATAACGCTTATCTAATTCAATTAAACATAATGAAAAGATGAACAACATTAAAAAAAAGAAAAAAGAGCGAAATAAAAATCATCATACTTTTTACATATTGAACAATTGCAATAACTTCTTAAGTAAACATATCAAGCGTTGTAATAATTATATTATCATATTGGAGATCTGAAGAGACTTGCTGTCACTCAGCCTTCCGTGAAATACCAGCAGCTCAGGCCTGTTTTAAAATATTTACTACTACTACTACTACTACTACTACTACTACAAATAATAATAATAATAATAATAATAATAATAATAATAAACGGATCAACTTTTGTTCACTGTTCTTTGAGCCACTTCTTCACTACTACTTACTCGTCACTAGAATAATGTTTGCCTCTCAAACCCTCTTTCATGGGTCCATTATTCTAATGACTCTCTCTCTCTCTCTCTCTCTCCTCTCTCTCTCTCTCTCTCTCTTCTCTCATACACTCAAAAAGAAGAAATAATAATAATATGCAGCCAGGATATAGGAATGGAATTTGGGATCAAAATGTGTGATAAAGGGGAAGAGATATAACAGAAGGAATAGAACTAACAAATTAGGAAAATATAGGAACACTTGGATAAAAGGCGATTTACAAATACTTGGAAATATTGGAAGCAGATCAAACTAACAAAGATGAAAGAGAAATTAATAAAATGTTATCTCAAAAGAACCGTAAAACTTATAGAAACAACGCTCTGCAGCAGATATTTAATCAAAGGAATAAACACCTGGGCTGTTGCTGTTGTAAGATAATCTGGACTATTCTAAAAAGGGACAAAGATGGAACTCCGACAGATGGACCAAAGAACAAGGAGATTGGTACATCAGAGATGATATAGATAAATTATATGCGTCAAGTAAAAAGGGGAAAGAGATCAGAAATTTAATCAAAGGAATAAACACCTGGGCTGTTGCTGTTGTAAGATACTCTGGACCATTCTAAAAAGGGACAAAGATGGAACTCCGACAGATGGACCAAAGGACAAGGAGATTGGTACACCAGAGATGATACAGACAAATTATATGCGTCAAGTAAAAAGGGGGAAGAAAACTGATTATATCAAAATGAAAACAGATAAGACGTAACCGAATAACAAGTGTGCGATGTGTGTAGACAGAGACGATACAGTAAATCTCATAACGCAGTAAACTAGCACAAAAGGAGTACAATACTAGCTAGGACTGGCGGGGAATTGTGATCTACTATGTGCTGTGTTTATGTTGGAACCCTTCCGTCCACTAAGGACGATGTCCAAAAATAAATAAATAAATAAATAATCTGCGCAAGTGACTGTGCAGACCTATCCATGTGTGACACTCTTTGGTGCACTGACTGCACATAAACTGTGGTGCCTTCTGGGGCTGCTATCTTTTCTCCCTCTTTCTGGCTCTCTTTGCTGTCGAGGCTACTCTCCTCTCAACCTCATCCCTCTGTGTGCCATGCTTAATTGTATTGTTCAAGAAATTAAATTTTCCATGCTACCAAAAGGTATATGTATAAACCAGAATCCATCTTAGAGAATGAGACGTATAAAATTCTCCAGATTTTTTTTAGATACAAATGGATAATCTAATCCCTGACCAGTGGGTCACACCTAGAGGGTCACATCTAGGGGTCACACCTAGAGTTCATTAACAAGTAAAGAACTTGTCATCTTGTGTGATTTTCTGTCCCGGCAAACCACAGAGTGAAAATGAATGAAACGAAAAGACTTTGCCATGGAACTAAAACAAAACTGTGGAACATGAAGGTGAAAGTGATATCAATTGTAGTTAATGCCCTTGGAACCGTCCGCAAGGATTTGGACAACTTACAGGAGGAATTGAAAATCCCTGGAAAATCGAAACGATCCAGACAACAGCATTGTTAAGATCGGCTAAAATATTGAGAAGAGTCCTGGAGACTGAGGAGAATTGTTGGCACCAGACTCCAGTTAAAGCCGAACTGCTAATAATGACATGAAAAGCTCGCAAGGAGTGAAATAATAATAATAATAATAATAATAATAATAATAATAATAATAATAATAATAATAATACACCTCCAGCAGATCACAGGGTGAAGCTAAAGGAAAATGAAAAAATGGAAAAATATCTGGACCTTGCCAGAGAACTGAAAAATTATGGAATATTAAAGTCAAAGTGATACCAACTGTAGTTGGAACGGTTCCAAAAGGATTGGAGAAGGGTTTGGAAAGTTTGGAAATCAGGGGAAGGATTGATACCATTCAGAACACTGCACTGCTGCAATCTGCCAGAATACTCAGAAGAGTCCTGGAGACCTGAGGAGACTTGCTGTCATTCAGACTCCAGTGAAAGACCATCAGTTAATGCAGATGTGAAATCTCAAAAGAAGTAATAATAATAATAATAATAATAATAATAATAATAATAATAATAATAATAATACGAGAGTAAGTAAAAAATTAATGCCATTTTGTTTAGGACATGTATAATTACCAACACAGGAACATGTATCATACATCAAAATGAAGCTGGTCCTCTGCGGATCATATCCGTACTCCTCCACATAGCCACCGTTCCCTCAACAGCAATGTTCTACCTTTGAATAAGAGCATGTATCCCTGCCCCATAAAATAACGTTGACTGTTCTTTGAGCCACTTCTTCACTACAGATTTCACTTACTCGTCACTAGAATAATGTTTGCCTCTCAAACCCTGTTTCATGGGGCCAAAGAGAAGCAAACCTTATTCTAGTGACTCTCTCTCTCTCTCTCTCTCTCTCTCTCTCTCTCTCTCTCTCTCTCTCTCTCTCTCTCTCTCTCTCACACACACACACACACACACACACACACACTTTTCTTACTTATCTTTTTCCCCGTCTCTCTCTTATTCTTTTCTCCTTATTCAAAAATACCCCCGCCATTTTTATCTTTAAAGTCACCCTAAGCAATACAAGTTAATCCTTCATGGCAAAGAGTTACAAGAGGACTAATGAAGGATAAAATAAACTACAAAAGTGTATTACAAATGGATAACAAAGCAGAACTGAAGAGTAAGGAAAGGAAGAGTAAGGATATAAAAAAGAAGATGAGTATTACAAAAGGGACAACAGAACAGAAATCCAAACTAAGGCATGGTAAGATAAGTATCTTATTATAATGGAGATAGTGTGTCTGTCTGTCTACAACCGAAACTATTACTACTCAAGTCACAATTAGTTATTTACGTTACATTCTCCATGATTTTATTTTAATTTAAACCTCAATGATTACTAAAATTGTTTTACATTATTAATATTGTTGATCATATCTACGTATTAATAACATGCAATTGAATTTATATATACAAGAAAATAGCGGTTTATAGTGTGAATGGTAAGGCTAATTTGCATATTGATATCAAAAATTGATTTTAATAAATATGTGCTTAGTATTATTGATTTCTAATTGTTTGGTATTATTTTAATGAATATGAGCAAAAGTCTCAGGAATAAATCTTAAAAGAAACCTATTATCAAGAAAATATAACAGTAATTTTATTCTTTACCTCCTAATTTAACTAAATAGTTAAATTACGAAAATTTAGCAATGAAAGACGGTAGTGATGGAAGAGTAAGTTTCAGTTGTTCTATTTTTCGGTTATACTACCCTCTGTTTCAATTTTTTTTATCTTCATTCTTATTTAGTTTCATTACCTTTCTAATTTAATATATTTTCTTGCATCAAAACTTAAATACTTGAACCCGGAGTGGGTATATGTTTCTTAGTTAACTTAAAATCGACTTAAAAAGTCGAAGGTTTTAGCTGAAAGAAAAACATTTATGTTGGATTCTCCTCCCTTGTACACATCTTCTAAAAGAGAAGTTTTTCGATTGGAACATTCATCTGATATAAGAAAAAAAAAGAATAGATGCTGCCCATTAGAAATAGTAAAACGAGTTCTTGTTGTATTATTTGGATTATTCGGACTATTGTCCTCATCTTTATTGTTATCTGTACAACGTTTCAGCCGATGTGCCCTCTGGTCTTCTTCAGAGAAGGCTCCCAAGTCCGACAAGAAATACCTAAAGAAGGCCAGAGGTCACATCGGCTAAAACGTTCTACAGATAACAATAAAGATGAGGACAATAGTCCGAATAATTCAAATTACTAATTATCAAGCCTTATCTAAAAAATTCAGAGAAATAGTGTAGATAACAATAAAGATGAGGACAAAAGTCCGAATAATTCAAATAATACTAATGATAAAGCTTCATCTAAAAAAATTCAGAGAAATAGTGTAGATAACAATAAAAATGAGAACAAAAGTCCGAATAACCCAAATAATACTAATTATCAAGCCTCATCTTAAAAATTCAGAGAAATAGTGTAGATAAAAATAAAAATGAGGACAAAAGTCCGAATAATCCAAATAATACGAATTATAAAGCCTCATCTCAAAATTTCAGAGAAATAGTGTTGATAACAATAAAAATGAGGACAAAAGTCCGAATAATTCAAATAATACTAATTATCAAACCTCATCTCAAAAATTCAGAGAAATAGTGTAGATAACAATAAAGATGAGGACAATAGTCCGAATAATCCAAATAATACT
>CM042149.1:17086680-17119180 GCA_023376005.1 Doryteuthis pealeii
ATACATATATTATCATATACCTATTATCAAATACTATATATCATCCAATATACATATATATATATATATGTCGATGTGTGCTTATTCCGGAGAAACTCACCTAAATCATCAAATAATAACCATATACAACTATACTTCCCATAACATAACCAACATATACATACACCAATATACACACCATCATAACCAATCACATTTCTTTGTCCCTATGCTCGTCAGAGTACGCTAACAACATGACTTATACTAACCTATAATCACATGCACAATAAAAACCCACACATATAAACCTAACAATATATATCCTGCCTCTTTCGAAATACACCCCCCACTACCTTAACTCATCCCTCCCTCTCTATCTAATCAAACACTCTATCTCTCTCAACCTACCATTCCATTATATCATCACTGCAAAATTCGAGCACACCCACATATCATAACTTATATCAATGAACTCTACCTACAACCATATATATTATATATAAAATAGTATTCAGAATTATTCTACTCACATTATACTCCGAGCATACATTACTCAAACATCAGCAAATATAAAAAGTGAAATAACTTCACTGGCATATCAAATGACTAGATCGTACTAACTTTTGCGTATCGATACCGAGGATTGTGAATCTATCGCTGCTAAAGAGTTAGCATGATCGCTAAATCTGACTAAGCATCGTAGAGAACAGTCAGTCTCAGTGATGCAACTATCGTAGCGCCCTGTCTCCACGATGTATTCAAATTTCTTCGCCGATTTTACTTTCAACTTTTTTTTATCGGCGGCAATGTGATCGTATCTGCCAAAGATAGATCTAATGAGTAATACTTTTCAAGTTGATCAGATCACACCTGAAATCAGTCTCACCTGATCAGCTGACACTTCGTAGCAGTCTCACGTGATGAGTGATTTGATCCTGTCAAGTGACTAAAAATCGAAATATCTTACGCGCCGTTTTCTTTTCATTGTTTTCTTTGGTTTTAACCTTTTCTTTTATTTTCTGTCGTGAGAGGCAAAGGTAGATTTTTATTATTAAATTTCAATGGAGATATTCGTTGTTCATCGGCATTTAAATGCATTTTGGACACTTCTTTATCGTTTATTCGTTTAATGGCTACGAAAATAATGGCGAGGTAAAAACATTACATAAAAATAAAGAAACGAAAAAGAAAAAAGAGGCAGACAAAACAATTCTTCTGGTGCGTGTGATTGGATCAATACCGTTTTGTATGTAACTTGCAAATTGTGTCGATCAAACACGAAACATTGTGTAAGTTTACTAAAGAACTGCGAAAAAGATTGGCGTATATTGTTGGGAAAAATGAACAAATATTAAACATAATTTTGCGGACAAAGATCATGGATTCTTTTTCTTTCTTCTCAAAGCTGATTATTTCTGAATGGCGTCATCGAAATATTACAGAATTACAGAATGAATGGAATATGATTAAAATTGTTATCTATCCCTCTCTCTCTCTCTCTCTCTCTCTCTCTCTCTATATATATATATATATATATATATATAATATATATATATATATATATACACTTAGCGCTAATACCCTGGGAAAGGTATGAATCCTACTCTCCCTCCAGCTATGGATAAATAGCAGAGCAGACTGGGCTCTTAACTATGGCTAGGTAACCAGTCTAGGAGAAGGAAAACTCTGAATTCAAACCTGTTAAACTCCGCTTAAGAAATTGACCTTGTGTCATATCCTGCTCGTGCGGAGGAGTTGGTAAATATATATATACACAAGGTGTGTCAAAAAAGTATCAAGATTATTTGTACTTTTTGACACACCTTGTATTCTGAAAAGAAAATAATTTTCCATTCATTAATTTTTTTTCAGAATACAAGGCGTGTCAAAAAGTACCACGTTTAAAGCTGTATTTATAAAGATAGAAATGAAGAATGAATGGAACGTTATTTTTTTCAGAATATAAGGTGTGTCAAAAAATGTCGATTCATTTACATATAACTTATATATATATATATAATGGAGGATAAGAAATGATAAAAGTGTTTGGATAGAAAAGTGTTCAATGATAAATTAGCAGGTGAGTTTTAGAATACATGATTACCGTTACTCAAGTTCCATGTGTATTTCATAATACTCAATCGCAAGAATAGTAAAAATTCTCCAGTCTGAGTATTATGTAATGCCCATTAAACTTGAGTAACGGTAATATAGTCCCTTAATTTTACTCACACACACACACACACACACGTTAGGTTAAAGAGCCCAGGCTGACCTACTATTTACCCACAGCTGGAGGGAGAGTAGGATTCATACCTTTCCCAAGGATATTAGCGCTAAATGAAAGGCAATTACCACGTCCAGGATTTGAACTCGGGGCGACGAGTCCATTTCCCGTGACTTTAAACATTACACCGCGCACTTCCTACAAATATATATATATATATATATATATATATATATATATATATATATATATATATATATATATATATATATATATATATATATATATATATATATATATATATATATATATATATATAGCAATAGTATATGATTATTACTATCTCATTTGGTTAGTGGTGGTCAATATTTTGCGGTATTATGAGGGAATTGCTCAATATATTTGATAGACCTATAATATAAGAATAAATAAATGTTAGTTTGCGTATATATATATTTATTGCATGGAGTTTTAATACCACCATTAGGTTTCATGCAATTCATTTCGGCATTCATCATATATATATATATATATATATATATATATATGGTGCGATGGATAAATTGTCGTCTAAATTACGCAACATTCAAGAAAATATTGATATTCACTCTATCAAATATATTTACCAAAATTACATGAAAATATCTTGAAATACTATAGGTTATATTCATTCAAGTAAATCGTCATTTGCTTCAGCCTCGGCCTTCAGACTATTTCAGAATCTCCTGCAAGCTTTTACGGGGGTTTCTTTTTTTATATTGGTAAATGTTGCCGTTATCCTTGCCTTCAGCTCATCTTTGATGTTGCATGAAATTTTGTTGGTCCCTCGGTCAACTGCGGCCCACACCTCTTGATTCGAGGCAGCTCTGCCTCCTCCAGGCACTTTTTGTAGGCCCTCATGTTGGGTTTGATTCCAAGTGGGAAGATAAATGGAGGCATAACATCACCCAACCAATCTTTTAATGTCCCCGAAATACGCGCATTATAATTGTACGAATGTAAAGTATGAATAAACATAAATCGAATTTTATTTCTATTTTGACATTTGGTGAATAATAGTAACGTTACAAAAATAAATGGAATATGATTTTACAATAACAAGAAAAATTAAAATCTAAACATTTTAGAAATTATAAATAAATAGAATTAATGGAAAACTTAATGATTGGATTTTGTGAATTAAGTAGCTCACTTTTGTTGTTGTTGTTGTTGTTGTTGGCAACACACCGTTAAAAATAACAAGGATTTTATTATCATTATATGATTGTGTAATCATATATAACCGAAATCACATATATATATTTACCAACTCCTCCGCGCGAGCAGGATACGACACAAGGTCAATTTCTTAAGCGGAGTTCAACAGGTTTGAATTCAGAGTTTTCCTTCTCCTAGACTGGTTACCTAGCCATGGTTAAAGAGTCCTGTCTGCCCTGCTATTTATCCATAACTGGAGGGAGAGTAGGATTCATACCTTTCCCAAGAGTATTAGCGCTAAGTGAAATGCAATTACCACGTCCAGGATTTGAACTCGGAGCGACGAGTCCATTTAACTATTACACCACGCGCTTCCTACCGAAATCACATATAAGAGAAAAGAAAATGCTTGCATATTAAATCGAAGAGAAAAGTCCAGAGAATTTTATGCGTTTCATTCTCAAGAACAGATTCTGGTTTATGCATATACCATTTTGTTGACGAGGAATTTGTTTGACGCTTTTGCTTTATGCTAATTAACATTGGATAATTCAGTAGCAAAAGTGTCCTGGATTGCGTCACTTCTATTCGGAGTTTTTCTTAAGCAACAATGTTTTGTTATTTCGATTAGCGGCAACGATTTCTTCTTCTTCAGCAATTTAAAGTATCATAGTTCTTCAGATTGACAACCCTCCTTTTTTGGATTTAACAACATCGGAGACTATTTTTATAAAAGAAAAGTGTAGCTCTCCCAGTTACAGATTATGTAATACAGCTTTTCATTGGCAAGCGAATGGGAATCCGGAGGTATGGTTACAACATCAACCTTGAGTACTTTTATGGTGCAATTCCATGGCTCCGAAAAAAGGTCACAAAGTGCATATGGAACAAATTCAAGCCAGAGACTTTTGACAGTTTTAATAATTTACAATTTCTCAGCCGCAGTGACCTTTGATTAAATCTGTAAACTCAGTCAGAAGAATTAATCTTTAGAGAATATTTTGTATTTCTCTGAACTAAACATAGCATAGTGGATAAAGGCGTTGGGTTAAGACAGTTCTAAGTGACAGTTATCTCTAGGCTGCAGGTACAATCCTAGTCAAGAGCGACATAACATAGAATAATAATAATACAGCTTAACACCTGTACCCCAGCTATGGTTAGCGGAATGAGAACAGGATGAATAAAGGGTTAGGTTCAAAGTTCCGTGGTGGTTCCGATTACGACAAGAAGGTTCCCGAGTTCGAAAAGGCTCCCGAGTCCGACACGAAATACCTGAAGAAGGCCGGAGGGCTCATCGACCGAAATGTTGTACAGATAACGATAAAGATGAAGACAATAGTCCGAATAATGAAAATAATACTAGGATATTTTGATTTTAATGTTTTTCCTTTTAAACAAAATTATTTCTCTGAAAGAAAATTGCATTTGATTTTTTCGTTAATACTGTAGAATACACCGACTGCACCTCTACAAGGAGAAATACCCATTCAATCCATTGGGACACCTGTTAGCCATCGGGTTGCGACACATTATGGCTGAAAAATCCTGGTAGACTAGAGGTCACATGACATGAAATACTCTACTTCGGCCCTTACTTAGTCTAGGCGGTCGGTAGGACAGACCCGATCCGATGAATCGGCTTGAAATGTCAAGCCATATCACTTATAAAGTCCTGACTATATTCTTTAAATTTCTCTCATAGCAAACAAATAACTTTTTTTTATCTTATAGTTGCTAGAAAGCTGTATCCGAGGGTCAACCAATAATACACATAAACATATTTCTACTAATCATGGTTAGTTGGAAGGAACATACTTGGAAATCCTCCTAAAATTACATCATTAATAGCCAACTAGTCATCAAGCAAGGATAATTTACGAAGGAGGAACTTGACGAATTGTCTAAAAACAATCAAAAATAGTAAAGCCGCTTGTCTTGAGGAAATACTATCCAAAAGTATGGAAGACAGGAAATTTGCCAAAAAACTTCTTCGATTATACAATGCAGTGTAAAACCAAAATACAATAGAGAAATGGACGAAAGGCTGCCTCCTCACATTCCCCAAGAAAGGTGACCTCGTAATCACAAAGAACTACACAGGTATAACTCTTAATACCATAGCTGCTAACCTTATAATGACCTTCTCTCAATCACATCTGACCTGAGGTAGAGAAAATCCTTAGGAAAAAAGTACCTCGAGATCAAAACTAAAAGCAGCCAGCCAAGTACATAGACTTCTGAAGTGGAAAGAACACTTAAAAAACTGCTTGGGAACCCCCTAAAATCACAGATAATAATACATTTAAAATATTAATAGCCAACTAGGCACCAAGTTATGACAATTTACGAAGGATAAACTCGATGAATCCTAAAAACAATAAAACGTAGAAAAGTAGTAGATCCCGCCAAAAGATATGGAAAATTGTCTAAACTAAATAATACTTCCATATCCTATAAGAAGCTAACTATAAATAATCAATAGGTTGAAACTGCTTCCAATTAATAGCGCCTTATATGTGGTTCAGTGGTTAAATAGATAGAATAATAAGTACCTTTAAGTTCAGTTGCAGCCTTTCGTTATCGTTAGGAGCTCAATATTTCTAGCCTTGTGTCAATCTATGCTAAGCTTCGTAAATGACAACTGTTTTTCTGACTAATTTCCTTGATCGAATCGTTTTTTCAGCGAAGATGTAGATGTCTTTAAATCTATTTAAAATTACCATAAAAATATCATTTGAAAGATATAAAAATAATATTTTTGCATTTCTTTCTGTTGTCGATTTTTTTTTTCAAAGGAAATTGTGAGAAATGTCAGACGTAATAAATGATTCACTTTTTATTGTTTTGTTTTCTTTTTTCAAGTCTTACAAACCCATCGATTTTTGTTTACATGCCTCAGTCACAACTAGCTAAAATAATAGCTAAAATTAAACAATAATCATTACACACACATACACACACACACACACACACACACACATATATATATATATATATATATATATATATATATATATATATATATTTCTCAAATGCTTATAATTTTCCGCCTAACCTCCTTCCACTATTCCCCTCCCCTTCTCACAACTTGTGCCTCCCTCCCACAAAAAATCACTACTGCATCCTTCGTGCGAACCACTACCATTCCTACAACCTCCCACTACCAATTGTTATTACCTCCTACTTCTAATTTCTTGCTACTACTCGTTCTCCTTAAAAACGAGACACGAAACCATACCATCGTTTCCTACCTGATGATGGCAAACTGTATTGCCGAAAGCGCTTGTATCGAAACCTTTGGTGAACTGTTACACCAGTTCCACCCCGACACCAAAAACTCCTCTGTCAAGAATTGTCTGTACAGTTCAACAAAACTTGTATAAATGAAAAAATGCTGCCAAAATACACTTATTTTAATATATATATATATATATATATATATATATATATATATATATATATATATATATACTTTGGTGTGGTACCAGGTGATTCTAGGCGGGTCCTAATTCTCTACCAGTAGTTTGTTGTAGAGTTCAGGTTCCGTTGAGAGCTCAATGTTTAATTATTTTAAACAGGGCAAAGTTATTTGGGAATAAAAGGCCTTAAATACCATGGGTATCGTGGTTATGGACCATTTCCACTCGCGAGTATCCTCACGAGCTTCTTCTGACCACTGATATATCAGTGGTCTGAAGAAGCTCGTGAGGATACTCGCGAGTGGAAATGGTCCATAACCACGATACCCGTATTCCCAAATATATATATATATATATATATATATATATATATATAAGATTTATCCAAAACTTGGTAGTAAGGGATGATTCTATATGTGATTTCCAAGATCCACTGTACTAATATTGATGATCCAGTATGTATAAATACAGTGAATCATTAAATCACTAAAGAGAGCTCAATGTAAAATAACCTTTTAGATTATATACAGAGCAATATTTATCAATAAAGGAAGAACTCAATACAGTAATCCCATAATAAATTTATTTCGACGAAATTTTCATTCACTTCCTGTTTCTATGGTTACACTCCCACACTGTTAAAAAATATATATAATTTTTTTATTATTTTTTTGTTTTTGTTTGAATTTATATATATTCAGCTCTTTGGGTTTTTTTGTGATATGCTTGTCCATAAGTGAATTGAGACCCATCTGATGAGGCGAAAATTTGGGGAGCCGGTTTAAATCAACTTAGATTTATATGGGCCCCAATTTTCGTCGAAATAAATTTATTATGGGATTACTGTATTGAGTTCTTCCTTTATTGATATATATATATATATATATATATATATATATATATATATATATATATATATATATATATATATATATATATATATATATATATATATATATAGGCTGCTGTCTAGATGTCTAGACCTCATCGGTTTATAATATAAATTCAAAAAATTAAAGATTATTTGTCTCAAATGTAAGACTTGAGAATGTAGATCTTGAAAGGAACACGGTGGTCCTGTTTCAAACTATATCATTTCTTAGAGTATTTCTTTTCTTTCCTCACAACCAAAACAGAATGGTCTATCATTTAGCTGAATTGATGACAGGATATAACAGTCAAACACATGTGTTCATGTCTTATTCCATTAACATTATAGATACTGTAGTCAATATATTCTATGACTGCTTCTATCTATCTATCTATCTATCTCAGTCTGTTAATATATATCTATGTATCTATCTAAGTCTGTTCATATCTATCTATCTATCAATCTCATTCTGTTCATAACTATCATTGTATCTATCAGTCTGTCCATAACTATCTATCCATTTCAGTCTGTTCATATATATATCATCATCATATCGCGCAATCAGCACAGATATCTATGGCAATCTCTCGCCAACCCTCCCTATCATTCATTAATCCAGGAAGGTCCTCCATGCATCATCCAGCATCCTCGCAGAGTTGCTCAATGTAGGTCCTTGCTGGTCACCACCAGGAACCTTTCCTCTCATGAGCCCTCAAATGACTTATCAATCCCGTTGCAGATCCACAAAATTTGATGCAAATATGACATAGGAAAAACGTCCCTCCCACTGGATCGGATGGATCAGATGATAAAATTTGATGCTTATGCATCCCTATATCTCTCTTAAGACCAGAAGCCGACTTACAAATTTTGTTACAGATTGCACAAGACACATTGTCTGTTCCTGGAGTGTGCATGAATTGTCCCTGATGAGATTTCCTATGATTGACATATTTAGCCTTAGAAAGCAGAATTCGACCACATGTTTGACATTTCCATGCGTCCAGACTCTTACCAATATGATAGGTGTATCCCTTTCAAAGTTGACACTTGAGGTGTTCATGCTCAATCCTTTCACTCTCAAAACTGGTACAGCCATCATCCACATGAATTCTCCAGTCAGTTCTCTTCAACGCCAGCTTTTCCCAGTCGTCAGGATCTCTCTCTCTCTCTCTCTCTCTCCCTCTCTCTCTCTCTCTCTCTCTCTCTCTATATATATATATATATATATATATATATATATAAAGTAAAGAAATTGAAAAAAGTAACGTTCCATTCATTGTTCATTTCTATCTTGGTAAATACAGCTTCAAATTGGTACTTAAAAATTAATGAATGGAACGTTATTTCTTTTTTCAGAATACAATGTGTATCAAAAATACAAAAAATCTCGATATTTCTTGACACACCTTATATATATATATATATATATATATATATATATATATATATAAAATGAGGGAAAGAGAGGGAAAGAGAGGGAAAGAGAGAAAGAGAGCCTGAGTTTGACAGCACGATCTCTTCGGATTGGAATACGAATTTTTAAAAAGTCACCATAGTTGCTATTCCAAATTTAATTTTACTATAAGAAAGAACAACATTTGTCTGTTTTTGTTATCAGTTTGTTTTAAAGATTACATCGTCCAAATGTTTATTCTCACCAACTAATCTTCCCTGAAGCTTCGGATTCTGCAGAGTTCGCCTACTCAATGCCTCTGGTATTGCTGCGATTTCGTTCCGAATAAAATATTTCAGTTCGTCAGTTGAGCCTTCAGGAATCCCTCAGAGAAATCTGGGAGATACCTGGAGGCTCAAGTCTTTAATCCCAAAAAGGTAGATCTTGTGATGTTTTGTTTTACGGCATATCAACCACGGTGGGTTATTTAATGTCGGCAAAGTTTTGAAAGATTCGAAGCGATAGTTTGAAAGAAAATTTTTAAACTCAATCTTTTTTGTAAAGATTTTCTATTGAACCCATAGATGGGGCCCTAACAGTTACTACCACTCTGAGTGTACCTGGGAGCAATGGTGATGAGGTGTTCCACATTTCCCAGATCTCTAAAACTGGAACGTCACCATCAGTTAAGTTTAACGTCATACCCAGGATATGAAGACTTTCAGCCACCACCTTCTAGCACCCATATGATAAAAAGGATTAGGGCAATCATACACGTGCTAGGGCTTGACGTGATCCGCCGAGGAGGGGCACTCCGACCACACGTCTTGCATAAGTAAGGGCCAAATGGAGTGTTGTATATCATGGACTGCTCAGCCACCAGGGTTCTATCCTTAAGTATCACGGGTCGCCACCCACGGCCAGCAAGTGGTCCCATTGGGGGAGTTTATATATATATATATATATATATATATATATATATATATATATATTAGAGGACAATTTTAAAAGCATTAGGGCATAATGTAAGTACAATATTTACTATAAAAATGTCCCACGGTGATGGAGGAATGGTGACGGGTGCAGGTTTGACGGCCTGGAAGCACACCGCTGTGAATCTATATGTGGTGAGGCTCGTGACCCATCTAACGGCACTGCGTTGTCGATTAAGCAGCAACGTCCCTCGGTGAGGTCGTGAGTCACTGAGCAGCCCTTTCGGTAGCTCTGTTCACTCAGACATTTGGGAAGGGTCTAGAAAAGGTGGCCTAAACAAATGCCTGTTCACCTATCAAGCTGGCCAGCAACCTGCGGTTTGACGGCTGTTCCCATAATCAAGGCGAAAACAAGAAAATATTACAATATAAAACATAGGCTAACAATAGCCACCTGGACAAGTCTTGATCTTGAGGATCGGGAAACCCAGAACGACTAACTGGTGTCGTGGCAACTGTCTCGATATGGGTAGACATCGAGGCCCTTGCGGAAGTCAGTTTCAGCGATGAGGACCAATTAACAGAAAGGAGGCTGGGTACACATATTTCTGAAAGGGCAGCCGATGGTAGCTGTAAAGGGTTTGATGTAAGGCGGATAGAGCACCCCACACTGAATCAGTCTCTACATTAAGCAGGACACATACAGAAAAAAGACTGACCTGTGACTTGTGTGACAGGGCCTGCCTATCGAGGGCTGGGTTTCGTATCGTTGCATACGAGAGGAAGACGGGGACGAGATTAATGTGTGACAGGTACGTAAAAGCAAATCTGGATCCGTGTGCCATCTGCGTGCTCACAGCCAAACTACTTGTAGAAATGGCTTTCATCTTTGTAGAAATGGCAATCACCATATATATATATATATATATATATATATATATATATATATATATATATATTGGCATGTAAGTCTATGCACATATTTTGTCTATCATATATTCTTTTTATGCGTTCCTACTTGTCTGTGGCACAATAGCCTTAGAACAAGAAATGGGTAAAAACTGAATTTTCGGAAATAAAATACTCTGCTCGGGGTGACATGGAGATTCGAACCTATATAATCCAACAAAATCTATTAGAAACCCTAACTCCCCAATCCCCTGCTCCCCGATTGACAAATATATTTGCGCCTATGGCATCGGTTGTGTTCATTATCTACAAAAAACTACAAAACTTTGCAAGAGAACATCAAGGAAAAAGAATACAATTAAGGCTCTAAAGAATCTAAATGCCATATTGGATTTTTGTCCTACAAAGACAGGAAATATAGTTTTTCTGTTTCTTTTGTAATTTTCTCTTCTTTCTTTCTATCTACTTTTTTCTTTTCTTTACTTTTCCTTCTTTCTTTCTTTCATTCTTTATTTCTTTTTCTATCTGCTTCTATTTATTTATCTTTCGTTCTATTTCTCTTTTTTTACTTTTCCTTCTTTCTTTCTTTCTTTCTTTCTTTCTTTCTTTCTTTCTGTTTCTATTTCTTTACATTTTTTTCTTTCTTTCTTTTTCTGTATGCTTCTGTTTCTTTATCTATCTTTCTTTCTTTCTTTCTTTCTGTCTACTTCTAATTCTATTCCTTTTCTTTCTTTTTTTCTTTCTTTCTTTCTTTCTTTTTCTGTCTGCTTCTATTTATTTATCTTTCGTTCTATTTCTCTTCTTTACTTTTCCTTCTTTCTTTCTTTTTTTCTTTCTATTTCTATTTCTTTACATTTCTTTCTTCCTTTATCTGTATGCTTCTGTTTCGTTATCTATCAATCTTTCTTTCTTTCTTTCTTTCTTTCTGTTTACTTCTACTTCTATTCCTTTTCTTTCTTTCTTTCTTTTTCTGTCTGCTTCTATCTCTTTTTATTTCTTTCGTTCTATTTCTATTTCTTTACTTTTCTTTCTTTCTTTCTTTCCACTTCTATTTCTGTTTTTCTAGGGGACAAGCTAATAAAAAGCTTACTAGAAGAAAAGAACCGTTTGTTTGAAATCGTTACTTGTCTTTGAGTCTCAGCCGAAAGTCTATAAATAACGACTGGTGTTAACATTCTGCAGGACTACCGAATGCCTTCCAGTAGTCCACACATGCATTTTGCCCATCAAAGCTGATTCTTTAAATATTAAGCGCGAATTGAAGTTTTACGAGAATAGAACGACGCCCTTATGAAGTCAGCCGAATGACTGGATATGATCCCCATGGAGCCCTGTTGATAGGAAACGAAACCTCCTCAGAGAATTCTGAATACACCCCATCTCGAAAAGAAGCGTGTGGAGTATAATCTAGATGTAGCTACGAAATCATATTCATCCACATATATAGGTTATTCTCTTGAAAAGTCTTGGGAATTCCTTCTCTCTCTCTCTCTCTCTCTCTCTCTCTCTCTCTCTCTCTCTCTCTCTCTCTCTCTCTCTCTCTCTCTCTCTCTCTCATTCGTTCTTTTTTCTATTTCTGTTTCTATTTCTATTTTATTCTTCATTCTTTAATTCTTTCATTCTTTTTCTTTCTTTCTTTCTTTATTTCTACTTTGTATATATATATATATATATATATATATTATATATATATATATATATATATATATATATATATGAGAAAAAAATTTTTTACAATATAACAAACACAGGATGTTATGATCAGGGGAACAATTTTATGCGTCAATACTTAAGCATTTCGGTATATTGTACCATCTTCAGGACACTGTCAAGTAATATTTATGTGAGGGACAAAATAAAAGATGTTAAGTGTATAGTGAATGCGTGAATATGATGTTATTAACCGTTAATTTTTATATGCGTGTTTGTTTACGAAAGCCAATGTCGTGATCATTGCATGTGCAAAAATGGTGAAGATCATAGGATGATGCATGTAGAACGTGAATAGGCGGAGAACGAAATGTTAACAAAGATATGACGTATTTCATATGGAATATTAATGTTAGAAAAGTAAGAATATTAAAACAATGTATAAATACATATAATCCATATATACGCATATCCACATATAATATACATATATATATATATATATATATATATATATATATATATATATATATATATATAATCTTGGGAATCCCTTCTTTCTCTCTTTCGTTCTTTTTTTTATTTCTATTTCTATTTCTATTCTTTCATTCTTTAATTCTTTCTTCTTTCATTCATTCTTTTTTCTTTCTGTATTTATTTTCTACTTTTATTTCTGTCCTTCCTTCCATCCTTCCATCCTTCCTTCCTTCCTTCCTTTCTTTCTACTTAAAAACGTATGTGGGGATTCCTTTAAGATTAACTATTTTTAGCGCTTATTTCCAGACGATCGATTCAAAACATCTAAAAAAAAAAATCTCGGTACAGCAAACAGAAACGTCAACTAAGGAAAGCAACACGCAATGCAGATTTCACTTCTATCTTTTTTGGCTTTACGTTGGCGTCCAAAAATAATAGTAACACCTATTTCTTTCTATCTTTCTTAGTTTCTTTTATTTGTTGGTGATTTATCTATTTATTTTTACTTTTTTTTATCTTTCTTATTTCTATCTCTTCCTTTATTTTTTCTTTCTGTCTTTCTGTTTACTTTTACTTATTCGACATTTCTTTCAATATTTTTTACTTCTTTTTTCTATTTCCGGTTTTCTTTCTTTCTTTCTTTCTTTCTTTTTCTGTCTGCTTCTATCTCTTTACATTTCTTTCGTTCTATTTCTAGTTCTTTTTTTCTTTCTTTCTTTCTTTCTACCTCTATTTCTATTCGTCTTTTTTTTTACGCTTCTTTCTTTCTTTGGTTCTTTCTTTCTTTTGCATTCCTTTTTCGGACTTTCTGTTTACTTCTACTTCTGTCCTTTCTTTTCTGTCTTTCTTTCTTTCTTTATTTTTCTCCTTGTATTTCTGTTCTTTTCTTTACTTTTTCTTTCTTTCTTTCTTTTTGCTTCTATTCTATTTATTTTTTACGTTTTCTTTCTTTCATTCTTTCTTTTGCATTCCTTTTTCGGACTTTCTGTTTACTTCTACTTCTGTACATTCTTTTTTTTCTTTCTTTCTTTCTTTCTTTCTTATTCTCCTTGTATTTCTGTTCGTTTCTTTCTTTCTTTCTTTCTTTCTCTTTCTTTCTTCTTTCTTTCTTTCTTTCTTTCTTCGCTTCTATTTCTATTCGTTTTTTACGTTTCCTTCTTTCTTTCGTTCTTTCTTCTTTTCAGTCTTTTCGGACTTTCTTTACTTCTCTTTTCTTTCTTTCTTTCTTTTCGCTTCTATTTCTATTCGTTTTTTACGTTTCCTTCTTTCTTTCCTTTCTTTTTCAGTCCTTTTTCGGACTTCTGTTACTTCTACTTCTGTACATTCTTTTTTCTTTCTTCTTTCTTTCTTTTCTTGTATTTCTTTTCTTTACTTTTTTTCTTTCTTTCTTTCTTTCTTTCTTTTTGCTTCTACCTTTCCACTGAATCCATTAGGGACTCATTCATCTTGATGCTCTAAACTATTCCCCCTGACAATTTACACCCAATGAAATATGTAATGATTTCCTTTCGTCACATTTTCTTGTCAATTAACAAACATTGTTCAACTTGCAAAAAAAAAAAAAAAAAAAGAATCGATTGACCCAAATCCAAAACAATTTCGCGTATTGCACTTGTTTTTATACAAAAAGTCCACAGGTGACTGCTGCAAAATACTTCAATCCAAAAAAAAAAAAAAAAAAATGGTCTCATTGATGCACTGTTTTAAAAGTTTTGTTTTCCTTTTGGAAATACCTTGTATGTTTTGTCAAATGCAATGGACAATGATTTTTACTATAAAAACGAATTTGAAATGTTTTTACTATAAAAATGTATTGGACAATGATTTTTACTATAAAAATGAGTTGGAAATGAATTTTATTATAAAAATAATCGATTAATACTATAACACTTGGCGAAAAGAAATATATATATATATATATATATACATATAATAGATACCTAAGTAGAGCAAATAATTAAATTAATCCTAATGAGTCACATATACCTACTAATAGTTTCGCTTAGTAGCTCTTCAGGGCAAGAATCTGACTATATATAATATATATATATATATATATATATATATATATATGTGTGGTGTGTGTGTGTGTGTGTGTGTGTGTGTCATCCACAGACACCGTGTTTCGACGTTTCACGTCTCTTCAGTGTGGCCATTTGACAGCTGTCATAAAGGGGTGGCGTTAAAACTATTAAATACATGCATTTGTTTATATATTTTACGATCACCAGAGAGATCCAGTCTGTAAACAGACGATCATTGCTTTATGCTGGCAGTGAAAGTAAAATTAAGTCACCCCTAGAGAGCTCTACCGGGTTTTGGGAGCATATATATATATATATATATATATATAAAAATTTAAAAAATGGACTCTCCCGTCGATTTTCGACGTATGAGGGTTCATACACACAGGGATTTGTTTATAGTGGTGAAGGCTTGTGTTGGACCATCCACACTTTTTGGCACAGTCGATAGGAAAGAATTGGTGCATCTAAGGTTGCCACAAACCCAATCAACGACCGACCTCAGGAATTTTGAATTCAGAGTTATCCCTCTCCTAGAATGGTTACCTACCCAAGGCTGAAGAGCCCAGTCTGCCCTACTATTTAACCTATATATATATATATATATATATATATATATGTGTGTGTGTGTGTGTGTGTGTGTGTGTGTGTGTGTGTGTGCTGAAATGGAAAAGGAATTGAATCCGACAATATGAGGAAAAATGAGTAAAGAAAAGAAATGTAGATGGATAAAATGAATTTAATCGATATCACATTAATCGATATCACTTACACATGTGTTTCGGTCAGTTTATGCGTGTGAAAATATTTCGCACACATAGAAGATTCGACCTTCATCAGAGTGAACATTTATTTTGAATGAAAAAATTCGTTGGGAAAAAAAATATATATATATATAAAAATATATTAAAATATATATATATATATATATATATATATATATATATATAGAGAGAGAGAGAGAGAGACAGACAGACAGACAGAGAGAGAGTGAGAGAGTGAGAGAGAGAGATTTATACAAAAATGCCTTCGTGGTAGTTAATATATTTCTGAAAGGTACAGCTATCTTCCTGGCTAAAAATAATAATGCTTATATTATATGGAAATATTCAGTTAGTTGAACGCCCAGATTCGAGACAATGTGCATTGATGTGTCACCAAGGATTAGCAGTTGTAGATGTCATAGATCCAGTCTAGCGTGAAGTATCAGCCATTGTGTTATTATTGCACTACTGCATGACTTACAGACACGCCATATTGAATCAGTATTTTTCCATTGATTGTCTGCGATAAGCAACCTGTTTTGTTACCTGGCTACTTGGCCCCCGGCTGAGACTTTCTTTTTTTTTCTTTTTAAACGAAAATAAAACCAAAGTGTTTATATGAACTTATTTTCTTCGAGAAGGAGTTATCTTTTGCTAAGCTTGTCATTGATAATAAACGTAAATTATTGTTTTGTGATTTCGTAAAAATTGTGAAAAAGAAAAAGAATATACTTACATTTTTGGTTGGCTGGCTGGTTTGCTGGCTGTTTGGCTGGTTGGTTGGATTTTACGGTATGTTAAACCTTCTTTGGTTATTTTATGCCGAAGACGTTTTGTTGTATTAATTCCTGATGGTATTCAATTTTTTTTTTCAAACTCAATTTTTTAAACACATTTTTAAACTCATTTTTTATATTTAAACGATAGATGCGACCTTAACATGTACTACCACTCTAGATAGGTGTGGACCTAGTATTAATAGCGATGAAGGGTTATCCACACTCCCTAGAGGTCCAAAACTGGAACTTCACCATTAGATGCAGTTTAACTTACATTTTTATACAACTCTAAAACAATGAACATTTCTCTGAATGTTTGAGATGAGGCTTGAAGATTAGTATTATTAGCGTTATTCGGACTATTGTCCCCATCTTCATTGTTATTTGTACAACGTTTCGGCCGATATACCCTCCGGCCTTCTTCAGGTATTTCTTGTCGGACTCGGGAACCTTCTTTTCGAACTGGGGACAATAGTCTGAATAACGCTAATAATACTAACAATGAAAATGTTTCAAACTAAGGGGTGCCTTTTTTTAAAATACCATTTTAGATCTAAACATATCAAATATAATACCAAAAATTTACATATACCAAAAAAAGAAATTAAACGATAACATTGTTTATTGATAACTTTTTTTTAAAACTGCAAACGAGACGGACGGGAATTAATTTATTAATGTTAAAATAATCTTAAGGGCCGGGAAAAAACGAATCTTAGAAAATGCTTGATCGATTGATTAATGTTAAAGGCATGGAAACGCGTCTAGGATTATTTTATACCTAGAGATTAGGGAATGCATGTATTGTAGATTCATATTTAAATTACTTTTCTAGTTATTTTAAGATTTTGCACACGGTCATATGTAATACGATTAATCTTTAAAAGGATCTATTGGACTACTACCACTCCGAGTCCAAGTTGACCTGGGAATAATGGCAATAAAGTGGTGTTCTACACTCTTCAGAGTTTCAGAACTGGAACCTCACCACTGGGTTCAATTTAGAGTCTTACTCAGAACACCTCTTTGTGGGGGGGGGGGGTAACCTCACTGTAGGGGATGTAAAAGTAAGTAAAAAAAGGTCGGCGGGTGGCCTAATGTCGGTAACAGCCAGACGGCGAGGGAGTCCATCCCCTTTTCACTAGCGCTATGCCAAGGAGATTATTTTAGCATCTGAGGTGGCGCACCACACTTACCATCAGCTCCTCACTTTTCCATACAGATCCCTGTGCTACTTATACGCTGAGTTGTCGGACCAGGATCCTTGTGATTAGTCAACGTATACTAAGCCCCACCGACAGAGCTGACTTTTCTGAATAAAATTGGTAAATTACTTATCATGTTTATGTTCTTTCGGCCTTTGTTCTTCTATCTTCTGTGATTAGTGTCTATATTTGGCTTGAACTCGCGCTTGATCTTGTAAAGCAGTTCGGAAGACAAATGAGCCAAGATTGTCCTTTTCCACTCAAAGTCTGAATCAGGCATAATTTATTCCAGTAAAGGCTCAGTACGTAGTGACTGATGTTTTACCCCTTTCAGTTTCTATGGCAACAGCCTGAACGAAAGAATATCGTAAAATTAGTCGACTTTGGTGTTACTGCGCTTGTAATTCGACTATAGTCGCACACGACAGAGAAAGACACTTTAAAAATAACATTAGAGGTACTCACTTACCATTCTGGTTTTAATACACAGTAATGGTGTGCTTGGTACTATGAAAGATATTTAGTCGAGTCCTCACTCCCTAAGGTCCAATATTAGCATTTGTATATCTGTGATATACTTGCACGAAACACAATGGTTGGTTGGCCGGTTTTTTATGGCATGACCACTTCACAGTGCACGGAAATTGCCAAAATTAGACCCCCCATCAAACATTTATGGGTCTTAGTTTTTGTAAAACTAGAAAAAATTTCCAGTTCAACAAAAAAAAATCAAGTTAAAAGCTCAACTCCATGAAAAATGACGAGCTTTTAAAGATTGTCGATACATCGTTTTCAAGGTTACCTTATCTTAGCCTATTCCATAAATGTTGCATTTTACACATATACCAATTAAGAGCTATAAAATGACAAATTTGTTCCCAATTATCCAAATTTCTTCTTAGCAACCCAAAATAATATCTTAATTTACTGAATTTAATCATTTATTAGACTCCAGACCCTTCAAGTGCAAAAAATTAAGATTTTCGGTCAAAATTTTTGCCGATTTATGAAAATTTAACCAAAAATTTAACGTTTTTTCCAGCGAAAATTCGACGGAAAACCGTGAAAATTTCAAAATGCCACTAGCCAGATTTGTTCCAGAGTATATTTTATGAAAATATAGGTTCAATGCATTAGAAAATCCAAAACTTATTAAATCTGACTTGTGGCAATTAGAAAAAATGAATTTTACACAAAAGTCATAATTTCAAAAAACAAACGCGATTCGTAATCCCGGCGACATCTATATATTAACATATTCTCACATATTTCGAGTTTCGTTCAAGTTTTGAGGCTGAAAATTCACACAGGTATGTTTTTTGACCCAGGAAATCAAAAATGTCACCAGAATTGCCCTAAAACCAACCCTTTTCATGTTATAAAGCTGCCAACTTGTACCTGGGCCTCGGTGGAGCATACTGTGACATGTGCGATCATTCCAGAGCTGACTGTCATGATCCAGCCATCGTACAAGCAGGGTTTGAAATCACCAGAACAGTTGCTGACTTACACTCCTTGTTTGAAGAGGTGGGAGATGATGATGGGAACATTGTAAAACGTCGCAATGATAATGAAACACGTAAAGGATTGACAAACAAGCCAATTCCAAATCATAAAGTGATCTCGGTACAAGTTCTCCATGCATTGCTACGAACATTCGACCATTACATGAAGATTGCTGTTCACCTGAAAGCCGAAGTGTTCGAATGGACGGAATCGGAGGCTTCTCGTTATCACCAATTCCTCAAAGATGCCAAAAAGGTGATACAGAAGCAACGCGAGGAGGTGATAGGGGAAAGATGGGACTTCCCTGATGGAACAGGCAAAGGAGGAACCTCCACAACCGGAAACACTGCCAGACGTATCTTGCATCATGGTGGAAGAGAAATCGTCATCCAGATGTTACCCGATCAATTTCAAAGTGTGAGGACACAGATTGGACAGTATCTTTCAGTCATTTTACGATTGTTCTCGTCTGATAAGAACATCAGCGTCAAAGAGTACAAAAACCTTTGTACCACTCTTTACCTGCTCTACCCGAAAGCTTCCCCATCCCACAGAAGAAGAAATCAGCAAAACCAGAAGATGAAACGTGGATAAGTGTCCCACCAACCCTACACAAACTCCTCACCCACTCGATATTATATTGATTGATATTAATGGCATGTCAACCTGTCTATGGCTATTCTATGCTTAGAGGTTTACATTTTTGCTTAATTATTTTTTAAGATATTTTGTCTTATATTATCTCCTGTGCGTTATTGTGCATTATTACCGAATTAAAAATCGACACAATTCATTCAAAGTCTTTATACTCACAATATTGTATAAAATGAGATTCTATTCTTAAAAATATAATTTTATCAGCGATAAGAGTCAGCTATTTATACGTTTTGATCCTTTGAGCTATAAAAATCCTAAAATCCTTTCTCCTCTGTTCTTTATTCGTTTCACTTTTTTTCAAATGGTTAACATTTTTCATTTGGGTTTATGCAATGGCCAACAATAATTGTTCGTGATTTCTGTTCTTTTTCAATAAAAAAAAAGAAAGAAAAAGAAAGAAAGAAAGAAAGAAAGAATCGAAATATAAAGTTAACTGAACGCATAATTCATGAATTGTGATGTCGTGTGATTTGCTTCAACCTCGTTAGCCCAAAATACAGGTAGCTGACAGGAAGCGAGTTACTTCCCTTGCTTTTCTTCTTCCTCGTGAATTCACTTCGTGAGAATAACAACTACGTGAAAGACGCGAAGTAACAATGTCATATCTTCCGCGGCGTGCAAGTGTTTTATGAAAAAGCAGAAATAAAGATCTCATGACTATTCAATGCTTTAGGGCATCTCTTGGCAAATCTCTCTCATCATCGTTTTGATTTAATCTATCAGATTCACAAGGCAATAAATGACTAATGAAGAGGGACTCTTCGCACAAATGCGTCCTGGCCTCCTACCTTAAAACCCGCTAAGCGGTGCCTGCTGAAAAAACAACCCACGCTACGATTGAAGTTCCTAGCTGTTTGAAGGCTTATTTTTAATGTTTTTTAGCGGTGTTTACGGTTTAGGGTTAGGGTTTAAGATATGGTTAGATTTAGGGTTGTTGATTTTCGAAACTCGGTCATATGTATTAAAAAATACGCGACAGTTGTTTGGTTTCATAATGTTTTTTTTTATGTCCAGAACTCGGTCGTATTTATTTAAAAATTAGCGACAGATGTTTAGAATTAAAATAAAATGAAATTACCACAAAAAATATATATCTTAAAGTGGGGGGGGGTATTTACATTTACTTGTCGATAAAAAACCTGGGTGGTGGCTTACTTTAACGCCTTCAAACCACTAAAAAATATTTTAAAGAGGGAGAGGGTTAAAATATTTACATTTACTTGTCGAAAAAAAATTTGGGCGAAAAATGCCTTAAGCGCGGGTTGTTTTTTGAACTGGCACCGCTTAACTTTTTTAAGACAGGATGCCAGGACGCATTTATGAAGAGCTATCAACATGTTGTATCGTCGAGATGGAATGATACACAGAAGAAATTGAGTGCTTAATATATTTATTCAGCACCAGTATCCAGTGTTAACAGATACATACAAAAACACAGTACAACAAGTGACAAAACAATTAACAAGGCAACTTACAAGAATTAGAGGAGGGTCAAATACGTAGAGCCAAATGCAGTAAGATCAGTCCGAATATTAATCAGCTGATTAATCCACTGTTGAAGTCCTTAATCGTAGACTATTTAAAGCTATGAGCCAGTCCATCTAGTAGATTGCTGAAGGGGTGCTAGCTACTCTATAACACAACAGCAAACTCGACCAACACTGCTGACATTAACGAAACTTCCTTTAGCATTAAATTTTATTTTGTTTATACAAAGAAGTTTAACCGGTGCCTTTTGTGGCGTTATGCTCTCATATCGGAATGGAGTGATGACGTGTTCATAATCAAAATAATAGTTGTATCTTATCACTGTGCTACGTAGAGAGGCTTGAATCTGGTAGCTGCGTTGGCTGACAATTCCTTGGTGTTTGCTGTCTGGAAACCGACTTAGATTGCCGGAGAACATCTTTCCTTGTGCTATTTATAGATTTTAGTAATAACGCAAGCCACTTCTTTTTCTCATGAGATTTCTTTTGTACTCGAGATTTTTTTGTACTTTTTGACATACTTTGTATTCTGAAAAAAAAATAACGTTCCATTCAATGTTCATTTCTATCTTGGTAAATACAGCTTCAAACTCGGCACTTTTATGACACATCTTGTATTCTGAGAAAAAAATGAACGTTCCATTCATTGTTCATTTCTATCTTGGTAAACACTGCTTCAATCTTGATGCTTTTATGACATACCTTGAATATATATATATATATATATATATATATATATATATATATATAGTGCGTCAAAAAAGTATCGAGATTTTTGTACTTGTTGACACACCTTGTATTCTGAAAAAAATAACGTTCAATTCATTATTTTTTCCAGAATACAAGGTGTGTCAAGAAAGTATCAAGTTTAAAGCTGTATTTACCAAGATAGAAATTAAGAATGAATAGAACGTTATTTTTTCAGAATACAAGGTGCGTCAAAAGGTACAAAAATCTCGATAATTTTTTGACACGCTGCGTATATATATATATATATATATATATATATATATATATATATATATATACTCCAAAAATTTAACAAGTTTGTATATTAGTAGCTGTACAAATAAAACTAATTTTGAATTTCAATATAATTGGAGTTTGCCTAATTATAGAGTAAGCCACCCCTCGTCTTTATTCCTTTTTTTCATTTGCAATAAAACGACTAATCTATAATAAATAATCAATTACAGAATAATTTATACAAAAATTATGACTCAAGCGTGTGGAACTTTTTAAATGTATTTTTTACCCTTTAATTAGTCTGTTCGCAAAAAATGGTAGTGTATAAAAAAAAAAAAGTTTAAAACTATTTTAAAAGGTGTTTTGCTTTAGTAATTCTTTTTTGTGTGTTGAAGCAGAACAAAAATAAAGATTTATTCACTATTTTTTTTAAGTTACAGAAAAGCAACAACAATAATACAAATGATTAATAAATAAAATTTTCTGATTTCATAAAATGGACTTCGACATTTTATATCTGCAGAGGTATGTTTGATATTCCTTATATTTTTATTGATACCATAAGTTATTTTTCCTCTTCACCCTGTGATCTGCTGGAACTGCAAGATCTACCAGTTGATACGTTCTCTTTTTCTTGTTAATCAACACTAGTTCTGGTCTTCTGGCTAGGATGAGGTGATCCGTTTTTGTAATATATTGTCTGTTCAGTGCACCCAAGGACCAGGCTGAATAAGAAGTGTATGGGGGTCAAGTGCAGCCTGGAAACGAAAACAGGATGTGGCCCTGACCTGACCTTTTGCACCTGGAAATGTAGGTGAACATTTGACATGATTTAGGTGCAGAAATCTGTAGTCGTAGCCCTGCCAACGACTCTCAGCTATACACAACCGAGGGAATAAACATCTCATCTTACATTTTCCTAAATATAAGTGTTTGTGTTCTTTGACGGGTCCAGTGTGTAACATTTTTATCTCAAAGTCCCAGAGAATGTTATGCATTTCATTTTCAAGGACAGATTCTAGTTTATGCATATACCATTTGGTTGTATAATATACCATTTTAGATATACCATTTTATATCTATATATACCATATATCATTTTATTGTATTGTTGTACAATTTACATGGGATTACCTTTTCAACCCAGTCGTTCCTAGTCTTGTATTCTTGATTTATCCACATCTCCATGTCCATGATTTCCACCTTCAGTTCTTGAACAGATTCCCGACCAGCATCTGCTTCAGAATCACTATGTAGGTATTATGACATACACCACACCTTTTCATTCCGAGTCATGAATCCCAATGAGCCATCTTTGATACTTTCTCTACAGGATGTCGTGCACAACGTCATGTATATTATTTTCAACTAGCGGGACCCGTGGAATTTCCACGAAACAAAACAAAAATCAAGAGGAGCTATTTAAGCCAGAAACGATGATTTACAATTTCATTACATATAAATCCTACTTTTTTCTTTGAAATAAATAATACAAAAATATACAATAACAATCGATATAATGCTTAATACACATATCATTTGTAAGTATTTAATTCTACAGAAACTTCAATATCAATATAGTTGCATATTCTATTTTTTATAGCCGACTTGCTGGGATGACATGAGATCAAAATTACCAAAATATATTCCGTAATTCACAATTTTAAGATTACAAATAAAATAAACTCGTAACTCTTTTACGTTGGTCATCTAAGCTACGCAAGACCATTTGGAATGTTTCATTTTTAAAACTCGGTGAAATAAAATGGGACAAATAAAAAATCTGCGATTAAGCAACACCAGATAATTTGTATTCAGATTTTTGCGTTGCATCTTGGACAATTTGGATGGTATCATTTTTACCCATAGGGTGTTGCATGATAACGGACGGAAGATTTAGGAACAAACGTATTGATTATTTTATATTGTTTAATTTGCTTCTATTTAGTAGTTAGTTTTATGTGATTCAAGGGCCAGTTTAGCTCAGTCGGTAGAGTGTCTGACTAGGGACCTCAAGGTTCCTGATTCGATACCGGCCCTCGCCGACTCAGCGTATGAGTAGCACAGGGATTTGCGTGGTAAAGTGAGGAGGTGATGTTAGAGTGGCGCTCCACCTGAGACGCTAAAAAACAATCTCCTTGGAATCATCATCATCGGGGTGGCCTAAAATCGTTATTAGCCGATCAGCGAGGAAGTCTATCCCCTTTTCACTAACGCTAATCAAACTCCCTCGCTGTCTGGCTGATAGCGACTTTAGGCCACCCCGACGACTTTATTTTATGTGATTTATAGAAAAGACAATAACAGTTCGCGCGCGTGTGTGTGTGTGTAAGTGTGTGTGTAAGTGTGTAAGTGTGTGTGTGTGTGTAAGTGTGTATGTGTGTGTGTGTTTGTGTTTGCGCGCGTATGGGGGGGGGTGATTTCAGATGAATACAAAGTGAATCGTCAAACCCAAACTGGTCATGTTAGTTGACATTTTGACACTTCTCCTAAATCCCGACTAGGTGACAAATATCTGTCATCTGTCATCTCTTTGTATTGTCACAAGATTTTTCTTTGGCGTTATAAGTTTAGTAACTTGAATGTTTTTAGTGAACTTATTAACATGAGTATCTGATACTCGCTCGTACCTCAGATTATAGCTCTCAAAACAATGCAAATCATTGACCGAGCTGGAGCTCGTAACTCGAAAAACTTTTAAGTTGTGGCACTCGTAAGTCAAGATACGACTATGATATTTTTATTTCGAGTAATGAATTTGGAAACTCAAATATCTAAGTGAACTTGATTACATAATCCTCTCTGAAGCTCGCTCGTACCTCAAATTTTCGTTTGCAACTCAAAGCAAAAAATCGGCCGAGTGGGCTCTCATAACTCGGGACATTCGTAAGTTGGAGCCCTCATAAGCCCAGCTACCACTATATATATATATATATATATGTGTGTGTGTGTGTGTGTGTGTGTGTGTGTGTGTGTGTGTATGTGTGTGTGTGTGTAAAGAGAAAGAAAGAGACGTTGTCATTGAGAGTTCGATTTTCACTGTGGGTCCCAAAAACTCGGTGAAATGTAATGGGACAAATAAGAAATCTGCGATGAAGCGACACCAGATAATCTGTATTCAGATTTTGTGCATTGCATCTTGGACAATTTGGACGGTGTCCTTTTTAACCAGAGGATGTTGCAGGATGATAACGGACGAAAGATCAAGCGTATTAATTATTTTATATTATTTAATTTGTTTCTATTTAGTTGTTAGTTTTATGTGATTCAAGGGTCTTTTTAGCTCAGTCGGTAGAGTGTCTGATTATTTATTATTCTCACTGTGGGTTACTAACAGTAACTCATCTTTTCTTACGGCACCAGTTGTTCTTAAGTGTTTATCCATCTAATTACTGCGCAGGTTCATGACATCTTAACCTCGGTAATCTAGTGCTTTAATTGTGACTTGACCGTAAATCACATTTAAGCTAAGCTTAGTAAATAATTAGGGAAATATTTTTGACCAATATAATATAATAAGCAATCGATACCAACCCAGCAAATAAGTATGCAAATGTCATCTAGGAATCTGCACATCATAGGCGCCGTAACTCTTCGTGCAATTTACCCTTCCTCTCCCACACACACTTTCATCCACCGTAAATTCTATAACTCAAAATTGGTTCCTTTTTGGTTTGATCACATTGCATTATTTATATCTGCAATTCAGTGAGTCAGTCAAACACATGGATAGGAAGTGACTCTGATGACGACGTAAACCAATTTTAAAATCGACAAAGTTGATTTAGAAGCTCAACTGAAGCACTGGCACGCATGCGCTCTGACAATTCTTGATTGGCAAATACCCTCGTACTACAAAATCCAAAGAACATCTGTCGATTAATCTTGATCTTGTAATATACTTCTTTGAGGGATTATTGTTGTTATCGCGTATACACCTGTATAATTTGAGGTTGGTAGATTAAACTTCAAGTCAATTTTTATCAGGTCGGTGACGTATACTCAAGTAATAAGTATTATTTGGATTATTCAAACTATTGTCTTCATCTTTATTGTTATCTGTATAACGGTTCGGCCGATGTGCCCTCCGGCCTTCTTCAAGTATTTCTTGTTGAACTCGGGAGCCTTCTCGAACCCGGGAACCTTCTTTTTGAACTCGAGAACCTTCTTGTCGTAATTGGGAGCCTAAAGAGGCCGAATGGCACATCGAAGGGCACAACGTTGTACAGACAGCAATAAAGATAAGGACAATAGTCCGAATAATCCATATAATACTAATTATCAAACCTCATCTAAAAAATTCAGAGAAATACTCAAGTAATAGTTTTGTTAGTTGAGTGTTTGGTTGATTTTATGACATGTCAACAATTCTGCGTTATTCAATTCCGAAGTTAGTCTTTTTTCGCTAGCAGTTATATGGTAAAATAATTAAGCATCTCAACTAATTATTTTAGCAATTTGTAACTTATAATTTCGGATTTTGATTCGAAACAAAAAATGCCAGAAAAATTATTTTGGAATTAAAACTATCCGAGTGTCAACGTTTTGTTTACAAAACGTAATATACTAAGGAATGCAAACATTCGAGAATAAAATGGTTATTTACACGTTACGAAGGTCAGTAATCAGCTGATAAAGAATCAACTGATATTTGTGGGCCCGTATTGAGGTGGGACGAGCCGATTAAGGAAAATTATTTGTTAATTAAAAATAATTTGGATTAATAAAATCAACTTTCTGGTTTAAAAGAAAGTAGGAGAAAGAGTTCGTCGGAATCAAACAACACGCACGACAGCTGGTGAAATAAACAGTTACACATATTCGTCCATTTCTCTTTCTTTCTTTCTTTCTGTTCTCTTTTCTGTCTTGTAAACGGTATCACCTGCTTCTCATATAATTCCTCTGATAATCAGGAACTTTGTTAAAATGGAACAGAGATGAACTCCGACAGACAGACAGACCAAAAGACAAAAAATTGATAACGATGCACAAGGCATTACACACCAATTCTATATTTCGTCTACTCTTTTTCTTTCTTCCTTCCTTTCTTTCTTTCTTTCTTTCTTTCTTTCTTATATTCTCATGTGTAGCATGTCCTTTTTCTTCCCTTTCTTTCTTTATAATAAAAACGGAACGGTTTATTATTTAGCTGAAGTGACGATACTCTTGAGAAATAAGAATTTGGCGGATAAGCAACACCAGTTAATCGGTATTCACATCTTTGCATTTCATTTTGGACGATTTGGACAGTCGTATTTTAACCAGAGGCTGTTGCAAGATGATAACGGCCGTACTTTCAAGGAACACGAGTACTAATATATAGATGCCTTACCTACCGATCTCTACTATTATTACTTTCACGCACTCTTAATTTCACTGATACTGAGTTAACCCTTTCTGAAAATCCCGTGAATTTCTATTCAACCGAATGCAGTGTAAAATAAACTAGACAACCTGACGATCTATAAAGCAGTTCTACTTGACAAATCTTCATTTTTCTCTGGATTTATTTCTCTGAATGTTTGAGATGAGGCTTGATGATTAGTATTATCTGCGTTATTCGGACTATTGTCCTCATCTTTATTGTAAACTGTACAACGTTTCCGGCCTTCTTCAGGTATTTCTTGTCGGACTCGGGAACCTTCTCAGACTCGGGAAAATTGTATTATGCATTAAGAATGAATTTATTTCACAAATTTGTCGGCATTAAATGACCCACCGAGGTTGATATGCCGTAAAACAAAACAAAACAAAGCAAACCTTTTTATATGTGCTAGAAGGCAGTGGCTGAGTATTTTAATGTCCTGGATATGACGTTAAACTGCATCTTATGGTGAACCTAACCCTTTATTCAGTCAACGGGGGTATCCTGTTCTCATTCCGCTACCCATAGCTGGGATAGGAGTTGTGTTAATTATTTTTCTATGTTACTGCCGCCACTCAGGAGTGAACCCGGAATCCAGAGATAACTGTCACTTAGAACTGTCTTAACCTAACTACCTTATCCACTAGGCCAAGTGTCTAGTTGTCTGAATAACGCAGATAATACTTCTCAACAGACTTAAATTACACTATCGTATGTCATCCCGCCGAAAGAAATAAAATACCAAAAATCAGGCAATTAACAGAATTTAGTGAAATTTTTAGCGATGATATATTAATTAATAAAAGATATAATGCACTAGTTATTTTATTTAAAACCATTTACATTCTTTCATGTCAGTTAACTTTGAACCACGTATCTTTGAGGCGTAACACAGATTCTTAAAGATACGTGGTTAAAACTTAGCTGACCTGAAAGAATGTAAAAGGGTTTTTTTAAATAAAATAACTGGTGCATTATATCTTTTATTCATTAATTTATCAACACTAAACATTTAATTAATTTCCGTTAATTCTCTGGTTTTTTGGTATTTTTTTCTTCCGGCGGGTTACATACGATGGTGGTATTTAGGTCCGTTAAGATCGATTTAACCAAAGATATTATTGACTGTGATAACGAGTTATGTATGAAATTTTCATGCAAGTTGGAGAAAAATTTGTGGTGTCTTCAACAAAACGTCTATTTTATTATTCATTTTCTCTTACATGCAGAGTTTTTTTTTTTTTTTACATTATCTAAAGTTTAATAATAATAGGAGCATAACTATAAAGAGACCATTAACTAGGTATTTTTAGTACACTACCCTGACAAAAATTATGAAATCCACACACTTAGAGGATATTCACAATGTTTTTGTTTTTATTTTTTATTTTGTTTTGTTTTTTTAGCAGTAAACAAACTAATAACAAATAAGACGCAAAATATTTCTCTTTGATTGCTAAACATTCTGGCTTCATAAAATATTCTCAAACACTCTAGATTAAACAAATTAATTTAATGGAATAACTTTTCCCAAGTCACTCAGCGAACTTAATATTAAGGGAAAATCATTATTATTTATATGATTAACGATTCCTTGACACTAGCTGACAGGAATACGTCGCTTACTGTCCTTGCAGAGAGTTAAGATACCGTTCGATACCGTCCTGGGTATAGCACTAAACCTGCATCTGATGGTAAGACTGCGGTTCTGGACCTCGGGTGCGCAGAGTTGCCACTCCGTTGCTATTAACCACAGTTTCACTCTCACCTGAAGCGTTAGTACCTGTTATTTTACCATCTATGCGTCAAATAGTTCTGTTTAAGATAGTAAAGTGTTTACCTGTTTAAAATGATAATGAAGATATATTTTTTGCCGTATATATTTGGACGCCATAATTGTTACACTGACTTCGGCATAAAATAACCCATCAAGAGTTTACAGCGCATATTTTGGGTTTTAGTGATCTCTTGAATAGACCAAGTATAGAGATGAATACTATATGGGATTCAATAATTGAAAAGGCTGGATTTAATTATTTTATATTATATTAAAGGGGACGGGTTAGTTCAGTCGGTAGAGCGTTCGGCTAGAAACCACAAGGTTCGTAGCTCGATACCGGCCCTCGCCAACTCAGCGTATGAGTAGCACAGGCATCTGTGCGGTAAAGTAAGGAGCTGATGGTAGGTGTGGCGCTCCACGTCAGATGCTAAAAACAATCTCCTTGGTCTAGCGCTATTGAAAAGGAGATAGACTCACTCGCTGATGGCTTGATACCGACTTTAAGCCGCCCCGTCGACTTACTTTACTTATATTAAATTACTTTAAAAATAAAGATATCGGAAAGTAAATATATCATTGGATTTTACGCATTTACGAGTTGTGCAAGAAATGCCAATAAACAGCATAATTCTTTTAATGATCGTGATGCTTTTCGCGACGCTTCTTGAACTGATAGGCGTGCAAAAAAATAACATCCTTATTTGGATGAGATCTTCAAAAGTTCTTCGACGCCTTGTTTGAGCAACAGTCAAACTATTCAAAATTATTTCCCAGGTTGGGCCATTGCTATGCTCGGATAGACAGGGAACACCTGAAGATGGTCGGAGGATACAGCGGCCAAAACGTTGTATTTTACGTACCCAAATAAAGACGAGGAAATCACTCCGAAAAATGACAGTAATACCCATCAAGCCTTATGTAAAACATTCAGACAAATAAAGGTGGAAATGTCGTAAAATCAACCAACCAACTAACCATCCAACTTAACCCAAAATCAAAGGTAGATCAATACACGAATGATACGGTATTTGAAAAGGTATGTGAGATTATAAGGCTTACAACTGTTGAGATTGTTTGGTGTGAACATTTTAAATGGAAAGTCTAATCCATTCAGCTAAATTAGCTGGCATTTTTTTTTGGGGGGGTTGCTTTTTTTTTTTTTTTTTTGGTTTCAACCCTTTTCGGGTCTTATGCTAAATTAATAGTTGTAGCCTTGTGCTAAACTATGACCATAATATAATATAAAAACAATTAAATCCAGCCTTTTCAATTATTGAATCCCATATTGTATTCATCTCTATACTTAGTCTATTCAAGAGATCACTAAAGCCCAAAATATGCGCTGTAAACTCTTGATGGGTTATTTTATACCGAAGTCAGTGTAACAATTATGGCGTCCAAATATATACGGCAAAAAATATATCTTCATTATCATTTTAAACAGGTAAACACTTTACTATCTTAATCAGAACTATTTGACGCATAGATGGTAAAATAACAGGTACAAACGCTTCAGGTGAGAGTGAAACTGTGGTTAATACCAACGAAGTGACAACTCTACACACCCGAGGTCCAGAAGCGCAGTCTTACCATCAGATACAGTTTAGTCATTTTTGATAATCAAAGAAGTAAGGTTGCTTACAGTACCAACTATTGCTTAAGTTTTCACCCAATTAAGTATTAAGTATTGAACAGGCTCACCACTGCTTAACTTTGGTAATCTAGCAGGAACCTGTGCTTTCAACGGGACTTGACCGTAATGAGAATGTATGGATTTCAATACCCAAGTTGGTTGGTTGGTTGGTTTTGGTTTGTTTATGGCATATCAACCCTTTGGGGGTCATTTAATGCCGAATCAATTAATTCTGATAAACAAAGGACTCGTGTTGCTTACAGTACATGATGTAGCTTAAGTGGTCATCCAATTAAGTATTGAACAGGCTCATCGCTGCTTAACTTCGGGGATCTAGCAGGAACCGCTGTTTTCAGCGTGACTTGACCGTAATGAGAATGTATGGATTTCAATACCCAAATTGGTTTGTTTGTTTTATGGCATATCAACCTTTTTTGGGTCATTTAATGCCGAATCAATTCATTTTGTATATGCAGTTACAGTACCATATATTTCCTTAAATGGTCACCCATATAAGTATTGAACAGGCTCATCGCTGCTTAACTTCGGTAATCTAGTGAGAACCTGTGCTTTCAGCGTGACTTGACCATAAATCAGTTAAATCGGAAAATGCAATCGAGCCGATAACCACAGTAACAGCTAGACTGTTTAAACTGCATAAATATATCAAGCAAAACTACTCTATCGTCTCAGAATCGAATTCAGTTTCTATTTGACGTGCGAAATTCGATTAAGCAATCAGTTGGCCCGACTTTATCAATAACTCATTTTCTCGCATTCAACGTCTGGTGATCTACCTTGAGAGCAACTATGTATAACAAGGGTTCGAAAGTTAGTCTCTCTCTCTCAGTTCAGTACCACGTTGTTATTCGCTAAGCTGGTCATAGTTTAGCACAAGGCTACAACTATGTTTATTTCTTAAGCCGATCCAAGTTTAGCATAAGACCACAACTATATTTATGAGTCGATCTTATTATAGCACAAAGCTAAAAGTATATTTATTTACAAAGTTTATTATATATATAGTTTAGTACAAGGCTACAAGTATATCTATTTACTAAGTTGATCCTATATTAACACACAAGCACAAAACTAAAATGATCCTAGTTTAGCACTAAGTCACAAGTATATTTATTTACTAGGATAGCCCAAAATTAGCCAAAAATCGTTTTTGAGTAAATGACTTTAGCCCTCGCTACAGAAAATAATTTACCAAAATTCAGGGAATTATCGGATTTTAATGAAATGTTCAGTGTTTATTTATCAAAGAATGA
>CM042149.1:17124180-17176680 GCA_023376005.1 Doryteuthis pealeii
TATGGATTCAAACAAGTTCCTCTTTGCTTATCGTGTAGCAAAAATTGCTTTTAATATGCCGGTTGTTATACGCTAGGAAAAAATATCCAAAAGTCGATTAATTTGTTGTTGGTGTTTTGTATTTCTTGCTGATGCTCGGCTGCGGGTCATTTAATGAAGTGGATAAGAGGAGCGAGGTGTCACCAACCAGTGTCGATATTCACAAATAATTCTTTGCTTGAAGTGCAGTGCGTGAGTAAATAGCAATTCAATTATGACTGCCATCATATGAAGCGCCTTTGAAAATGTACATTCATGGTCAATCTAATAAATGTAATGATGGCGCGTTTGATCAATCAAAATGAAATTCAATCTACAAAGAATGTATTCGCTAAGGCACGTTTATTTTTTTTATTATTATTGTTATTTGGATTAATGAATCAGAGAATGAAGACGACACAAAAAAGAAATAAGAAAGAGTCCTGCTGAAACATTACGACCTGAAGCCTCCCCCCCCCTCAAAAAAAAATGTCCGCTTCTAGGAAATTGTTCCCACCAAAAGGAATGTTTATGTTTAAAGGGAAATTTGCACCGTAAGCTATAAGTTTGAAGAGTCAGCTCTTTTAATAATCGCCCCCCCTAAAGGGCGTGGACGAAGAGCCTAAATTAACCATATATTATGTAAAGCTTTATTTCTTAGTGATATATAAGACACATTGCAGGATTCTAAACGCTCTAATAACATGGGCTGTTTTGAGGCAAATCTAACTCAGATTTTCATAAAGACATTGTTAATAAATAAGATTTTATTATACTCTTCTATGTATTAATGATTTTGACTATGAATTAAATACACATTGATAAACTTACACAATTTCTGGGGTATTGTGACGTAGGCAGTGATGTAGTTTCGGTTACAGACAAAGAGACAGACACGAATCTCCATTATAATAAAATTAATTGATAATATTGTGGTTTGAGTGTGTAACCAATGAGGATCTGATGCGTAGAAGATTTGGAATTCTAATTGGTTGACCAATCAGAAGTTGTTGTTCTGAGGAGCTCCTTATAAGTGTGCAATACGAGAGTGAAAAACAAGAAAAGGAAACCAGACTACGAAAGGCGAAAGAATTTCTCCCAAGAACTAAAACGCAAATTCAAGAATATCAAAATGGCCATTGGGCTTAAAGAGATAGGATCTGTGTCAATCTGATAGCAGAACTGATGTGACTCTGAAGCTCTGAGTGTGGAGTACCCTTTTGCTGCAATTAAACGGTGTTGTACCTGTTATGATTCCATCTATGAGTCAAATAAATTATCTTATTACAGTATGGGAGATATTCGACTTGTGCTAAAACTTATTAGTGAAATGTTATTTTCTTAAATCAGGAAAATCTCTTTAACCTAAAAAGATAAGAATAATTCAACATTCACTTCGAAAGGTCAGGATGACTGCTTATATTATCTACATCAACTAACAAGAATGTTATTAAGAATTTATTTTTGATCCTACTCCTCTTCAGGAAACGTAGTCAGCATATTCTAAACCCCGCCGACAGGATGGAGATTAAAAAATATGTTTTATGCATTCTTGGGTATTTTTTAAAAACTAATATTTAAGACATTTTTCCTATTTAACTCAGAGATGGGACCCTAACAGGTACTACCACTTCGAATCAGGGTGGACCTGGGAGTAATGCCAGTGAAGGGGAACTCTACACTCCATAGTTCCAGAATTGGAACCTCATCACTAGATGTAGTTTAACGTCATGCCCAGGACACCAAGACCCTCAGCCACTGCCTACAAGCACATGGAGCTATAGTCGGAACAAGCATATAGGTGCTAGGGGTTGACGTGACCAGCCGATTGATCCGACCATCCGTCTAGCCTAAGTTAGGGTCAAAGTAGTGCTGCATGTCATGGACTGCTCAGCCAGTGTTCCGATTGTTATTCTTTTTTTTAAGATCTTTCCTGGTGTATCTTTCTTCTTTTAAGTCCTTAGTTTTTTTTTATTCCTTTATTTTTTCTTCGTATGTTTACTTCGTCATGTGATCATTATAAACATAAAAATTATGTGTTTTAAAAGGGGACGGAACAGCTTCGGCCATTCAGTTGTTCTTTCAGATTCCTTCTTGCTTTCCACATTCATTTCTTCACAAGGATATTATTGACGAGGGAAACCCCCGACAGGATGGAGATTAAAAAATATATCATAATTTTAAGCCTAATAACAGGAAATGCTATGCTCATACAAGTGATTAAATTAGATGCCCATGAAGAGACACTAACAGGTACTACTAGTCCGGGTGCACCTGGGAGTAAGGGGACGCAACATTACACAGTTGGGACTTTGACTTTGACACTTTCGACGACTAACTTTACAAAGGCGCCTGGTGAAATTTGTTCTTCTGCACGTTTTTTTTTGTTTTTGTTTTTTTTTTTTTTTTTTTTTTTAATTTTTTTTTTTTTTTTTTTTTATATCATGAAACATGGGAAAAGAACAACCGAACAAAAACAAAAAAACGCAGCAAAAAGCAGAGCTTTATATCCAGCCGTTGTTCTGTCCCTGGTTCGATTTATTTTCCAATATTTCGGGTCACATTCACCCTTTATCAAGGTATTATATGATGGCTGTGACTGCGTGAAAAAGTGAAATAAAACAAATGCAAAGAGTGAAATAAAGCATATATATATATATATATATATATATATATATATCAAATGACCTTCCTTGACCCACCTGTCGTCCTCATAGACATATTTACGTTTTCAACTTCCTAACGTCAATAAACATGCACCGTCTGAATTTCCAAACTTCTAATGCAATGAGAAATCTAAATGGCCTTTACGTTACATTTGACATTTGTTCACAATGTTCTGACCAGACAATCGGCCGGCAGAAACGTTGGTAAAAAAAAACACATCAAACTTGAAGATAAAATAAATAATTGATTATTACAAATATTTCTCACCAAAAAATCATTTTGCATTCAAAGATATTCATGTGAAGCTCACATATCAGCCAGTAAGCTCAATTTCAAGTCACATACTTTGAAAAGAATTTATATTATGACTAATTGCAAATAGATAAATAAAAATAAGTAATTTATAATGTATTTATAATTAGTGAAATTGTTTGTGTGAACGACCGAAAGAAACCACAGTAATCAATTTTTCCAACCGCAAAAGCACCCTGACATAGTCTTTTGCCTGCAGCAATATCACAGTAGTCCTCGCTGAATCCGTCAAAAGTTCAATCGTTCAATGCATATTCCTATTTAAGTTAAGAAGATCAGAACACAACTTACCGTTGTGTGGGAAGCTAGGCCTTAAATAATAAGTGACTGCCCTCCCCAAAATCTTACATCCTGGCTAATCACACTCAGCGCTGCCCGATCCGTGGGAAATTTGCATATTCAACAGGGGTGACAGTAGTCTGACTGCAAGCCACGAGGGGGTTGCGAGGAGGTTGCGAGTTCAATATCTGTATTTAACCCCTGCACTCCCCACCTCGTGCCGGCCAAACATATACGGACGCGCTTAATTCCTGGGGGTAGGGAATCTTCTTGTCCACAATTAGTATTTGATAATGTAGTTTGAATAAAAAGAATGGAATGTCACTTACCTTGTGGCTGGACCGCCTATTCGACTGGAGCAGTAGAATACGCCGACCGCACCTCAACAGAGGTGTAAAATCCTATTGGCTGTGGGTGACGACCCGTGATGCTTAAGGGTGGTATATAAACTGTTTAAATCGTTAATGTTACCAACAATAAAATAAAGATAAAATCGACTGGGAACTTTTACGTCGGCTCAAAACTAAGAATAGATTAGCAGGTCAAATTTCAAGAAAGAAACTTTTTTCTGATGACTAAATACTTAAAATATTTCAAAATCATCCTCTGAATACCTTGATTCTTTTGTATTTTATATATTTGCATATATAAAAAGAGAAGCCATGGGAAATGGACTCGTCGCCCCGAGTTCAAATCCTGGTAAATTGCATTTCACTTAGCGCTAATACACTTGGGAAAGGTATGAATCCTACTCTCCCTCCAGCTATGGATAAATAGTAGGGCAGACTGGGCTCTTTAACCTTGGTTAGGCAACCGGTCTAGGAGAAGGAAAACTCTGAATTCAAACCTGTTGAACTCCGCTTAAAAAATTGACCTTGTGTCACATCCTGCTCGCGCGGAGGGGTTGGTAAATATACTATAAAAAGAGAAGCGCAAGTGGTGTAACGGTTTTCATTGAAGAAAATTGATTCAGTACACAAAGTTCAAAGCAAAGCTGAATATGTTTCACTTTGTAATAATGCCCTTAGGAAAAGCACCTGTCCATCTCTTATCTCCAACATATGAATAAAAAGTAGGCCAGGCTGGGCTTTCTAGCCTCAACTAAAAAAAGTAAGTTGTCAGGGTCGCCTAGAGTCGGTATCAGCCAGATAGCGACGGAATCTATCTTTTTTTCATGTGCTAGACTAAGGAGATTGTTTTTAGCGTCTGTTGTGCAGCACCATACCTACCATCAGCCCCTCATTTTGCCGCACATATCCCTGTGCCACTCATACGCTGAGTTAACAAGTCAACTGATTTAGGAGAAGGAAAAACTCAGAATTCAAAACCCGAAGAATATTTTTCTTGTTCAGCTCATCAAAAAAGTTGGATATAAACAAGCCTTTATCACTTTATAATATGAGCAGAATTAATAGAACACTGAAAACTCATTTCTACTAAATTAAAATTTCACATGGAATTTGTAAGCAGCTTTGTAAATTGGTAAGAATTTTAGTCTAAGATGAATAAAATCCCCATTGAAAGAAATTAAATGTTGCCTGAAAAAATATCAAAGTTTATAATCACGGTAAGGGTAAATTTTTCTGGCTGGCAGACAAGATTATTATGCGAATTTGAGACCTCTTTGAAGGGTTTCAAATTCGACCGAGCTAAGTCTACTGTTATATACACTGCTGGAGAAGTAAGGATGAACTCATAAGCGACGTCATTCTGTAGCAACCAGCACATGGACATGCTAATCCAACAAAGACCTACATAGCCAAGCTATGTGCCGATACAGCATGCAGTGGGGATGACCTACCGGAGTTTAATGATGGGGATGGTTGGCGAGAGATTGTCATAGATATCCGCGCTGCTGGCGTGACATGATGATGATGATATTGTAAATGAGATCTTTTCTATTGATGTTTTCCATTAGCTGTTGTTGCCTAATAATTGCAGTTTTGCTTTTAATTTGGAAATGAGGGTGTTATTTATTTGAGAAATTTCCCTTTTTCATTGTTCGGCCGTATTCTGAGGCATGCATGGTTTGTTTCTTTGGAACATTCCCAAACCATCCGAGAATACTCAATCGTTCACGCAACTCCCTTCCCCACCAAAAAAAGTCGGCAGCATCTCCTCTTTTATCTCTATTTATTCTAACCTTCAGCTCTCCGCTTTACCTCACGGAACAGATGACCCATGCCGTGCTCCTCATGTGCTGAGTTGGCGATGTCCAGAATCGAAACCGGAGCTTTGTGATTCCTAGAACCCAGCCCATGATTCCAGCGCGGGGAGACCGACCCATCAGATCCGACAATTTGCGATTCCTAGGCTAAACCGGTAACATAAGAAGAAAAAAAAACGAAACTATTGTTTTTGTTGGAATTGCAGCAGTATATGAGTAGTGGGGATCAACCTAGAATTAGAAACAACAGCAATGAAATGGTTAATTCTACAGCAGATAAAACCCTATTCTAAAACGGCAATCACATTTGGTATGGAATTCACAGATTAATTGTGTGAAAATATTAATTCTTTTCTCATTTCTTAATAAACTAATTAGGATTAATTAGCCTATTTTTTTCCTAACACAATGGTAGATAAATCTTCTGAATATATAGAAGTAAAATCAACAGAGATGAAAGATAAAATGATCGACTTTCTTTGAAGGATTCTGATTAACTAAATTCTATTAAGAAGTCAAACGTTTTCAGTAATCGGAGAAAATTACTTCAGAGATGAAAATCCTTCACCGAGGCAGAAAGTAAATTAGTCGAGGTACCCAGCATAGTTAAAAACAAAACGAAGCTAGATATAAACAAAGTTTTTAATGAAATAATTCTTATAAAATATCCATAAATAAGTACAATCTTTTTATAAATAGTTAAATTACTATCACTTCTTATATATATATATATATATATGTGTGTGTGTGTGTGTGTGTGTGTGTGTGTATGCTCCCCATCCCTGGTAGGTTAGCACATTGGAGAGGATTTCGCTTACGACCGCCGACTACGCTTAAAGGCAACGCTTCCTTATAAAACGGACGGAGCACTCTCTAGAGGCCTTTAAACATATACATATGTATGTATGTATTTATCAGTTAAAATCCTCGTTTCTTATGGTTAGAGTCGTTGGAAATGGACTCATTGGCCCGAGTTCAACTCCTGGACGAGGCTTTTTGCATTTCACATAGCGTCAATACCCTTGGGAAAGGTATGAATCCAACTACTCTCCCTCATATTATGGGTGAATGTTGGGAGAGACTGGGCTCTTTAACCCTGTCTATAGGAAAGCACACTCTAAATTAAAACCTGTTAAATTCCCCTGAATAAGTTGACCTTGTTTTACATGCTGCTTGAGCGAAGCTATTCTTATATATATATATATATATATATATATATATATATATATATATATATAAAACGCGAGACTCTTCTATATATAAGGAATGGAGCACTCTATAACAGCCTTTACATACAAAGCGATGCGTGTATTAAAAAAACAGTTAAAATCCCCTTCTCATTCTGTAAGTGATGACAGCCTAATTGTCGGACAGACACCCAAACGATCGGATTTCAATTCCGGATGTAAGTAGCTTACAAAATGTCTAGCCGCATTGAAGAGACTTGATAAGTCGAAACACGTGTCTGTGGATGACCCTATAGATATAAGTATATTTTATACATGTTTGGTTTAACGAGACAGACATGTCCTGTCTGACAAGTGTTTCGATCTTTTCTAATTGTCTGGCCATCTTTTTTTATGTCTAGGTGGAATTGGTGAATGAATCCACCAAAGGTTCTTACACTCGTAATTTCAGGTGTAGTGAGATGTTTTCGTGGTTCTTTTTAAACAGAGTAGCAGTAGGAATAAGTAGGAGGGGGAACTCACAGGTTTATAAGAAATATTATCGTGAATGGGGGAGGATAATTGGCGGGAAATTATAGGCATTTGAGCATATATATATATATATATTATTTATATCCAGCGTAAATGGATAAAAAAAATGCTCATTGTGCACCACTGAAAAATTGCGTATTCTGCAAGGATTAAGCTCAGAACACGTTTTTCTTAATAATAAAATGGAAATATTTAGAGCATGCCCACACCGAAAAAAATTAATATGGAATTGGACTAACCAAAATCTCAGACCGCCATAATTTAGGAATTCACACATGTATATAAACGCACACAAAATAAAAAAATAAAAAAATCGTCATAAAAACACGAGACTCAATGACGACAAATAGGAACGCCGGTGAATGAAGAAAGCAAAAGCAAAATCGAATAACGGATCCCGTTCACACGAGGCACGAGTTTAAAAACTGTCCAATTTTTTCAAAAAGTCAACGTCTCTGATGACGGATAAACATCTGAAACCATTGGTAAGACGAACTTTGTATTGGCGACTTAAATAAATAAATATATATATATATATAATATATATATATATATATATATATATATATATATTTATACACGGTTGAGTCAAAATTAATGGCATTTTCTTTATTTCATATGAAGTTTTTTTTTATATAAATGTAAACTAAGACCTACATTGGGACCCTAACGAGGCTCAGGGCAAGAATCCGACGAATAAGACCCAACTTGCCAATCGACAATGTCCTCCTTCTGCATGACAATGCTCGACCATACACAAGTATCAGGAAAAGGGAGACAATCGCCTTATTCGAGTGGACAACTTTACGGCATCCTCCATACACACCAGATTTAACGCCTTCAGACTATCATCTCTTCGGCACCATGAAAGAGGGTTCGAGATGCAAACATTATTCTAGTGACGAGGAAGTGAAATCTGCAGTGAAGAAGTGGCTCAAAGAAGAGTCAACAGAATTTTACGGGCAAGGATACATGCTCTCATTCGAAGGTGAAACATTGCTATTGACAGAAACGGTGACTATGTGGAAAACAAGGCATGTTATTCAAAGAGGACCAGCTTCATGTGTTGGTAATTATACCTTTCCTAAGCAAATGGCATTACTTTTTGACTCGCCTTTATATATATATATATATATATATATATATATATATATATATATATATATACGTGTGTGTGTTTGTGTGTGTGTGTGTGTGTGTGTGTGTGTGTGTGAAGAAAAGGAAGTGAATCCGACGGTATGTAGTATATTAAGGAAATTGAAAAAACACAGGTTTAAATAAGTTGAGTGGTAAGTTTATTGGCCGATGCTGCAGTGTTTCGATCTATTAATTAGATCATCTTCAGGCATTTGTTGGTATATGGAAGATTCTGTGATAAAAATTTTTTATCACCTTCCATATACCAACAAATGCCCTGAAGATGATCTAATTAATAGATCGAAACACTGCAGCATCGGCCAATAAATAAACTTACCACTCAACTTATTTAAACCTGTGTTTTTTCAATTTCCTCAATATATATATATATATATATATATATATATATGTGTGTGTGGTGTGTGTGTGTGTGTGTGTGTGAAGAAAAGTAGACAAACACGGGATGTTTATGGAAACTGGATGTTTATTGTCGACGATGCAACGTTTCGGTCATTTAGACCTTCGTCAGGACTCAAATATAGTTCTTGCTTCAATGAAGGCATTTTCAAAATGGTGAAAACAGTAGGTTGTCAGTAGGGGCAGGGGTGGTTGGGGGTGAGTAGTAGATTTTCTTCTCTCTAGATGGGGAGTGTTTATATGGTGATGCAGGTGTGGGTCAAGAATGTTTGATGATGGTGGTGGGTCAAGATGAATGAGTATGTGTATGTGTGTATGTCTGTTTTAATTGTCTTTTATATATGTGTGTTTGGAAATTGGATTTGTCATTAGTTTTATATGTGTGAGTTTTTGTTTTTTTATGAACTTTCTGTCCATCTATTTGTCTATTTTTATTCAGTAGTATCTATCTTTCTGTGTATCTGTCTATATATTCAATTTGAATTTGAATTTACTTTTCTCCACATATTGTCGGATTAACCTCCTCATATTTCTCGTATATATATATATATATATATATATATATATATATATATATATATATAGTTTAATTTGAAGCCAGCGATTAACCTAATATCTTTTCCATCAACTATGACCTTGAAATTTTCATTTCGGCCATAATACTCGGGCAGACATATACACGTAAACAAACAGAAAAAGCTTGGCAGGCCATTATAGATTGCTGTGGGTTTTTTTAAGAATTATACATCATAAGTATGTTTTCATTTATTGATATTATGGAGGTTCGATTTCCCTGACAAGCTAAAGCGACAGTTCTTCCAGGCTGTGGTTGTGTCGGTGCTGCTATATGGTTGCACCACCTGGACCCTAACAAAGCGTCTTGAGAATAAAATAGATGGGAGCTGCACAATAATGCTGCGCGCAGTCTTGAACAAGTCATGGAAGCAGCACCCCACAAGGAAACAGCTGTACGGTCACCTGCCCCCCATCTCACAAACTATCCGAGTGAGACGGACAAGACATGCAGGACACTGCTGGAGAAGCAAGGATGAACTCGTGAGCGACGCTCTCCTGTGGAAGCCAACACATGGACATGCAAGTGTAGGGCGCCCAGCAAGGACCTACATTGACCAGCTATGTGAGTATGCTGGCTGCTACGCAGAGGAGCTCCCAGGTGCAATGAATGATAGGGAAGGTTGGCGAAAGATTGTCATGGATACCCGTGCTGTATGCGTGACATGATGATGAGGATGATGATTCTCATTACTAAATAGAAATATAATATCAATAATATATAGATTTAATTAAAAACGTTTTACCGTTCCGAATTTAACGTATATGCGTGTTCATAGGTCGAATTCATTGAAATAAGGTGACACATTCTTTTCAATTTTAAGAAATTAAGACGTAAAAAGATATTCACGAAACACGTCAACATCCGGCATTGCGGACTTTTTTTTTCTAAAGTATATTGATCTCACTTTATGATCTCAATTATTGATCTCAATTATTGATGTGATATGCTGATCGGTCATTTTTCTCGTTTATATAAATTAATGTCAAAGCAAAAGACGGGTGTGTTTGGTTGTGTTTTCCGCCAAGTTTCTCAATTGAAACAACATTTTCTCACTAATATCAATTACTTAAAAGACTCTAATTGCTTTGTCGACAAGAGTACAATTAATCACTTAAGGAGTCTAGAAGCTTTTAATGAGATTGGATAGTGAAACTATTGATGAAAATCGATTTCCCAAAGAGATTGAACTGTATTAATTATTCAGGTATTATTCAGTCCGTATTCAATGCCGAATCTGCTACACTCGGCAATCCAATCGGCAAAGAGAATGCGGGGGGGGGGGCATGAATTGTTGACCAATTCATTAACACAACAACTGATCAAAAGGAGTAAATGCAGTAAAACGTGCAACAATGTTGCAGCAGCAGCAGCAGCAGCAGCAGATACTGCTCTCCAATATCAATTGGACTATGGTTAAAAATTTATATTTAAAAAAATGTAATGTCTGTTAATATAAGTTCACAAAACTCTTTTCACACACACGCACACACACACATAGACACACACACACACTTATATATACTAGCAAATATATGCACCCTCCGGGTGCAAGTATTTAAGTTTAAATGTAATAAAATATTAGATTAAATCAGAAAGGCTAATGAAACAAATTAAGAATTCAAATAAAAAGATTTGAAACGGAGGGGGTATAATCGGAAAATAGAACAACTGAAACTTACTCTTTCATCACTTCCGTTTTTCAATGCTAAATTTTCCTAATTTAACTATTTAGGAAGTAAAGAATAAAACTACAGTTATTTCGTCTTGTTAATGAATTTCTTTTAGGATTTATTGAAGAGATTTTTATTCATATTCATTAAGATAAAACCAAACAATTAGAAATCAATAATACCAAGCACATTTTTATTAAAATCAGTTTTTTTAATATCAATATGCAAATTAGCTTTACGTTTACACTGAAAACTGGTATTTTGTTGTATATATAAATACAATTGCATGTTATTAGTATTTAGGTAAGGCCAACAGTATTAATAATGTCAAACAGTTTTATTATTAATTGCGGTTTAGATAGAAATAGAATCATGGAGAATGTGACGTAAATAACTAAGGGAATTGTGACTTGAGTAGTAATATAGTTTCGGTTACAGACAGAAAAACACACAATCTCCATTATAATAAGATATAGAAAAATTTGAAATAGAAAAAAGTTAAAATCCAAAAACCTCTTTTCACACACACATACTCACATACACACGCATATATGTATATAAATATATATAAATTTTAAATAGGAAAAAGTGAAAATCCAAACTACTTTTCATACACACACACACATACAGACACACACACACACATACATATATACATATATATATATTTATTTATATATACACATACATATACACATACATAATATATAATTTAACACTATTATATATATATATATATATATATATATATATATATATATATATATTAAACACTATTAGCACACTTAAATGTATAGGTTTAAATTTGAAGACCTAACATTTAGGCAAAATATTGTCTTCCATAAAGGCAAGATCAAAAGCATTTTCATTTATAAACGGAAACACAGAATTTTAAAATTCTTTAAGAAAAAATATTCTATCATTTTCACAAAAAAAATACAATGAAAAATAAAATTGTTGATTTCTATGATGACATTGAAAAAATATTCAAATTGGATTGGAAAATTCTTTATTTTTTAATAAAGATGCAACCTTATATTTTCTTTTTGCTGGTTGTACACACACACACATACACACACACACACACACACAAACGCTTATATATATATATATATATATATATATATAATATATATATGTAAAAACAATTTTTTTTTCTTTTTTTTTTGTGATGAAACAAAGAAAATACAGTGCTCAATCACAAATTGTAAGAGCTAATATTTATTTATTTTACAAAGTTTTCACAGATCAATGTTCATTATATTTTCACAGATCAATTGGTCGCTGTTTATAATGAACTTTGTATATATATATATATATTATTCTTAATTTTATTTCTAAACTTCGACAGTATATAAAAAAAAACTTCCGTGTCTATAGTTTATAATTACACAATACAAACTTTTACCTGGAAAAATATTTTTAAAAAAGACCAAATCAATCTGCACTTCCTGACAAAAATCAGATGCTACTAGAAAATGGCCAAAAAAAATACTATATATATATATATATATATATATATATATATATCCTTGTGCAAATTAATTGAATAGAAACAAATAATTCCGTTATTATTTACTCGTCTGTCATCTCTCTGTAAGGCTTGATAGTTTGTTTGTGCAGTGTTACAATTTTCGTACGTTTCCCTGATGTTAACGTCCATCGCAGACAATGGCCGTAGGCCTACTAATTGACAGTTGAAACAATATTATAAGGTGTGATAAAAAGTCCGGTGCAATCACGGTAGACGCAATATTTTTTCAAAGTCAAACAAATTTCATCATACTCCCCGAAAATTGATTTCTATTACTGCACGCCGCTACAAATTACCTAATCTAAGCAAAAAATTGAAATCAATTACACCTTTTCCCTCCAGTGGGTCTAAAACTGACTGTATGGTGAAATAAAGAAACTAGAGCGGTTGTTTCAATTATATTTATGTATTTGTATATAGATAGATTTAATTCAAAACTTTTAGCTTTTTCGGAACACAAACGTATATAGGTCGAATTTTGAAGACATATATTGATTCCAAAAATTAATTTCATAGATTAATGATTTCACGAACCCAATACAGGTTCGACACGACAATGACTTTTACACGAGTCTATGTGTTAAATTGATATTTGTCCATTTTTATATCCGACAAAAGGACACGGCATGATGATGATGATGATGATGGTGATGATCAACTGTGTACAATTTGCACGCTGAGATTTTTTTAGTCGAATTACATAAGAAATAAAGAGTGTGAAGGATATTTCTTAAGGTTTCAAAGCGTGCACCATTTAATTAGAACAAATTTCAGCTCACTTTGAATTGAAGAACCAAAGAGATAAAACAACGTGTTCATTAAATAAAAATCAAGTCCCCCTTTTTCTTGTCCTTGTTTGCGCATGCGTCAAGATCTGCATTGGCGTTCATAATATGCTTCATTTTTTTTTTTTTTTTTTTTTTTTTTTGAAATAGGAATGACACCAGGTGGCGCGCGACTTCGTGAAAACTTCCGGGATTAATTAATCCAAAATTTAGATTAACTTTGATTTGAATTAGGCAAAGTGGAAAAAGAAAAGAGGTGAGTTTTGCCACGAAGACGCCATATTTATACGTGTTATCTGACACCTAAGCTTTTAAAACGGATTATTTAATGATTTTAAAATCATAATTCATTAGATAATCAATAGAGCTGATCAGGTAATCCTATGAAATAATCGAAAATAGAAATTATTTGCTTGATTTATTGATATAATTGGGTTTTTTTACGAAGCAAATTTAATAAACGTCATATACACAGCCAATTCAAAGCTATTTGGGTCTTGTATATTGGGAGCACGTGGTGTAATGGTTAAAGTCATTGGAAATTGATTCGTCGTCCTGAGTTCAAATCCTGGATGTGGAAATTGTATTTTCACTTAGTGCTTATACCCTTGGAAAAGGTATGAATCATACTTTCTCTTCAGCTATGGGTAAATAGTAGGGCAGACTGGGCTCTTTAAACTTGGTTAGGCAACCGGTCTAGGTTATATTGGTCTAGATATTTGGGCTTTGTATATTGGGAGCACGTGGTGTCATGGTTAAAGTCATGGAAAATTGATACGTCGTCCTGAGTTCAAATCCTGGATGTGGAAATTGTATTTTCACTTAGTGCTTATATTACATACTGTAGAGGGGGAGAGATAGACACAGGTAGATAGAGAGATGCATATGCATTTTGCATTACTTACTTCTTTGGCTATTTGGTGATCTCTAGTCGTTTCTATTCTTTCTCTCCATGTTGAATTCTATTTCTAGATTCCTGTTGGCTGTTCGTCTTTGATTCATTCCTTCTTCTTGGTCAGTCTTTTTGCCAAGACATTCATCAAACAAGAACACCATCTTATTTCTTTAAACTTTTATTTACTTAACTAAAATTCTTCTTCTAACTAATACAATGCGTGTGTGCATAATGAGCCCATGCTAAGGCAGACATCTTTTCTGCCTGACGTCCATGCTGGAACTGACGGGTTAACTTGGTCCCACGTGACTTCACGTACTTCGCGGGCTTTCTGTAATATTCCATGGAAAGTACCGCCCGTGATATGAAAAGGGCCATCCCTTCAGAAATACAGGGGGGTTGACAATAATCTATGCAACCGCATAGATTATGCAACACTTGTACCCTTGGGAAAGGTATGAATCATACTCTCCTTTCAGCTATGGGTAAATAGTAGGGCAGACTGGGCTCTTTAAACTTGGTTAGGCAACCGGTCTAGGTTATATTGGTCTAGATATTTATGAAAAACTAATATCATACTATATATATATATATATATATATATATATATATATATGTAAACAAATTTTTCTATCTTTACTAATACATATATATACATCTAGATATTTATGATAATATATATATATATATATATATATATATATATATATATATATATATATATATATATGTAAACAAATTTTTCTATCTTTACTAATACATATATATACATACATATTTATACCGGTCTAGGTTATATTGGTCTAGATATTTATGAAAAACTAATATCATACTATATATATATATATATATATATATATATATATATATATATATAACAAATTTTTCTATCTTTACTAATACATATATATACATATATATTTATACATATATTTTTAAGGTCGGAGTATTGTTAGTTTTCATTGATAGGTTGCCTTACAACGCTAAAAAACTGGACTGCCCTACTATTTACCCATAGTTTCAAGGGAAAAATAGATTTAGGTCTTTCCCAAGAGCATTAGAGTCCAGTTTCTGTTTTGAATTCTGTGTTTTTCTTTCAAGATAGCCCAATATTTGCTAATATTTACTCTTATATATATATATATTATATATATATATATATATATATATATATAAGAGTAAATATCTATAGCTCTGCTGATGAGGCCTAATAGGCCGAAATGTACATACAGAGATTGATTTTTCTCGATTTGTTTAGCCATACATTTAATAGGTATTCCCGCCTAATTCATTATTAATTAATTAATTTTCAAAATTAGGTCCGACTCCAATTAAACACTTATTCTCCCTAAAATTATCGGCAAAAAGCCATTCTAAACAAACCTTGTTTACATATATATATATATATATATATATATATATATATATAAAGTGTGTGAAAAAAGTATCGAGATTTTTTGGAATTTTCGACACACCTTTTTGACACACCATTCTTGATTTCCATCTTGCTAAAAACAGCTTTAAACTTGTTACTTTTTGACACACCTTGTATTCTGAAATAAATTAATGAATGGAACGTTGTTTTCTTTTAGAGTACAAGGTGTGTCAAAAAGTACAGAAAAATTCGATACATTTTTGACACGCCTTATATATATATATATATATATATATATATATATATATATATAAGGAACATTAGACTTGAGTTAAGGGGGAACTGAGATAGTTTCTAACGTTCACATGACAACCTATTACTTACTGTTTGCTGGTTGTTTGGGGGGTCGGGGAGAAAGCAGAAATAGTTTTGATGGCTGCCAGATGAGCATAAGCAATATTACGGAAATGTCAATACGTCACTGTAAGCTGCGTTTATCTGGTTATCCTTTTAATGCTGCCCTGACCTTCGATAATATCAATCCTAGACATTTCAAACGCTTTACTTTGATTATCCTTCATTGATCTGTTTAAAGCTTACGTCTCAAATATTCCCCGAATGCCAAGATTTGTACGGTGTGTGGCGTCTCTTCAACTCCACTAATGACATTTTATTTCTTATTTCAACTTCATGGAAGCTTATCAAAAGCGTTGTTCTTTAAACGAAATAACAAGCCTTTGGTTTATGTTTGGCGTTCATGAGACGACACGTTAATATCGTGTTTTCTCGTTGAAGATACGGAGAACAATAATTGGTACTGCTAACAAAAATATGCACGCTCCGGGTGCAAGTATTTAAGTTTTAAGTAATGAAATATATTAAATTAGAAAGACTAATGAAACTAAATAAGAATGCAGATAAAAAGATTTGAATCTGAGGGGGGGGTTATAATCGAAAGATAAAACAACTTCGAATCTAACTCTTCCATCATTTTCACCCACTTCCGTCTTTCATTGGTAAATTTTCCTAATTTAAGTATTTAGTTAAATTTAACTATTTAGGTAAAGAATGAAATTGCTGTTATTTCTTCTTGTTAATGTATTTCTTTCAAGATTCATCTCAGATTTTTTCTCATATTTATTAAAATAAAACCAACAATTAGAAATCAATAATAACAAGCACATATTTATTAAAATCAAATTTTTAAGCTCAATATGCAAATTAGCATTCCCGTTCATACTGTAAACTGTTATTTTATTGTATATATGAATACAATTGCATGTTATTAGTATGCAAACCCACCCCTCGGGGGAGGGATTGTTATAATTAACGGCGTCGATCCCAGGGGGCCATCCCTCCAGGCAACACCTGCCCCTCGATTTAAAGGGACAGGGCTGGGTTTATTGCCCAGTGCCTGAGGCGCCCGCCTTGAGGGGGAATGCCGACGGGATCGACGCAATTTTTCACCCGCCACCCATGAGCTTCGGTTTGTGGATGGTCCCACGTTAATAGGGCCTTGTGCCTGACCCGTACAAGTGGGGTACGTGGAAAATATCATGTAGCCCCGCCCAACGGGTGGGGATTGCTATAATTAACGCGTCGATCCCAGGGGGCCATCCCTCAGGCAAAACCTGCCCTCTTGATTTAGAGGGGCAGGGCTGGGTTTATTGCCCAGCGCCTCAGACGCTGGTCAATAAACCCAGCCCTAAGGGAGAATGCCAACGGGATCGACGCAATTTTTCACCTGCCACCCATGAGCTTCGGTTTGTGGGTGTTCCCACGTTAATAGGGCCTTGTGCCTAACCCGTACAAGTGGGGTACAAGGTAAATATAATGTAGAACCGGCCAACGCCGGGGGTCCTGTGGCTTCGGTCCTGGATCTTTACAAGTTATTAGCGTCGATCCCAGGGGGCTATACCCCCAGGCAATACCTGCCCCTTTGATTTAAAGTGGTAGGGCTCGGTTTATTGCCCAGCGCATGAGGCGCCCCCTTGAGGGGGGATCGACGCAATTTTGTCCACCTACCATCCATGAGCTTCGGCTTGATAAACCAACTCAACTTTAGATTGAATTATCATTTATTATGATACTATTTATTATATTTATATGGTAAGTAAGCTAACCATTGGATTCCTACATGGCGTTCTAATACTAATGGTAATACGAGGTGGAAATATAAATATGAAAAGAGATTACAACGATCTGGAAGGTCTCATTTATAACCAGAGTGTGTTGCAAGATGATAACGGTGGTACAATTAAGGAACACGACCATTAATAAGTGTTTGGGGGGTCTAAGGTCGGTATCAGCTAAACAGCAGGGGAGTATATCCCCTTTTCACTAGCGCTAGATCAAGGAAATTGTTTTTAATGTCTGAGGTGGGTTCGCCACACCTATCATCAGCTCCTTAATTTACAACACAGATTCTTCTGCTACGATGAATTGGCGAGGGTCGGTATTGAACCTGGAACCTTGTTTCTAGGCGGACGCTCTACCGACTGAGCTTAACCGGTCCTGTTACTGCTTGTTTAAAAAACGAGACAATGGAAACATCCCACCGGTGCCACACCTGATGATGGCACAAAGTCGTGCAGAAAGCGCTCGTGAAAAAAAAACTCTGGCGGATTCCTACACCAATTCCACCCGGATATTAAAAAGATGACAAGACAATTAGAAAGTATCGAACAAAAACTCGCCCGACAAGAATTGTTCGTTGAGTTTAACAAAACATATGTTAACCAATCAAGCTTATATGCAAGAAAAATGAAACTGGCAAATCGAGTTCAAATTCCGGTGCCTGTGCGTGTTGGAGTTGCGCCTCTGTCTGTCTGTGTGTGTGTGTTATATACTTTCTTACGTCTTACTCTGTCGTCTATTCTTCTGGCCGGATCTGGTATATCTTCTAAGGTCTCGTCTGGTCTTCTATTGAGGATTCCGGGTCTGGTCTCTGTCGGGGATCATTTCTTATCAGAAGCCTTGTGCTATTGTTAGCTTTTAGTAATAACAACAAGACTTCGATTTACGATGGTGTTACTTTATTCGTAGTTTCCCCAGACCAGACAACTGCGCACTCAGACTCACATCTTGCTAGCTTCGCTTCTAAGTTCTAACTGTTTTGTCTACCCCTTAAACCGGAAGGGGCTTTCTATCGGGGTTCCGTTTCTCACGGTTCTCCCCAGTCAAACGCTGTCACTCACTCTCAAGGCCATCAGCTGTACTGATCGCCATAATAATTTCTACACTATTGTCATAATCATTAGGTATCTAATGATTATGTAACATGTGTGTGTGTGTGTGTGTGTGTGTGTGTGTGTGTGTGTGTGTGTGTGTGTGCTGAACGTTATTGTGTGCTTGGTTGACTTTTGCTACAGGATCACCTGCCGGAATAGTAGTTTCGGTAAAATTGCTTAAGAAACGAATATGATGTTGGAAGACCTGCAATCTGTTATTATTCCAATGACATCACTGACGAGGTGATCCCGTGCTGTCTTTGGGTTTGTGATTACGAAAAAAACCGCAATGTTTTCATTACATTTACCAATTATGACTGAAGAAAAATTCTTTAACAAATCTTTAAAAAATAAGTAAATGCTACCTTTCATAGACAAAGTTCCCTACACTAAATGTATGTATTTAAGCAAACCTTCTATCACAAGTAGGATGTAACATAAGATCAATAAAGCTGATTTGAGTTTTTCCTTTTGTGTGTGTGTGTGTGTGTGTGTATGTGTGTGTGTGTATGTCTCTGTCTCTGTGTCTGTGTCTGTGTCTCTGTGTATGTGTATGTCTGTGTGTTTCTCTTTCTGTTTCCACTACATACCGTCTACTGTTCCCAGGGAGGTTGAATAAATTATACCACAAACTGACTGACAATTAAGGTTTCCTCTTTCCATAAAAAGACTGAGTGGTGAATATTTGCGAGGAACGTTATTTGCAGAGAATGATGGTGGCCAGATTTATAAGAACAACATTAATATCGACAACCTCCTCGCTAGAAATGAACAATTATCTATCGCAGATCTACAGTTGCATTTCTTTCTTTCTTTTTATTTATTTCATATATATTGAATTCGTCTCAAGCAGACATTATGAAATAGTGCGGTGTTAACGATGGGTTCCACTTCTGATGAAAAAGATTTCCATCTGGCAGAATTGTAGAGAACGTAATGGAAACAGAAACGATGACGCCTGTTTTGTTGCCAGCGATGCTTATAGAAAATGATGTGCTATGCAGAGATTACTGATGTTGAATTTTATGGATTTATACATATATTCATTTTCTACAGGGAACAGAAAACATTAAACGTACAATCAAAAGAATCAGCAATAATTTGTCAATGGTGATATAACACTTGTAAAATGGGTTACAAAGTTCGTGGAGAAAAAGAGCCAAAAAGTGGGAAAATAAATATTGATTGAAAATAGGAAATTGGCTGAAAAATAAACTCCATTTTTTAATATTCATACAAGGTGTGTCAGAAATTATATATATATATATATATATATATATATATATATATATATAAAGTGACAAAATGGTATCGAGCATTTTTGTACTTTTTAACACACTTTGTATTCTGAACAAAAGTTCTATTCATTAATTTTTTTCAGAATACAAGGTGTGTCAAAAAAGTACCAAGTTTAAAGCTGTATTTACCAAGATAGAAATGAAGAATGAATGGAACGTTTTTTGTTGGTTTTTTTTTCAGAATGCAAGGCGTGTCAGAAAATACAAAAGTCTCGATACTTTTTGACACACCTTGTATGAATATTCTGAGAGTATTTTTAAGATTTCTACTGGAGGTGGTTGGCTGGTTGGTTGGATGGTTGATTGTTGGCTGGATTTTACGGCATGTCAACAGTTGTTGGGTTATTTTATGTCGGAGACGTTTTATTTTATTCATTCTTGTTGGGTATTCAATTTTATTTTGAACTAATTTTTAAACACATTTTTAAACTTATTTTTAATCTATTTAACTCATAGATAGGACCCTAACAAGTAAGTCCATTTCTTAATGTTCGTAATACTCAGTGATTATTTTTATGAGTCAGAACGAAGTAGTTTGGCTGGATTCTACTGCATATCATTCATTGTTAGGTTATCTAATACCAAAATCAGTCTACTCCTTTCAAGCAATTCAATGCTTTCAAGTAACTATTTAAATACAAATAATTTGCACATATTCATATGCTTTCAAGTACTCCTATCTAATACTGATAATAATCATTTGTAAACTATTATAGCTTCAAGTATCTATTCTTAATACAAATAATTTGCACACATTTAAAGAATTTCAAGTATTCCTATATCTCTTATTATAATGGAGATTGTGAGTTTTTCTGTCTGTAACCGAAACTATATTACTATACAAATCACAATTCCCTTTGTTATTTACATCACATTCTCCATGATTTTATTTTTTATTTAAAACCCAATTATTAATAAAAATTGTTTTACATACTAATAACATGCAATTGTATTTATATATACAACAAAATAGCGGATTACAGTGTGAATGATAAGGCTAATTTACATATTGATATTAAAAAATTGATTTTAATAAATATATGCTTAGTATTATTGATTTCTAACTGTTTGGTTTTATCTTATTGAATATGAGCAAAAATCTCAGGAATAAATCTTAAAAGAAATCCATTAACAAGAAGAAATAACTGTAATATTATTCTTTACTTTCTATCTTAACTAAATAGTTAAATTAGGAAAATTTAACAAAGACAGACGGGAGTAATGTAAAGTGATGGAAGAGTTAGTTTCAAAGTTGTTCTATTTTTCAATCATACCCCCTCTGTTCAAAGTTTTATCTGTATTCTTATTCAGTTTCATTAGCCTTTCTAATTTAATATATTTTATTATATTAAAACTTAAATACTAGCACCCTACGGAGGGTGCATATATTTTCTAGTAATTCTAATGATAATCATATGTAAGCAATTATAGCTTAAAATACCTATTCTTAGTATACATAATTTTTAAACTGAGGTTCTAAGTAACTTTATATTTGATAATACTTTGCAAATAATTATATATCTTCGGTTAACTATTCCTACCTAATACTAATGATTTACAAGCCTTTATATTGCTTTGAATGATTAAATCCTATCCAGTATAAATAATGTGTACACAATCATATAGTTTCACGTATTCTTATCAAATACTTATGATTTGTAAATGAATAAATTGTAAGTTCACAATTGTCTCAAACTGGTAAAACTTCATACTTAGTTACAATATCAATGTTTTAATATCAATGTATTAATAAAGATAATTTAACTACTTAATACTTAGTTATAATATCAATGTTTTAAAATCCAAAGTATTAATAGAGTAAATGTAACTATTAATACTTAGTAACAATATCAATGTTTTAAGAGCCAATGTATTAATAAAGTTTGCTTAAATAAGTCATACATTGTTACAATATCAATGTTTTAGGAGCCAATGTATTAATGTAGAAAATCCTTCTAGAAATGATATAAAACAGATTCATTTAACCCATAGATTGCACCCTAACATGTAATACCAGTCTGGGTCAAAGTGTACCTGAGAGAAATAGTAACGGAGGAGTGACACGATACTCTGCAAAGCTGAAGCACTATAGATCCACCGCTGGATACTGTTTACTGTCATTCCCAGGATAAGAGACAGAGTGGGATACAAGTTATTATGGCCGCCAACTAAAGAAGGAATATATTTCTTCAGAAGAAAAAAAGCAGAAAATATTTGCTGGAACGTTCCATTTGTTTTTTTTTCTTTTTTTTTTCTTTTTTCTTTACGTGACTTCGTGCAGAAACGCGGTCGGAAGTAAATGAAACATTTCTTGTTGTATCTTTCTCATTGTTTTTGTTTTGTTGTTGTTTTTTTTTGTTTTTGTTTTTTTGTGGCTTTCTATTTGTTATTTAGAAAGCTTTGCTTAGTGGGACACAGAAGCCTTAGAATTTACTCAACTTTACTTAGTCTGGCACAGAACTTTGATTGTTTACAATACCTGCTGTTACTAAGTAGCTACCTATCTAAGTACTTATCAGGCTCCTCGCTTCTTAATTTATGTGGTCTGGTGCTTTTACTGTGACTTGACCGTAAGTCAATTCGTCTTAGATTTTACAATAAATCAATACCAGCACAGTGACCTGTCAGGATTAGTCCATTTTGATGTGAACCATAAAACTTCTTTAGATGGAAATTGCAAATCTGTCGATTCAGGTTCGAATTAGCTTATATTTTACAATAGTGGTCGACTTGATTGAAAATACGTGCCGCTACTTTTTATTGCAGTTGTTATTTACTGAGATAGTTTGGCATAATATAGGACACCCAGTGAGAATCGAACTCATTGACAATTGTCTGTGAGCTTTGCTGGGGAGCTCTAGGGTGTATAGAGTCTGCCTTCATCACCATTATACCCAGGTTCACTCAGACCGGAGTGGTCGTATCTGTTAGGGTCCTACCTATGGGTCAAATATTAAAAAAATGAGTTAAAATGTATCAAAAGATTGAGTTGAAAAAGAAATTGAATAGCCATCAAGAATAAATAAAACAAAACGTATTCGGCATGAAATAATCCAACAAGGACTGACATGTCGTAAAATCCAACCAACCAACCAACCGACCAATCTATTGTACTTATCTTCTACTCTTCTTGTGTATATATATTTACCCACCCTCCGTATGAGCAGAACGTAACACAAGGTCAATTTATTAAGCGAAGTTTAACAGGTATGAATTCAGAGTTTTCTTTCTCCTAGTCCGGTTGCCTAACCAACGTTAAAGAGCCCAATCTGCCCTATTATTTACCCATAGCTGGAGAGAGAGAGAGAGAGAGAGAGAGAGAGAGAGAGAGTATGATTCATACCTTTTCCAAGCGTATTAGCGCTAAGAGAAAATCCAATTTCTACGTCCAAGATTTGAACTCGGGGTGACGAGTCCATTTCGAATGACTCTAACCATTACCCAACGCACTAATCTTTTTGTGTAACATCGCTGCTGGCAGGACATACTGACTTTCTGAAAATACTCGTCAGCTATTACTTGTTAGTATTATCCTCGATTGGTGCTCGAAAAATTATGCCTTGTGTCAAACTTACTATCCTAACTCAAAATGTGCCTAATTGAATATTAAGATATTTTTGAGAAAAAGACTAGACGACTCGTGAATATTTTGGGTTTCAATTGGTTTGTAACAGTAGTCCATGAAAATAATCATGAGTCTGCTCAGAAAATAAGGAAGCTCTGGCCTATAAACCTCTGAGTGAAGTCAAATTAACTGCGTGTTCTCAGGGAACCATCCACCTAGCTGCATCTCCCCCATTATCCATAAGAGGCAGGGGTTGGTTTATTTCCCGATGCCTGAGGCGCCACAAAAGGAGAATGCCGACGGAATCCTCCCATTTTTTCCGCTAGCCTTCGCATAAGCTTCAGTTTTAGCGTGGCGTACCACGCATCTTAACCAGATGTGAGGTAAGGAATACTGTTACGATTTGTGTGGCTATTTTAGGCTTCAAGTGAGAGCACTTTACAGTGGAGATCCCTTGTTTTAAGCAGAGGCTGATCTTTAGTGAAGAATCTTTAGTGTTGGGTAAAATCCTTTAGTTCTTCTTAGATGCCCCTTAGTGTTGACTAAAATCATTCGGTTGAGCAAAGTCCTTTGTTGCAGGTACGTTTGGCAATGGCGAATACGTGCAAATGAACGGCTTTCCAGATCGGCGATTAAATAGTTAACTAACCACATATTCGAGCTGTTGATTGGCTGGGTTTAATCCACGTGCCCACGCAGAGTCTATAAGTTTAAGTGGCGGTTTCTAGCACACCTTATATACCGAAATAATAATAGTAGGAAGCGCGTGGTGTAATTGTTAAAGTCACGGGAAATGGACTCGTCGCCCCGAGTTCAAATCCTGGACGAGGTAATTGCATTTCATTTAGCGCTAATATCCTTGGAAAAGGTATAAATCCTACTCTCCCTCCAGCTATGGGTAAATAGTAGGGCAGACTGGGCTCTTTAACCTTGGTTAAGCAACCAGTATAGGAGAAGGAAAACTCTGAATTCAAACCTGCTGAACTCCGCTTAAGAAATTGACCTTGTGTCGCATCCTGCGGAGGGGTTGGTAAATATATATATATACCGAAATAATCCAACAGTGAGATATTTTTCTTTTCATGACTATCTTCGTCTTTTTTTAAATCCTAACTCTTTTTTCTCTTTGTCAGATTTGCCATGGACCTAACTACAACATGGAGTCGGACAGAAGCAACAGAACTCCCCGTTCACATGACCAAGCCTCCTCCAGCCAATGGTATGGTGCTATACAACGTGAATACCTCGTTGGAGACAACTTCAGTCCTTCAGGGGGCACCGACTGTCATGGCACTGGTCACATCCGCCCTCTCTTTCCTGGGAGCTTGGCTAATCCTTTACACCTTTCTGACCATCGTCGAAGTTCGAACAACTGGACGCAAAATTCTCGTCTACCTGAGCTTCACGGATTGTTTTCTCTCGATGGGCAACATCATTGGCGGAGTTGCACTGATTTATCATGAGGAGGATCCCCTGAAAAGTGGCTACGTCTGTTTCATGGCCGCTGTGTTAGTTGTTTTTACTTCAGTGTGTGGAGCTCTCTGGACAGCAGCCCTTGGAGTATATATCTACGTTTGTTTAGTGTGGAAATTCCTGACATTGGCAAATAAAATGGTTTGGATTTTTCATCTCCTCTGTTGGGGAATTCCCGGTATGTAAAATGTTTTGTTTTCTTGTTTTTTTTCTAATCCATTTTGCTTTTTACTGTAATGAATTAACAGTTATTAATATTAAGATTTTAAAAAGACTTGAAATCATAAAAAAATGATAAGGTTTTTTAAATTAATAATCGCAGCCCCAAGCTACACAGACACACATAGACACAGACACACAGACACGCACACAGACACAGACACACATACACGCACACAGACACACAGACACACACGCGGACACACACAGATATATATATTTTTTGTGTGTGTATTTTGGCAGCAAATTATTCTTAAGACATGTGTTATTGAACAACACGGAGAAGACTGGAAAAAATATCTATACAAAAAATGAAAAAAGAATACTCCGTGTTGTTCAATAACACATGCCTTAAGATATATATATATATATATATATATATAATATATATATATATATATATATATATATAGAGAGAGAGAGAGAGAGAGAGAGATACAAGGTGTGTCAAAAGAGTATCGTATTTTGTTGGGGAGTTCCTGGTAAGTAAAATCTCTTTTCTTTTTCTGCTTCTTTTTTTTTTTTTTTTAAATCTAATAAATGAAAAATTCTTAATATTAAATTCTAGTCAAAATTTAATGATAAAAATGACTCTGATGAGGAAACCAGTTCAATTGATGGCTTGAATAATGACTAATCTTCATCTCTCATCTTCATACAAAAACCAGATTTAAACATTGGGACTAAAACAAGAACTATTTATAGTCTTATACTAAGCTAAGCTTAATAGATATCAACAACACTAGCAGACAAATGGATGGTGTTGGTTGTAGGAAATGGACACAGAGAAGTGAGTTCAAATCCTGGACGAGGCTGTTTGTTCAATAGAGTTTATCTTTTCTTAAACCAGTCAACGTACCAAAGTTAAAGAGCCTAGTTTGCACTATTTGCCCATAGCTGGAAGGGGAACCGTTAGATTTATACCTTTCTCAAGGGTATTAGTGCTACGTGAAATGCAAACAGACTTGTCCAGGATTTGAACTCAAGTTGCCATATCTATTTCTACGATAAGTTTAATTATAAAAAAAAACGATGTTTTTTTTAAATTAATAATCACTGCTCCACACACACACACACACACACCACTCACACACACACACACACACACACACACACACATATATATATATATATATATATATATATATATATATATATATATATATATACTTTCTTTGGTGAGGTACCAAGTAATTTGGTAATAGGATGATTCTAAGCTGGTCTTTTCTTCCAACGGTACGGTGTTGAAAAGTTCAGGTCCGATTTGAGAGCTCAATGTTTAATTTTTATAAATAGAGTGAAGTAATTTTGTCTCTATTAATCTCTCTCTCTCTCTCTCTCTCTCTCTCTCTCTCTCTCTCTCTCTCTCTCTCTCTCTCTCTCTCTATCTATCTATCTATCTATCTATATATATAATATATATATATATATATATATAACATGAAGTCAACAGTTTCTCGCCTATGCGATTTTCAACCAAACACTTGGTTTGAAAATCGCATAGGTGAAAAACTGTCAGTTACCAAGATCCATTGATTTCCTGTCCACGCCACCCTAACTTAGATATAAATGCTCTATCCAATTCTATTTTAGGATACACAATCCAATTTTCTATTTTTAAGATACACAATAACAATATGATTGACAACTCGCAATTCTCGTATTAGATTACACTGAAATATTTTGCATACAATTTAAATTGGTCTTACTCTGACAGAAAAATAGAATAGATGACGTAATTTAACTGAAACATTCATTTTTGCTGAGTTCTATTCAAAATCCAATGAAAGTAATATTCTTTAAAAAAAAAACTAGAATATTGATAAATGCAATTTAATCTGTTATGAAAGATGAAGTTATTTGATCTTCAAAGTAAAATCACCGAAAAACATCCATTATATTATGAAGTGCACCAACTACATTTGGTTGGTTGGTTGGTTGGTTGGTTTATGCAAAAAGCTTGTTGGGTTATTTAATGTGTTATTTATACTCTTCAACATCGCGTATAAAAAAACGGGGAGAGGGATATCTTGGATATATAATGGAGAGAGAGAGAGAGAGAGAGAGAGAGCGAGAGAGAGACAGACAGATTGATTAGAATTGAATGATAAGATGATGGCTCTTACTTTTTACTTCTGCTTACTTCATCTACTGGTTCAACTCGTCGCCATTTTCTCTGTGCTGACTTCTCTTCAGGACTTCTGCTGAGGTTTATTCTTATTTGTGCTGGGCTGGACATTACTTCTTTTTATTGATCATGGGCTACATCTTGGATATATAATGGAGAGAGAGAGAGAGAGAGAGAGAGAGAGAGAGAGAGAGAGAGAGAGAGAGAGAGTAGATAGAGATGATAATGGATAATAGATGATAGTCTTACTTGTTATACTTGTGCTTACTTCTACTGGTTCTAACTCTATCAGCATTTTCTGTGGGCTGACTTCTAATCAGAGCTTCTGCTGGGGTTCATTCTTCTTTGTGCTGGACTGGACATTGCTTGTTTTAATATTCAATTAACAAACAAGACTTTATTTCGCAGTCCTGCCCATTTGATTCAACCGCGGTGAGACTAACCCGTCTGAGCCGACAATAGCGCCCGAGATCCTCAAAAGTCGGGTCGAATCTAAACTAAACTATCTCACACGTCCAGAAAAAGGTTAGTAGCCGTCAACAACTGTCGGGTAACTTTCCATGAACCCCGTCATTCTAAATCTAAACTATCTCATATATCCAATCGCGCGCTTTCAAGAGGTCAAGAAAAAAGGTTAATACCCGTCCACAACTGTCGGGTAACTTTCCATGGACCCGCTCAATAAATCTAACGGACCCAATTCAAAATTCTAACTGCAGGTACGTTTATAATTTATAAGCTGCTTATAAATTATGTAACAAATGGCGATGTTTGTTTTGCTTTTTGATCAATTTTGTTTTAGTTTTTGCAGCCAAAGAATCATAGTCATCTTTTGTAAACAACTGTAGCTTCAAGTAACGTTTCTGAATTCCAATAATTTGCACGCAGTTATATGGTTTCAAGTATTACTATCTATTACTAATAATCTATACACAATAATACGGATTCAAGTAACTGTTTAGAATTTTGACATATAAAGTGTGTGCTAGATACCCGCTTCTACTTATAGACTCGACGAGAACTATGTGATCAAATTCTTGGCCAATCACTGGCAGTACACTGCTTTAATACAATACTTAAACGGAGCATACTGACCATAACTACTTTGACTTTCGAGGACGACGGACATAGGATTAAATCACTGGACCTTTAACAATACGCTGGATAGGACTTATTCGCTTACTAAAGGATTCCATAACTCAGGACTTACTTACTTTTCAACTGTCCAAGGATGGCATTTAAAAACTTAACAGTAACTACTTAATAGGCTTTGGAATGACTGGAGGATCTGGAATCAAAGGAAGAATTGAAATCATCCAGACTACTGCAAATAATAAACAAGACAAAAAATAAACTGTTGTAGAGGAGTTAACACCCCTACAAGATGGACTGGCCCATAGCCTTATAAGAGTTGACAGAGCAGTGATAAAGTCGGGGAAAATATATTCGGACGTTTGACTACACACATTTGACCTCGTCATTCTTGTACGCTTGTCTTGTGAATTGTACTACTTCTTGTTTTATGTTATAAGTATCTGTTAGCACCAAATACAAGTGCTGAATAAAATATATATCAAGCACACTATTTCTCTGTGTATCTTTTACCACCTCAACGATACAACATAAACAAATTACCGCACTTCCTATTATCAAAGGAAGCGTGTCACTACTTAACTTTGGTGATGTGTTTTTTTATATGACTTGACCGGAAGTTTATTTTCCTGACCTCCCACCAGGCCAGATTAACACAAGTTCTTTTAACGCGGGAAGCCACGCACAAACCGAAACTCATGTAATAGCCAGTGCAAAAAGTAGAGTAGAAATTTTAAAATAACGGTCATTCCGCGTTCACATAGCTTTGAACTTTCACTGACCTTGTGACTTTATTCTGATTGGTCATTTCAGTCGTGGAAACGGGGGGGGGTGAACTTGGGATTTCGATCGTTATAGTCTAGTTTTTTCAACGAGACAGACGTGTCTCCATCATGTTTATTTCTTCAGGACGTTTATGGTTAACTTGGGTTGATTAAAAGACGTCTGAAAATACCAAAATATTTGTGTTCGTTACTAAAAGCAGCAACGAACACAAATGAAGTACCGAAGGAACCGACCAGAAAAACGGAGAATCAGCCAGATCAATACAAAGAAGAGACAGGCCTATCCAGCCTAGTAATAGAGAAGTACATGGTAATAAAATGGTGAATATAAATAAGGGGCTATATAACAAAACGAGGAGTTTCAGAAGTGCTTCGACCAATGAAAAATTCGCGGGAATAAAGATGTTGAGTGCCGATGGAGTATTTTGAAGGAGAATAACGTTTCATTCCTTGTTCATTTTTGTCTTGGTAAAAACAGCTTCAGTTTCGATACTTTTTACAACTTACCTTGCATACCCGCTTAAGATTTTTTAAAGATATATAAGAATTATAATCGCAAAAAAAAGCGTCCATTCAAGCAAAGAACTGTTGCTTTGCTGTGGACTAGCCTAGCGTACCTTGCGTATAGAGTGAATGTGTTGGTCCAGGACTGAGAACAATGGAGTGATCACTGAGACTGCAAGGATTACGGAATCATTACGCGAACCGTCTCCCTCGAGGTTTTAGCACTCTGTAGCGAGTTCCTATATGTCTGGCTCATATGTAGTCTAAATGTACTACTATACTGAATACTGTATGATCCAGTATACAACATTCTTTTAAATGATCTTCACAAGAGAGTCTTCTTAAAATTTGATTGTCAAAATCTTTCTATTCTGACTGAGAATCAGACAGCCGTTTAGGATGAAGGTCGTATATCTTCTAAGCATCATTTCTTTCTTTCTTTCTTACTTTTCATTCTTGAAACATATTTGCTTCTTATTGATTTAATATTGTTGTATACCCTTCTTTACTTACTTCTATTCTTCTATTCTTCTTCTGATGTCTTTTCTATTTTACGTTTTCTTCTAACATCTCTTCTAGCGTCTGGACTTTCTTTGGGGACTTCGTGTCTGGTCTTCCATTGGGGATTTCTCTTTATCAGAACCCCTGTGTCATTGGTAGTTTTTAGATAACACAAGACTTCGATTTAACTTAGATCATATTTATTTCGAAGTCTCCACCAGACTACCTGCGCAGATCGAGTCGGAGCGTGCAATACACGACTCACCACCGTCGTGGTTTCTGACCGACTGACTAAAATCTATTTCTAATCTAAACCGGAAGAGGGTCTTCTCCACGGATTCTCACGGTATCCACCGGAAGGAAGGATCAGGACAGGTCAAGCCTTGTCATTCAAATCCTTTAAGGCCGTGGGCTGCAACTTATAACAGCCATTTTGATTTCTACACTACTGTACATAAATATTAAGAATCTAATAATTATGTAACAATATTTCTGGTCCGTACATTGTTTTCGTTAGCAGATCAACTCGAATGCTGTTGACTTAAAATAAATAGAAAACATTTTATGCAAGTATTGTCATTGTAAAAACATAAAAATCCATTTTGTCAGCAAAAATTTAGACTAATTGACTAATGTTTGAGTTATATCTCTTCACTGACAGCAAAATAACAATTTGGATTGTCGTCTGACTAAAATATTGACTCAGGTTGGTTGGTTGGTTGGTTGGTTTTTACGGCATGTCAACTCTTGGTTATTTTATGCCGAAGACGTTTTGTTTTATTCATTGGCTTAGCTCAGTCGGTAAAGTGTTCGGCTGGGAACTTCGAGGTTCCTGGATCGATTCTGGCCCAAGCCAACTTAGCGTATGAGTAGTACATAGATATGTGCGGTAAAGGGAGGAACTGATGGTAGGTGTACTCTAGCGCTAGTGAAAAGAGGATAGACTCCCTCGTAGTATGTCGGATACCGATTTTAGGCCACGCCGATGACTTTACTTTTACTTAACCCATAGATGGAACCCTACTACTACTACTACTACTACTACTACTATTCCAGATCAGAGTAGAGCTGGGAATAATGGCAATGAAGAGGTACTCCACACTCCTTAGAGATCCAGAGTCAAAACTTCACCACTAGATCCAGTTTAACGTTAGACCTAGGTCACTAAGACCCTCAAACACCGCCTTCTAGATCATATGTTATAAAAAGGTTGGTGTTCTTCCATGACAGCAATACGGTCGGGACAATCATATAGATGCTAGAACTTGACGTAACCAGCCGATTGATTACAGGAAGCCTCTACGACCGCCTCGCTTAACTAAGGGCTAAAGTGAAGTGTTTCATTTGTTCTATTTTTCGATTATATCCACTTCTGTTTCAAATCATTTTATCTGCATTCTTATTTAGTATAATTAGCCTTTCTAATTTATTATGATATTTTATTACATTAAAACTTAAATACTTGCACCCGGCGGATATATTTGCTTGTAATAATAATAATCAATTGGAGACAAATAGATATTAAACACATTTCGCTATTAGGGATGACCCCATGAATATGATGAAAACCCATCCCTCGCGGTGGGGGTCCAGTGGCTTCGACCCTGGATCTTTATAAGTTAATAGCGTCGATCCCAGGGGGCTATCCCCCCAGGCAATACCTGGCCCCTTGATTTAAAGGGGCAGGGCTGGGTTTATTGCCCAGTGCCTGAGGCGCCCCCTTGAGGGGGAATGCCGACGGGATCGACGCAATTTTTCACCCGCCACCCATGAGCTTCGGTTTGTGGGTGGTCCCACGTTAATAGGGCCTTGTGCCTAACCCGTACAAGTGGGGTACGAGGTAAATACAATGAATATGATGAATCAACTCCTCCAATCAAAAAACTGTTCCCTAAACAGTGACATAATTCGTGATAGACACCCATTAAATCCATTTAAGTTGAGTAGTCAGGAATTATATGATAAAGATTTTTATCGATCGAGCAAAAAATAATGTGAACGTTAAACTCAGCGTTTTACTAAAAACCTTCAATAAAAAAAATGCTAAAATCGCATACCGTTTTTTTCTCTGTTCGTCTATTACGTGTCTATTCATCAATGACAAGGGACATAAGTTTTGATAAAAAGAGCAAAAAATCCATTAATGAAGACGCCATAAAGTCTGGATTTATTTTTATTTTATCTTTTATTCTTTTGTCATTTTTTTTCTTGTGTCAAAACTGACATCATGGAACTAGACACACACGAATGAACACGCTATAATCACTGCATCCGGCAAGCAACAACAAAGTCCTCCCTACCACTTAATTAATAATGAGTTCTGATTCAATCGGTTACAACAGAGTCTCTCAACTTGGGTCAGATCAAAAGTCTTCATACATTTTGATCCGTAGTTATTTGCATTCCAAAATATTTTCCTAACATTTCTAATTTGTAAACAAACGTTTACACTTGGATTGTTTCCATTCCAAAATATTTCTCCAGCATTTTTTATTCGAATCTAAAACCTAAATTACAAATTAAAGATCACTAAGATAATTGATCTAGAGTATTGATTATTTTAAAATGGTGTCTGAACAGCAGTCTATACGTCTGGAAGGTGTCTAGATTTTACCGTAACAAGTAATGGTACTTTTTGATCAGAGGTTTTCATACATTTTGATCCGTAGTCGTTGGCCAAACACAAAATTGTGCAATTGCCTTATCATCCATACTCAATAGATCTAGCTCCGTTTGACTTTTTCTTTGATTCTAAACTGAAAATTAATTCCAAGAATGAGATTAGTTTGTAAACACGGGGGAGGGGGACATAAATACAATACAAATGAGATTTTGAGGGGACCATAGAAACAAATTTGAATAATGGGGGCCACAAAAAATTAGGATTCATAATATATATTGTTATTCATATAGAGTCCTGTTTCGCCGTTTCACGGCTCAACAGTGTGAATAGACTGCTTCAGACTGTGTTCGAACTACAACCTAATTGTCATCAGTGAGATATCTTACCACTGTGCCATCTACACACTCAGATTTTAGAAATGGAATTTTACTATTATAAACATACTAGGGCACTAGGGAGTGCTCTATCCGTTTTGAGGAGAGCTATGAATTTTTGTATAATTAGCGGTTACCAGAAAATCCAATTTCCAGAGAGCTATGGATAAATAATAGGGCGAACTGGGGTCTTTTACCTTGTCCACATTCAACCGGTCTAGGAGAAAAGCTCTAAATTCAAACCAAATTTAAGCTTTCAAGTCCAAAACTCCTTATAGACCTCTCCTCCTCCTTCTCCCTCCTCCTCCTCCTCCTAATATTCATAATTTCTCATCGAAGAATTTCATAGTGAAGAGGTTATTATCGATTACGTACTTTAGCCATAATACAGGCTTTCTTTGGAATCTCGATATAAGATGATGATTTTGGCCGATTACAATCAGTTACGAATCACGTTTGATTAGCTCACGGTTTCGTCTACGAATTTCTGATCCCACTCTTTATTTACTTTACCAAACGACTAAATTGCCACAAAATCAGTAGTTGCTCTTAGTTGAGCCTTCTTGCGAAAGTCATTTTCTTCTTCTCGTTATTCAAAACTTCTGGAAGAGCTCTTCCTCCTTCTGTTATATAGGCCAGCTTCTGGGTATTCCCGTCTGGAAATTGACGTATCTATTATCGCACGTGAGTATCTGTGGTCAGATGTGTTCTTTATTAAGACAGCGTCGTCTCCGATGGCTGTGCTGTGTCCATGGATGGATGATGGACGAATCCCGAAGGACATCCTCTATGCAGAGCTTTCGTCTGGTAACAGACAGATTAGTCCCCCTCCAGCTGTGTTTTAAAGATATCTGCAAGAATGATCTCGGGTGCTTTGGCAGTATCCCTTCCAGTTGGGAAAAGTTGGCTAAGGACCGCCCTCAGTGGCGGCACGGAAGGCGTCTCTTTTCGTTCCGCTGGAGCCTGCCATAGCAGTCGTCTGTCGCTAGTAGCGGCGGCTGTTGCGTTCGGCGGGGTGGTTCGCCGTCTCCGTTGTGCGTGGCTTATCGTCGTTGCATACGCGGCGGCGTGCGCGAACGGGCCAACCGACTTGACATCCGCGACAGGCGGGATTTTGCCGTCACCGTCTTGTTTCGAACCCCCCATGGAGCGTGAGACGAGGGATCGCTCGTAGACCACTTGACTTTATCTAGCGGATAGTTCATGTCTGAAGTCACCCTGTCGCTTACCATGAAGCCAAGAGGCCCAGAAAAAAGCGACGGCAATAAAGCACCGGCACATCAACATCTTCAGGGACAGCCTTCACATGCAACATCTGTGGTCGAGAATGTTTTTCGAGCATTGGACTTCACAGTCACAGGAGGCGCTGGAACTTCAGGGGCACAAGAACTATACAATCTTCCGAGACTGCAATGCCGATTCTCCGTGGTTATATCTTCCAGTCGGTTTAACTTAGTCCGTAGAGTGTTCGACTAGGAACCACAAGTTTCCTGGTTCAATACTAGCCCTCGCCAACTCAGCGTATGAGTAGCATAGGGATCTGTGCGGTAAAGTGAGGAGCTGATGGTAGGTTTAGCGCTCCACTTCAGACGCAAAAACAATTCCTTGGTTGAGCGCTACTGAAATGGGGATAGACTCACTCGCTGTCTGACTGATACCGACAATAGGCCACCCCGACGACTCTACTTTATATCTCCCATACTAAATCTTCTTCGTCTGTACTCACTTCTGTATTTCTGGAGTAGCTATCTTACTTGGCTCTCTATTTCTCGGAGCAGTTATCTGGCTAATGGTCGATTCTGTCTTCTTACTTCTTAGATGTTTCTGTGGTTTCTCTTTTTCTTAATTGATGTCTTAATATGTTGCGCGTAATGCCATATGTTCTCGTTTGCTTTTGGTGACAAACTTAAGACATCTATTTTTGTGAATCACCTATTTTATTTCTCAAGGTCAAAACTAAGGTTACGACTTGTCTATCAAATCCAACTGTTCTAACGGATAGGTTTGAATTCAAATAATATTTTCCAGCTATTTGCATTTGAATTCAAATCTATTTTCTTAATTAATTGTTCAAAATTGATGGTACGCCCATCAGTTATGTAACACTCCTCACCCCCTTTCTCTCAAATTCTTCCACATTCTTCCTGGATCACACTGTATAACCATACTGTATGCTCTTGTAGGTGCAAACATATAATTCATACAAGAATTTTTGTAAATCCCTAAAGAGAACTCAATGTGTAATAATCAATAAATTAGAGCAATATTTAACTTTCAAAGAAAGAAAAACTTAAAAGGAAAAAAAAAATGTTTTTAATTCTTAAGAGCCCAGCCTCATCAGACGGATTTACAAAAATAATATTATTTTTGTAAAATCCGTCTAATGAGGCTGGCTCTTAAATTTAAAAAAAAACTCTTTTCTTTTTAATTTCTAAATATCTTTGGAGTTTCTGGTCGAAATAAATTATTACGGAATGACGGTTTGTTAAGTTTTTCTTTCTTTGAAAGTTATATATATATATATATATATATATATATATATGAGAGTAAGTAAACAAACAATGTGTTTATTTGATATGGCTTTTTAGCCGACAATTTTTGGAGGATATGTGCTTAATTGAAGTCATACCTAATTTTTGAAAATTAATAAGTTAATAATTAATGAATTTAGGTGGGCATATATGTTCAAATGTAAGGCTAAACAAATCGAGAAAATGTCAATCCCTGAAATGTACATTCAGGGATGACTTTTTTCTCGATTTGTTTAGCCTTACATTTGAACATATATGCCCGCCTAAATTCATTAATTATTAACTTATTAATTTTCAAAAATTAGGTATAACTTCAATTAAGCACATATCCTCCTAAATATATATATATGCAACGTTTCTGCCGATGTACCCCTGCCCTTCTTGAGGTGTTTAATGTAAATCCATTGAGGCACACGGCTCTTACACTGCTACAAGTGAGTAGATAGAAGAGTTTGACTGTTGTGCAAGCCAAGCATTGAAGAGTTTATTGTGTATTTATATTTCACAGTAAAGATTAGGACAACATTCTGAAAAAAATCAAAATAATAACTATCAATCCTCATATATATATATATATATATATATATATATATATATATATATATATGATAATCCCGACAAGCAAACTCGATGAAGAGCGCGTGCGATGTGCTGAATGTTGGACAGCTGTTTCGACCTATATTAGGTCTCAGCAGCAGTTTATCCATCTATATTACTATGCTCTGCGTGGGTGGGTACACATGGATGCGTTGCCACCATGCTGGAAAGTCGTGACTCCTGGAGGTAATCGTGTCCTCTGTTGTGTGTGGATGCACGACAGGATACGAGTTTCGTGTGTGGCGTGGGCCGGTGGCCAAGAGGTAGAATCTCTGGCTCTGCTGTATGTGGTTTGCTCTCTGTCGGCGGAAGATCACTGTATACACTGTTGATGAGACCTAATATAGGTTGAAACAGCACGTCTCACCCGCTATTTGCCGAGTTTGCTTGTCGAGATTATTTAATTATAATGAATTCCTCCCTATATATATATATGTACAATACATTTTAGGTGCAATTGTTACTATTGGTTTCTAGGCAGGAGGCTTGTGCCACTACCCTTCATCACGACAACGTACTTATGAAGAAATACTTGTACATATTTCTTCATTACTTATGAAGAAAACTTGTACATATTTCTTCATAAGTGTGCTGTCGTGATGAAGGGTAGTGGTGCAAGCATGCTGCCTCGGAACCAATGGTAACAATTGCACCTTAAATGTATTGTACACTATAATAAATAAATACAGCTCTTACAAAAGTAATCAAGCACTTTATTCTCATTTCTCCAAAACTATATACATATAGGGTCATCCACAGACACGTGTTTCAACTTATCAAGTCTCCACAGTGTGGCTTGACATTTTGTAAGCTACCTACAGCCGGAATTGAACTCCGGTCGGTTGGGTGTCAGTCCGGCACCTTAACCATTAGGCTGTCTTCACTTACAGAATGGGGAGGGGATTTTAACTGTTTTAATACACACATCGCTTTGTGTGTAAAGGCCGTCACAGAGTGCTCCATTCAGAGAAAGAGCGTTGCGTTTACGCTTGAGCTGGCGGCCGTCAGCGAGATCCCCCCCCAGAGTGCTCAAACCTAGGGGATAGGGAGCATATATAGGGTCATCCTATATATATATAATATATATATATATATATAATATATTTATATTTCTAACTGTACAGTTTACAACAAAATAATGAAGCTGCTACGATACTTTCGTGAATTCACACCACACAAAACCTTCGGTACACACACACGTAACGACTACAAACCGTCTTTCAAGTCCTTCGACATCACGTATCCAAATCCTGCAGGAAAAACTGCTAGCTCAAGTCCACTCGCCTATTTTAAAATGTCTCGTTTCATATTATGCAAATAAGTCTGTAGCATAAAAAATGGCAGTTTTGCGAATGGCTCTCAAAAATAGATCGACACGCGAGGCAGCGAATGTGTTTGGCTACCGGTAAGTCATTTTCACTTCTACTATATATATAATATCTTTAAGGGGTCCGGTTAGCTCAGTCGGTAGAGCGTGGGGCTAGAAACCACAAGGTTTCTAGTTCGATACCGGTCCTCGCCAACTCAGCGTATAAGTAGCACAGGGATCTGTGCGATAAAGGAAGGAGCTGATGGTAGGTGTGGCGCTCCACCTCAGACGCTAAAAACAATCTCCTTGGTCTAGCGCTGTTGAAAATGGGATAGACTCCCTCGCTGATTGGCTGATACCGACTTTAGACCGCTCGACGACTTTATATATATATATTTGGTTCTCTCTCGAGGGATCCTGTAATTCATTCTAGTTATCGACGAGTTTCATTATTGAAAGAATCGATTGGGATTGAACTCTCATCGACATGTCTCTAACTTGACAAAGCTATCCGCAGTTGTGGCTGTGAGCCAGATTGGAATAAATCCATGAAATATTTTCTCATTTGACTTCATTTAAAATGTAATGTTGTTGTTACTTTTATTTTATTTCTTGTTTCAGTCGCTGGCAAAAAAAAATTATTAAACGTAATGTTTTTAGATGTTGTTTCTTTAGAAAGTGCAAAAAGTGCTGAGGTCATTTGATATCTTTTGCGCTTTGCGACAAATTTGACTGCCTGAAATATGAGATGTTGCGACTCATGGATTTACATAAAAACAGACTGAGTCAGATAGAGAGATAGATATGAACAAATTAAGATCGATAGATAGAGAGATAGAAACGCTAAAATTGATAGATACATAGATATGAACACACACACACACACGCACACACACACACACACATATATATATATATATATATATAGATAGATAGATAGATAGATAGATATGAAAGTAGATAGAAAGAAACATAGATAGAGAGATGCATGCCTTCAGAAATAGATACACATATAAACAAGATAGATATGGACAAAGAGCAACATATAGATATGAACAAAGATATATCTATCTATCTATCTATCTATTTATCTATATCTATATATATCTATCTATCTATCTTATATATATATATATAATATATATATATATAGTGTGTGTGAGAGAGAGAGAGAGAGAGAGAGAGATGAACGAAGAAACATAGATAGAGAGATGCATGCCTTCAGAAATAGATACACAGATATAAACAAGATAGATAAGGACAAAGAGCAACATATAGATATGAACAAAGATATATATAAGTGTTTAATTGGAGTCGTACCTAATTTTGAAAATTAATTAATTAATAATGAATTAGGCGGGAATACCTATTAAATGAATGGCTAAACAAATCGAGAAAAATCAATCTCTGTATGTACATTTCGGCCTATTAGGCCTCATCAGCAGAGCTATAGATCGGAAGACCGCCCTGTGCGTGATTTGAAACCGGACTGCCAAGCTGACAGGCCGATCTCATAACCCCAACACCAAACGAACTTCTTAGATTTTTATGATTTGTTTAGAGTAGGTTACATTCCTCTTCTAGTGACTTTTATTACACGACGTTGTGGTAAGTTGTAAACAAGGTTTGTTTAGAATGGCTTTTTGCGATAATTTTTTGGAGAATAAGTGTTTAATTGGAGTCGTACCTAATTTTGAAAATTAATTAATTAATAATGAATTAGGCGGGGAATATATTAAATGAATGGCTAAACAAATCGAGAAAAAATCAATCTCTGTATGTACATTTCGGCCTATTAGGCCTATCAGCAGAGCTATAGATCGGAAGACCGCCCTGTGCGTGATTTGAAACCGGACTGCCAAGCTGACAGGCCGATCTCATAACCCCAACACCAAACGAACTTCTTAGATTTTATGATTTGTTTAGAGTAGGTTAACATTCCTCTTCTAGTGACTTTTATTACACGACGTTGTGGTAAGTTGTAAACAAGGTTTGTTTAGAATGGCTTTTTGCCGATAATTTTTTGGAGAATAAGTGTTTAATTGGAGTCGTACCTAATTTTGAAAATTAATTAATTAATAATGAATTAGGCGGGAATACCTATTAAATGAATGGCTAAACAAATCGAGAAAAATCAATCTCTGTATGTACATTTCGGCCTATTAGGCCTCATCAGCAGAGCTATAGATCGGAAGACCGCCCTGTGCGTGATTTGAAACCGGACTGCCAAGCTGACAGGCCGATCTCATAACCCCAACACCAAACGAACTTCTTAGATTTTTATGATTTGTTTAGAGTAGGTTAACATTCCTCTTCTAGTGACTTTTATTACACGACGTTGTGGTAAGTTGTAAACAAGTTTGTTTAGAATGGCTTTTTGCCGATAATTTTTGGAGAATAAGTGTTTAATTGGAGTCGTACCTAATTTTGAAAATTAATTAATTAATAATGAATTAGGCGGGAATACCTATTAAATGAATGGCTAAACAAATCGAGAAAAATCAATCTCTGTATGTACATTCGGCCTATTAGGCCTCATCAGCAGAGCTATAGATCGGAAGACCGCCCTGTGCGTGATTTGAAACCGGACTGCCAAGCTGACAGGCCGATCTCATAACCCCAACACCAAACGAACTTCTTAGATTTTTATGATTTGTTTAGAGTAGGTTAACATTCCTCTTCTAGTGACTTTTATTACACGACGTTGTGGTAAGTTGTAAACAAGGTTTGTTTAGAATGGCTTTTTGCCGATAATTTTTTGGAGAATAAGTGTTTAATTGGAGTCGTACCTAATTTTGAAAATTAATTAATTAATAATGAATTAGGCGGGAATACCTATTAAATGAATGGCTAAACAAATCGAGAAAAATCAATCTCTGTATGTACATTTCGGCCTATTAGGCCTCATCAGCAGAGCTATAGATCGGAAGACCGCCCTGTGCGTGATTTGAAACCGGACTGCCAAGCTGACAGGCCGATCTCATAACCCCAACACCAAACGAACTTCTTAGATTTTTATGATTTGTTTAGAGTAGGTTAACATTCCTCTTCTAGTGACTTTTATTACACGACGTTGTGGTAAGTTGTAAACAAGGTTTGTTTAGAATGGCTTTTTGCCGATAATTTTTTGGAGAATAAGTGTTTAATTGGAGTCGTACCTAATTTTGAAAATTAATTAATTAATAATGAATTAGGCGGGAATACCTATTAAATGAATGGCTAAACAAATCGAGAAAAATCAATCTCTGTATGTACATTTCGGCCTATTAGGCCTCATCAGCAGAGCTATAGATCGGAAGACGCCCTGTGCGTGATTTGAAACCGGACTGCCAAGCTGACAGGCCGATCTCATAACCCCAACACCAAACGAACTTCTTAGATTTTTATGATTTGTTTAGAGTAGGTTAACATTCCTCTTCTAGTGACTTTATTACACGACGTTGTGGGTAAGTTGTAAACAAGGTTTTGTTTAGAATGGCTTTTTGCCGATAATTTTTTGGAATAAGTGTTTAATTGGAGTCGTACCTAATTTTGAAAATTAATTAATTAATAATGAATTAGGCGGAATACCTATTAAATGAATGGCTAAACAAATCGAGAAAAATCAATCTCTGTATGTACATTTCGGCCTATTAGGCCTCATCAGCAGAGCTATAGATCGGAAGACCGCCCTGTGCGTGATTTGAAACCGGACTGCCAAGCTGACAGGCCGATCTCATAACCCAAGATATATATATATATATATATATATATATATATATATATATATATTAATATATAAGGTCTGTCAATTTTATACTGAATTCAAAAACACCATTCGTTGTGTTTGGTCAGGTCTGGTTTTTAAGATGTGCTTGAATAAGTTGTACAATTAATAACACTTATTCAAAATCCTGTAGTTATAATACTGTTCTACACATTTCAAATATTGCTTGCATCTTTAAAATTTGATCTGATTCGAAACAATGGGTAAGATCTTGGGATTAAGCGTAAAAACTACCTTAAAGTCAGCTATCATACAAGGTGTGCCACAAAAGTATCGAGTTTGAAGCTGTATTTACCCATATAGAAATGATTAATGAATGGAACATTGATTTTTTGCAGAATACAAGGTGTGTCAAAAAGTACAAAAAATCTAGATACTTTTTTGTATATATGTATATAAATATACATATATATTGAGAGAAAGAGAGACAGAGACAGAGACTGACAGACAGAGACAGACAGACAGATAGAGAGTAGGAAGGGAGAGAGACATAGAGACATTTATTCATACATGATTAGATTGATATAGAGATAGATATGAGCAAAAAGTATAGACAGACAGATAGATACAAAAAAGTCAATCGTTTTACATTTTTAGGCCAGTTAACAAGTGTTACATAATTATTGGATCCCTAATACTTATATAAGGTAGTGTAGAAACATAATGACGATTAGTGCAGCTGATGGCCTTGAGATGAGTGACGGCGCTTGACCTCACTCTCACATTGCCTTCTGGGGATAAATCGTGAGAACCGGAAGGCATAGAAGACCCTGTCTTCCGGTTTAAGGATAGAAGTCTCAGGCAGTTAGCAAGTAGGAGCCGAGCTCGTAGGATGTGCGCAGATGTCTGGTTTGGGGATTTACAAATAAAGTAACATCAAAGTAAATTGATCTGATTCGAAACAATGAGTAAGATCTTGGGACTAAGCGTAAAAACTACCTTAAAGTCAGCTATCATACAAGGTGTGCCACAAAAGTATCGAGTTTGAAGCTGTATTTACCCATATAGAAATTAACAAAGAATGGAACATTGATTTTTGCAGAATACAAGGTGTGTCAAAAAGTACAAAAAATCTAGAGACTTTTTTGTATATATGTATATCATCATCATCATCATGTCGCGCAGACTGCACGGATATCCATGACAATCTCTCGCCAGCCTTCCCTATCATTCATTGCACCTGGGAGTTCTTCCTCGCTGCAGCCAGCATCTTTACATAGCTGGTCAATGTAGGTCCTTGCTGGGCGTTCCACACTAGCATGTCCATGTGTTGGCTTCCACAGGAGAACATCGCTTATAAGTTCGTCCTTGTTTCTCCAGCAGTGTCCTGCATGTCTAGTCCGTCTCATTCGGATTCTCTGTGAGATAGGAGGCAGGTGACCATACAGCTGTTCCCTAGTGGGGTGCAGTTTCCACGACTTGTTCAATACTGCACGCAACATTCTTGTGCGGGTCCCATCTAGCTTACTCTCAAGGCGCCTCGTCAGGGTCCAGGTGGTGCAGCCATACAGCAGTACTGATATGACTACAGCCTGGAAGAAATGTCGCTTCAGCTTGTCAGTAAGATCAGATTTCCATATGCCTGACAGTTTGTTTGAGGCCAGCCATGCCTTTCCTATTCGTGCATTAATATCGTCATCTGTGGATGAGATATTATATATATTAAGAGAAAGAGAGACAGAGACAGAGACTGACAGATAGAGACTGACAGATAGAGAGTAGGAAGGGAGAGAGACGTATATCCATACATGATTAGATTGATATAGAGATAGTTATGAGCAAAAAGTATAGACAGACTGATAGATACAAATAAGTCAATCGTTTTACATTTTTTAGGCCAGTTAACAAGTATCTTTGAGAATGTGTGTTAAACCTCAAAGATACGTCGTTTAAATTTAACTGACCTGAAAAAATGTAAAAGTTTTTAAATAAAATAACTAGTGCATTATATATTTTATTCATTAATATATCATCACTGAAAATTTAATTACATTCGGGTAATTCCCTGATTTTTGGTATTTTTTCTTTCGATGGGGTGACATACAATGATGGAATATTTTGTGTATATAAGGTGTGTGTTGCAATTGCCCATCTGAATTTATAGACTAGCCTAAGTCAAGTGGTGTATTACTTCGCCAATCACCAACCACTGCGTGGCTGATACACTACTTAAACACTGACACAGGCCATAATTCTAATTGCACTTACTGAGGAGGGACTTACAATATTCAGGATTACCAGACGATTACCAATACTCAGGACTCTTTACCAAGGATCCAATTCCACTGGACAAGCGCTCTGGATTAAGGCCTACTGGATGGCCCAATAGATTGTAACACATACGATCGTAGAATTTAGGTCCGTTAAGTTAGATTTAACCCAATAATTCCAGAATCTCCCATTTCTCCTTTGTTGCACGAACGGTAATCTCTAAATTTAGTCCTGTTATTAACCTTTGTAGCGTTGTTAACAAGCAACAATTTCTGCTATTTCTTGTCGGTTTGAGATGAGACGTAAATTTCCATTGTCATCTGAACCATAATCTCCAAAGCTTCGTCTGTTTTTGTTTTTTTTTTCCTTTTGTTTCCAAAACTGACAGCTTCAGACACTAAGCAACAGTTTCAAATATTCGCCGAAGCATTATATCTTCAGTTTAGGAATATATTTTTTTCTTGCTTCTTTGCGTTCAAAGACGATTTGGTCTTTTCAGTTCTTGGTCGTTGATTTTATTCTTTATTACAAGTGTTCCTGACAAGTTAATATATTCCCCGACTTTATTCACTTGTCATTTTCGTTGCTTTCAAAACCTATGTAGACATTTTTTTGCTTCGAATTATTTCGCTGGGTTAGTTCTATTAAAAGACGTAAGCTAACGTTTTTGCCATGGTCTTTTTCTCTTCTTTCTTTCTTTTTTCTTTTTTTTTCTTTCTTTTGGGTCTTTCTTTCTTTTCTTCTCTTTTTCTTTCGTTTTTTTTTCTCATCTTTTTGTTTTTTCCTTTAAAGATTGGCGTTAAAAGCTGAAGGGATTTTCCACTTAAAGTATTTATGGTGTATAAGCACCTAGTTGCTAATTAATGGTGTATGAGTACCTAGTTGTTATATAAGGGTGTATGAGTATCTAGTTGCTAACGAATGGTGTATGAGCACCTAGTTGCTAACTAATGGTATATGAGCACATATTTGCTAACTAAGTGTGTATGAGCAACTAGTTGCTAATTAATGGTGTATGAATATTTAGTTGTTATCTAATGGTGTATGAGCACCAAGTAGCTAATTAATGGTGTATGGGTATCTATTTGCAAACTAATGGGGTATGAGCATCTAGTTGCTAACAAATAGTGTATGAGCACCTAGTTGCTAACTAATGGTGTATGAGCACCAAGTGGCTAATTAATGGTGTATGAGTATCTATTTGCTAACAAATGGTGTATAAGCACTTAGTTGCTAACTAATGGTGTATGATCACCTAGTTGCTAATTAATGGTGTATGTGTATCTAGTTGCTAACTAATGGTGTATGAGCACCAAGTGGCTAATTAATGGTGTATGAGTATCTATTTGCTAACTAATGGTGTATGAGCACCAAGTGGCTAATTAATGGTGTATGTGTATCTAGTTGCTAACTAATGGTATATGAGCATCTAGTTGCTAATTGTGTATGAGTATCTAGTTGCTAATTAATGGTGTATGAGTATCTAGTTGCTATGTAATGATGTATGCGTAGTTGCTAATTAATGATGTATGAGCACATAATTGCTATGCAATGTATGAGCATCTATTTGCTATATAATGACTTGCAAGCTCGACCAGTGATCTCGGTCCTCACTAGGTATCCCATAATTCGGTACCTTTGCCGCTCTAGACGTAGTAAATGACTACAATATTTCGATATATCGGTACCTCGATGTGGTGTAATGATTGGGAAACTATTCACGCAGATCAATTACTATTGACTTCTATCTTTAATAGGCGCACCATGTTTGCAGGTTTGTACCAAATCAGCAACTTCGATCCTCACTATCTCATAGTTCATTCCTTGCGCCATGCAAAACTTAGAGGCGCGTGGTGTAATGGTTACCGTCATAGGAAATGGACACGGCGACGACGAGTTCAAATCCTGGATGCTGTTGTTTGCATTTCACATAGCGTTAATACTCTTGGGAAAGTTATGAATCCAAATGTATTCTTCCACCAGCTGAGGGTATATAAGTAGGGCAGACTGGACTCTATAACCATGCTAAGGCAACCGGTCTAGGAGAAGGAAAACTCCGAAGTCAAACCAAAGGGGCTCTCTTCTAGTTAGTTAAAACTACTTTAAGGGCCCCTCTTCCATATCGGCTGGGACTGTAGAATACGCTAACTGCACCTCTGCAGATGGGGTAAAATCTCCGCCCACCCCCACTACAATGATTGCCGACCCATGATGGTTAAGGACAAAATCCCGATGTCTGACCAGTCGATGACATGCAACACTCTACTTTGGCTCATAGGCTAGATGGGCGGCCGGAGATCAATCGGTTGATAACATCAAGCCCTGGCACATATATATGATTGTCCCAACCCTGTTCCACTTATGACAAATGCCGAACCTTTTTATCACATATGTGCTAGAAGGCGGTGCCTGAGGGTCGTAGTGTCCTGGCTATGACGCTAAACTGCATCTAGTGGTGAAGTTCCAATCCTGAAGTTCTGGAAAGTGCTGAGTAACCCATCATCGCCATTACTCTCAGGTCTACTCGGACCCGGAGTGGTAGTACCTGTTAGGGTTCCATCTATCGGTTGACTTGATATAAACCACCCAGGATACGTAGTTTCTCTAAAAAGAATGGACACTACTCCATCGTCTCTTGCAGACAGAAGGATCCCAATAACGACTTTTTAAACCAGCCATCTAAGGAGAGTATCTCTAACTGGCTTAACTTCATGGTGGTTGTATAATTCTCTTAAACTTTACCTAGCTGATCCTTTTCTAATCACTTAACAGCTCTACCTTGGCTGGCCACCCATCTAGAAGAAGGAAGAGTCCGATATAAAATTCCGCTGCTTAGCGGTTTTACTTCATTCCATGATGGCTAGGGGAGTAAATCTCGAAAACAAATCCGTGGTCGGAGTCCCTTAGGTGGTGTGATGCTGAACTCCAATGTTACCCAGCAACTCCTGCGACACCTCACCAAATTGCATTGGCCTCTAACCTTTCATTTGGATCTCAGCGGCAATGTGAAGAGGGGAGATTTGCTATCTGGACAACAGCTCATCCTCCATATCAAACCGCCCAGGCTACGTAGTTCCCATAAAAATGAACACTACTCCATCGTCTCTCACAGACGGAATGGATGCCAACAACGAATTATAAAGCCAGCCACCTATCGATATTATCTCTAACTGGCTTAACTTCACGGTGGCTGTATAACTCTCTTAAAATTCACCTGACTGATATTTTGTCTCTCTAAGGACATGTCCCACTCATATACATATGTCTACATCAAATACATTCTATTTCCCTTCTTTTGTTTTTCTCTGGTCGTATTCCCACTTAACAATTGTGTCACAGAGACTTCAAACGTCAAATTGGAAAAGTTGCACTAGAAAAGAATTGACCACTGTGTCACAAACAAAGCTGGAGGAATGAACTTAAACTTGAATTAGGAATTTTATTTTCTTGGAAATAGAAAAATCAATTTCTAATCACTTAACGACTTTTAAAACTAAGACTAAGTGAAACCCAATAAGGTTGTATTTTCTTTAACCGGATTCATTTTACAGATTTCTTCTTTAAAGCAAATAACAGACTCGTTAATTTATTTGCAAATTAATTATACAAATCAAAATAAAAAAGGTAAACAAATATTTTTCTTAATTTTGTTAGTGCAACGTTTAGATTTTTTTTCATTCGTTTTATGGTTAAAACTGTCAATTTTTTTTTAATAGAATATTTCAAAACTTCCCATTGCCAAAATCAGTCAGATGAAACCCATGAATTTTTTGTTTGTCGGTTTCTAGTTTTTGGTTTTCTAGAATGCTTAATCTTTTAAGTGAAAATTGTTTCCCGCGAATTCGAGGTCTTTATTGTTTGTTTGTTTGTTTTATTTTGTTTTATTTTGTTTTTTATTTGCTTGCTTTTTCTTTGTTATTCATTTGTGCTTTCTGTTTATTTATTTTTATTTTTATTTTTTTTTTTTTTTGTTTTTGTTTTTTGGAAGGGGTTCTATCTCGTCTTAATCTTCCATAAGTGTATCACATGACCAGATACCGTAAGGACGGCTAATCTGATTAGGTTGCCATCTCCGAAGAAAAGGCTTTTACTGATTGTTGATAGAAATTCTTCAAAGGGTTATTTTGGCACTACCAATTCCAGTTTTTTAGCAGACTAAGTATAAAATGAATGAATGGTTATTAAGTTGAACAACAGATGTAAAATATTCTCAAAATGTCTAATTTAGAAGCAACCGTATTGTCTTATTTCAAGAAACCTAATTAATCTTTATGTTTTTAACATTTGAGAGGTTATCAAACATTATATATACTAGCAAATTTATGCATCCTCCGGGTGCAAGTTTTTAAGTTTTAATATAATAAAATATCATGTTAAATTAGAAAGGCTAATAAAACTAAATAAGAATGCAGATGAAAAGATTTGGAACAGAGGGGGTATTATTGAAAAATAGAACAGCTTTGAAACTAACTCTTCATCATTTTCCATTACTCCGTCTTTCATTGGTAAATTTTTCCTAATTTAACTCTTTACTTAAAATAGGAAGTAAAGGATAATATTACAGTTATTTCTTCTTCTTAATGAATTTCTTTTAAGATTTATCCCAGAGATTTTTGCTCATATTCAATACGATAAAAAACAATTAGAAATCAATAATACTTAGCATATATTTATCAAAATCAATTTTTAAGATCAATATGCAAATTAGCCTTCCCATTCACACTGTAAACCACTATTTTGTTGTATATATAAATACAATTGCGTATTATTAGTATGTAGATATGGTCAACAGTCTTAATAATGTAAAACAATTTTATTATTCATTGAGGTTTAAAATAAAAATAAAATCATGAAGAATGTGATGTAAATAACTAAGGGAATTGTGACTTGAGTAGTGATTTAGTTTCGGTTACAGACAGACAAACACACAATCTCCATTATAATAAGATATATATATATATATATATATATATATATATATATATATTAAGATAGAGAAATCGTTTTTGGAACAAAATTATTTTTACTGTACTCTTTCGGAGCATGAAATGAATTAAATATCAAGAAATTGCAAATAGTAAGAAAGTGGAATAATTATTATCATCTCTTCGGCCGCATGAAAGAGGGTTTAAGAGGCAAACATAATTCCAGTGACGAGGAAATGAAATATGTAGTGAAGAAGTGGCTCAAAGAACAGTCAATAGAATTTTACGGGACAGGGATACATGCTCTTATTCAAAGTTGGAACATTGCTATTGAGAGAAACGATGACTATGTGGTGAAGTAGGGATGTGATTCACAGAGGACTAGCTTCATTTTGATGTATGATAACATGTTCTTGTGTTGGTAATTGTAGCTGTCTTAAATAAAATGACATTACTTTTTCACTCACCCTCGTACTTGTGTTGTAATACATAGAAAAGAAGCCAGATTTTTGGCCGAGAAATATCCCATTGACTCCATCGATTACTTCTTAAACTCAGGTAAAAACTAAGATTTCATGTTCTTAATTATTCAAGGTTAGCAAAGTCTGCCCACTGAATTATTGCCTCAAAACTTTCTACTTGCTTACTTGGTTGCTGGTTGTTTCGTTACATAGTATATATATTTACCAACCCCTCCACACAAGCAGGATGCGACCAAGGTCAATTTTTTAAGCGGGGTTTAACAGGTTTGAATTCAGAGTTTTTTTCCCCTAGACTGGTTACCTAGCCATGGTTAAAGAGCCCAGTCTACTCTGCTATTTGCCCATAGCTGGAAGGAGAATTGGATTCATACCTTTCCCAAGCGCCATGTGAAATTCAAACAGCTTCGTCCATGAATTGAACTCGGGTCGACGAGTCCATTTCCTACGACTCTAACCATTTCACCATGCGCCACATGGTATACATGGTATATCAACCCTCTCGGGTTATTTAGTGCCAAATCATCTTTTTTGACAGGGGGTGGGTATATATGATTTGTAAGTGAATAGTTTTGTTGTTAAATATTTGTTTATCAAGTATGTTGGCTGGTTGGCTGGTTGGTTGGTTGGATTCTACGGCATTTCAACACTTGGATTATTCCATGCCAAAAATATTTTGTTCCATTCATTCTTCTCGGGTATGCAATTTTTCGCCAACTCAATTTTTTAAACACGTTTTCATAGATTGGGCCCTAACTTGTATTACCATTCCGGGTCAGAGTGGAATTGGGAGTTATGGTGATAACTCATTAACAACCCGTCTTCGGGATGGGGGTCAGGTGTGATCCCAGGGGGCCTTCCCCCAGGCAACACCAGCCCCCTTGATTTAAAGGGAAGGGCTTGGTTTATTGTCCAGTGTCTGTGGCGCTCCCTTGAGGGGGAATGCTGACAGGATCTACGCATTTTTTGCACCTGCCACCCATGAGTTTCGGTTTGTGGTTAGTCCTACATTAAACGACCTTGTGTCATACACACATAAGTGGGCTGCGAGGTAAATAACTTCTACCATTCCGGGTCAGAATGGACTTGGGAGTTATGGCGATAAAGGGCACTCACATTCTTCAGAGCTCTAGAATAGAAACTTCACCGCTAGATACAGTTTAACGTCAAACCCAGGATACTAAGACCCTCAGGCACTGCCTTATAGTATATATATGATACCCTTGGGAAAGGTATGAATCCAATTGCTATGAGAAAATAGCGGGGTAGACTGGACTCTTTAATCATGGCTAGGTAACCAGTCTAGGAAAGGAAAACTCTTAATTCAAACCTGTTTAACTCCGCTTAAAAAATGACCTTGTGTCGCATCCTGCTTGCGCGGAGGGGTTGGTAAATATATATAGCATATATATGATACAAACTTTCCATTTGACTCATTCTCGAATGACCTTGTGCCTTACCAAGTTATATTTAGAAAATATCTATTTGTACTTACTGCGATGATTAAGATTTTGTCGCAGACCAATAATTGCTATGTGAAATTGATCTTCATCGCGCTCCGCAACCTTGTACCAAACGTAGTTAACTTAATGCAAATGTTTTCATCAACTTCTATTAACAAGAGGTCAGTTAAGATCAAATACGTCCCTTCAGCCCCCCCCCCTAATTTGAGAAAATACGAAAGAGAAAGTTAGACACTGATTATTATTCCATATTCTACCGACTTCATTATGTTTTAAACCGATCTTCTTCATGCGCCTCACAACCTTGTACCAACTCGGTTAACTTGATGCAAATGTTTTCAGCAACTTTTATTAACAAGGGATCATTTAAGATCAAATAAGTCCGTTACGTCTTCCCTAATTTGAAAAAAATACGAAAGAGAAAATTCGATGCTGATTGTTCTATATTTTACTGACTTCATTACGTTTCAAATGTTCTGCACATTGAGAAAATGTTGTTGTTGTTGTTGTTGTTGTTGTTTGCTGCTGCTGCTGTTTTAAATCGTAATTATTTATTTTCATTTTAATATTTATACCTATTTTATTTTTGAGATTCTTTTGACGATGTAGCATACATTGATTCTGTTTCTAATTCTTTCATCACCCCCACCCCCACCAAAGCCGCTCTCAATTGGGGACATAAGAAATTATTCTTTATGAGCAAATGGGAAACTGTTTTGATCGACGTGACGTCTATGTCCACGGGCAGAAGAGAGACGCCAAATATTAACAATAAAGAACTGTGGTTTCTTTCTTTCTATCTAACCATTCTTTCTTTTCTGAATGTTATCTTTCTTTTTTTTTTTAACCTTTTCAAAGGATTTTCTTTCTTACTTTCTTTCTTACTTTTTCCTTTCCTTTGTCCTTTTTTACTTTCTTTCTTTCTTTCTTTCTTTCTTCTTTCTTTGTCCTTACCGATCCTTTGTATTTTCTATTTATTTGTCCCTAACCGTTCTTTCTTTCGTTTTTTTTCGCTCTTTCTGTCTTTCTTTCTTTCTTTTTTTATCTTACCCTTCTTTTGTTTTTATCATTTATTTGTCCCTAACTTTTCTTTTCTTTCTTTCTTTCCTTTTCTTTTTTTTTTTTCCTTTTCTTTCTTTCTTTCTTTCATGTCCTTACCTTTCCTTTTTTAATTTATATCCCTAACCTTCTCTCTTTCTTTCTTTCTTTTTTTTTTATCTTACCCTTCTTTTGTTTTTATCATTTATTTGTCCCTAACTTTTCTTTCTTTCTTTCCTTTTCTTTCTTTTTTTTTCCTTTTTTTTTCTTTCTTTTCTTTCATGTCCTTACCTTTTCTTTTTAATTTTTATCCTAACCTATCTTTCTTTCTTTCTTTCTTTCTTTTTTTTTACCTTACCCTTCTTTTGTTTTTATCATTTATTTGTCCCTAACTTTTCTTTCTTTCTTTCCTTTTCTTTCTTTTTTTTTCCTTTTTTCTTTCTTTCTTTCTTTCATGTCCTTACCTTTTCTTTTTTAATTTTTATCCCTAACCTATCTTTCTTTCTTTCTTTCTTTTTTCTTTGACCTTACTCTTCTTTTGTTTTTATCATTTATTTGTCCCTAACTTTCTTTCTTTCTTTTTATTTCCTTTTCTTTCTTTTTTCTTTCCTTCTTTCCTTTTTCTTTCTTTCTTTGTCCTTACCTTTCCTTTTTTAATTTTTATCTCTTACCTTTCTTTCTTTCTTTCTTTCTTTCTTTCTTTGACCTTACTCTTCTTTTGTTTTTATCATTTATTTGTCCTAACTTTTCTTTTTTTTCTTTCTTTCCTTTTTTTCTTTCCTTCTTTCTTTCTTTTTTCTTTCATGTCCTTACCTTTCCTTTTTAATTTATATCCCTA
>CM042149.1:17179180-17201680 GCA_023376005.1 Doryteuthis pealeii
CAAATACAAGTCAACAATGATTTATCTCAGAATATCAGATTCAAATTTGTGCAATTATAAGCATTTATTAAAGCAAAACAACCGAAAATCAATAAAATACGAGGGTGAGTCAAAAAAGTAATGCCATTTTGTTGTCTCTCAATAGCAATGTTCCACCTTCAAATTAGAGCATGTATCCCTGCCCCGTAAGTGACACTTACGAGGGTGAGTCAAAAGTAATGCCATTTTGTTTAGGACAGGTATAATTACCAACACAGGAACATGTATCAAGCGGGCCTGGTGTGAATCACACCCCAACTCAACCGTTTCTATCAATAGCAATGTTCTACCTTTAAATGAGAGCATGTATCCCTTCCCCGTAAAAATTCTGTTGACTGTTCTTTGAGCCACTTCTTCACTACATATTTCACTTCCTTTTCATTGGAATAATGTTTGCCTCAGAGTATCATCTCTTCGGTCCCATCAAAGAGGGTTTGAGAGGCAAACATTATTCCAGTGACGAGGAAGTGAAATCTGTAGTGAAGCAGTGGCTCAAAGAACAATCAACAGAATTTTACGGGGCAGGGATACATGCTCTCATTCAAAGTCGGAACATTGCTATTGATAGAAACGGTTGAGCAGGGGTGTGATTCACAGAAGACCAGCTTCATTTTGATGTATGATACATGTTCCTGTGCTGGTAATTATACCTGTCCTAAACAAAATGGCATTAATCTTTGACACACCCTCGTAAGTTTCAATTCAATTTAGAAACCGGTATTCCAAAATGCACTTAACTCTTAGAAAATAAGGACTTCACCAACATGTGACACAAGTTTCACAGGGATATGTGCGGTAAAGTAAGGAGCTGATGGTAGGTGTGGCGCTCCACCTCAGATGCTATAAATAATCTCCTTGGTCTAGCGCTAGTGAAAAGGGGATAGACTCCCTCGCTGTATGGCTCATACCGACATTAGGCCGCCTCGACGACTTTTCCTATACTTACATAGATATAGCATTAAAATTTCACTTTAAAATTTCCGGCATATGTAAATCTCAAAATGAAACAAATCAATACGCCACAGCTTTTCCCCTTTACTTAGGCGGTGCTGGGTAGCCACTTCTAGTCTATACATAAGTGGTGTCAGCATACGCATAGGTAAAGAAATCACGGACTACTATCGACAGTTTATTGACGGTATAGAAATCTGATCTTGCTGACAGAGTAAAACGGGAATATTTCCAAGCGGGGTCAGTACTACTGTACGGCTGCAACCGTTTGGACTCTAAAGAAATTTACAGGGTTTATAACTGTTATATATATAGTGACTAACATGTTGGACTGTGACATCATAGTAAGAAAGTTCAAGCTCCAGTTACACTATTATATTTACTTTTAGACTAATACCGTTGGGAAAGTGTTATGTACCCTACATATGAACAATAATGGGTATGTCCCAGTGCTCATAAATACAGAAGTATTATTTTGACTGAGAAGTCTTATACTACTAGTAGTGGTTTACCTTTCTTCATGCTGCTGGCAAGTATTGTATTTGTCAATGTTATAAAGATTCATTTCATTTTCAACCTCCATTTGGTTATTTCTCATTTAGTAACCTTTGTTATGTTACAACAATAACTTAAAGAATACATAAAGTGAAACTGGAAGTCTTCAAAGCTGTAGCTGTATTGGTATTATTGCATGTGTTATATAGCAAGATTCGTTTTATATGTACTTGATATGCATCTGGTCTTCTCAGCACCAAATAAACATATGTTATATACCCTCGTTGACATCGTACCTCGGGTAGATAAACAAGAGAGATGACTCGGTGATAGAGAGAGGCATTAGAGAGAGACAGCATTGTGACTTACTTGCTTCCATTTCTTCTTTCTATCTTCTTCCTTTTGGCTATGATCATCTAGTCACCATGTTTCATCTTTACTTCTTTGGCCGGTCGTGTTGTCGTGTTGTCTTTTCTAAGGGCTTCTTTCGGGGCTAGTTCTTTTAAAGTCATGCAAATAATATGGTGAAAAGGTTAGATGGAAACTACATAAGGATGCTGCATACTGTCTTGAACAAATCTTGGCAGCATCACCCTGTAAGATCCAAAGGTTATGACAAAGTCATAACACGTTGGAACGCAAACAAACTCCGACACAGGTTGAGGGACAAAACATTTTATATAACAGCACAGAATAAACAGGGTACATAATACATACATACATAAGTAATATAAAGTTACATGTAAAAGGGATAAACATAAAAACACAGACATGAGACTAAGAATAGTCCATGCTGGGAAATCACTTACAGTGATGTAAGGGGGGGGCCAAATCTCCAACAAGAAAGGGGTAGTCATAAGACTACCTCATTGTGTCTCGTAGGTCGAGCAGCAGGAAAAGAGGAAGAGAAGTTCAAATCAGCCGCTTAAATACACGAGGCCCCTAGCGGGAACCAGCGACACTAAACGGGCAGACAACTCCCCAGGCAAATACGAAAATAACTCCTACAACCCCATGAAACAGTAACTGTACGGCCATTTATCTCCCATCAATACTATCCAAATATTTTCACTATTTCTTTCTCGTTAATGACTGATAATGGTCGAAAATATTTGGAATCTATAGATCTATAGAACTTCGAGCGGTTCTTACATAATTTCGATCCTACACCAACTGCAAACCACTCTGACCCGGAGTGGTGGTACCTGTTAGGGTCCCATCAATGGGTTAAGTAGAAAATAATTAGTTGTAAAAATGTGTTTAAAAAATGAATACCCATCAAGAATGAATAAAACAAAAACGTCTTCGGCATAAAATGACCCAACAAGGATTTACATGCCGTAAAACTCAACTAACCAACAACAACAAAAAATGAGTTAAGCTTAAAAGTTGTTATAGGTGATATACCCTATAGACTAATGGAATGCGCCGACTGTTACTATAAGTAACAGGGACAATTATGGCTTGAAGAGTAAGCCAATGCGAGTCAGCTCATAGCTATATTGTCGGACGTATTTCGCACTTCTCTGTACTGTAATTGACTACTCTTTTGTTTATACATGTTCCTACATTTGTTACCCGTCGTTTTGTTCTTATTTGACCCCTTAAAACCCCAAAACAAAAGTGTATATCATACTTAGTTATATAAGATACCTATAAGAAAATCTGCATCTTAGAGATAATCTATCACAACAAATATATATTAACATGTTTACTTTGGTTTGGTGTGGTTTATTTGTTTAATGGCATATCAACTCCTCATGAATTATCTAATGCCGTAATTTGGTTCACTTGTCGAGAGGTAGAATAATTTCCCCACAAAAAGTTGGACTAGACTAGACTTAAATAGTAACATAATGACTACACGAGGTATTCGTAGCTAGTCTTGCTAGCAACATACTAGTCATTACTGTTTTGAAAAACTGTGGCTTTTTTATGTGTAGCTGGGGCATTTCTTCTAACTTCTGTTGACTGGTATAGTTCTGTTATATATATATATTTCCCAACCCCTCCGCACGAGCAGGATGTGACACAAGGTCAATTTTTAAGCGGAGTTTAACAGGATTGAATTCAGAGTTTTCCTTCTCCTAGACTGGTTGCCTAACCAAGGTTAATGAGCCCAGTCTGACCCACTATTTTACCCATAGCTGGAAGGAGAGTAGGATTCATACCTTTCCCAAGGATATTCTGTTATAAGTCTGGTTCTTCTTGAGGCCGGTCTGTTGTTGATTGGTCTGATTATGCCAAAGTTGTCATTAGCTCTTATAGAGACAACGCATGGAAGTGCGTGGTGTAATGGTTAAAGTCATGGGAAATGGACTCGTCGCCCTGAGTTCAAACCTTGGACGTGTTAACTGGGGAAATTAAAGCTTTATTATAAGAAACACCAAGTCTTGTTGTTAATTAAATGGTAAAACAAGAAAGTTTCCAGCCCAGCCCTTTAAGAAGAATTAACAAAGAAAATCAAACCTAGCCAAACGCCTTGAAGAGAGGTCAGCCCAAAGAATATGGAGGCCGAAGTAGAAGCAGTAAGCTACGAGTCAGTAACCAGAAGTGTAGCAAGTAAGACCACCTATCGTCTCTATCATCTCTAATCTATCATAACTATCCGTCTGTCTCTATTATATACCGGTCGATATAGGTTATATAGGGATCGAATTAATACAATTCTAAGTAACTATCATATATAGGTTGCAGGTAGGAAGCGCGTGGTGTAATGGTTAAAGTCATGGGAAATGGACTCGTCGCCCCGAGTTCAAATCCTGGACGTGGTAATTGCATTTCACTTAGCGCTAATACCCTTGGGAAAGGTACGAATCCTACTCTCTCTCTCTCTCTCTCTCTCTCTCTCTCTCTCTCTCGAGCTACGGGTAAATAGTCGGGCAGACTGGGCTCTTTAACATTGGTTAGACAACCGGTCTAGGAGAAAGAAAACTCTGAATTCAAACCTGTTGAACTCCGCTTAAGAAATTGACCTTGTGTCGCATCCTGCTCGTGCGGGGGGGGGGTAGATATATTGAGACAACACAAGGCATGTATTTTTGAGATCACCGTTCTTGCATGGTTTTTCCTGTACAAAAAGGTAATAAACCTTATTGTTAACTATTCCCGATTTTAATGTTGTTTTGAAAACTCACTCACAACACTTGTAAATGTTTGATTGTAATCATAATTATATTTTCAATGTTCCAATGCATTTTTAATTGGTCTTTATTATTTGTGTATATTCATTTGTTTGCACACAGATATATTGTTGTATATTGATAAACCATTGTCTTTTTGTTCTCTTTTTGTGGGGGGTATTCTGGTTAGATTTTTAATTAAAAATTCATTATATATATATATATATATATATATATATATATATATATTGAATTTCAACGATGTATATATATTATATACACACACACACACATATATATATATATATATATATATATATATATATATATATATATATATACATCCGTAATATATTTACGAATATGTTTAGCTGCTAATTATTTTGTTTTTCATTTACGTTAGAGTTAATCTGATACAGCTTAGCCAATTAATTTGTGAATGTAAAAAATATTTCTGATTAATTATCTCAGAGTTAAAATGCAGAAATAATTATCAGTTTGCTTAGGTACAAAATATTTATTTATTTATTTCTAAAACGATAGATAGATAGATAGATAGATAGATAGATAGATAATGTGAACAGGCTGAGATAGATAGATAAATGTAAACAGAGTGAGATAAATAGATAGATAGAAAATAGATAGATAGATAGATAGATAGATAGATAGATGAGAACACGCTGAGCTAGATAGATAGATAGATAGATAGATAGATAGATAATGTGAACAGGCTGAGATAGATAGATAAATGTAAACAAGGTGAGATAGATAAATAGATAGATAGATAGAAAATAGATAGATAGATGGGAACACGCTGAGATAGATAGATAGATAGATAGATAGATAGATAGATGTGAACAGACTGAGATAGATAGATAGATAGATAGATAGATATTAACAGACTGAGCTGAATAGATAGATAGATAGATAGATAGATAGATAGATAGATAGATAGATAGATGTGAACAGACTGAGATAGAGAGATAGATAGTTAATTAGATAGATAGATAGATAGATAGATAGATAGATACATACATACATACATACATACATAGTTAGATATATATTAAGAGACTTGGACAGAGAGAAAGATAATTATAGAAACTATTTGTGTGTTCAAATGCATGTAAAGTTTCAATTTACAAAATAGTATTTAACAAAATGAAACCTTAAACGAACGAACAGCAAATTGGTTGGTCTCAAGATTATCATGATTCGTTTATTCTTAAAAAACACGCATACTTCCCCGTGACTTAACCAGTCAAACATAGACATACAGGTGCCGTGAGTAAAGGGTTAATAAAAAACAAATTATTGCAAACGGTGATAGTTTGACATGTGAAACTTGCAATTGTTCACTGACATGTGTTACATAATTATTAGATTCCTAATATTTATGTACAGTAGTGTAGAAATCAAAAATGGCTCTTATAAGTTGCAGCCGGTGGCCTTGAAGGATGAGTGACAAGGCTTGACCTCATCCTGCTCCTTCCGGTGGATACCGTGAGAATCGGTGGAGAAGACCCTCTTCCGGTTTAGATTAGAAAGATATGTTTAGTGAGATCGGCCAAAACCCACGACGGTGGTAAGTCGTGTTATGCACGGTGCCGACTCAATCTGCGCAGGTAGTCTGGTGGGGATTTCAGAATAAAATATGATCTAAGTTAAATCGAAGTCTTGTGTTATTATCTAAAAACTACCAATGACACAGGGCTTCTGATAAAGAGAAATCCCCAATGGAAGACCAGACACGAAGACGAAGTCCCCAAGACGAAGTCCAGACGCTAGAAGAGACGCTGGAAGAAGAATAATAGAAATAAGAAAGTAAGGAAAGAGAGTATACAACACATGGAGTCAAAATTTTAGCGGAGAGGCCTATTGTCGGTATGAGGGAGTGTATCACCTTTTCGCTAGCGCTGGACCAAGGAGATTGTTTTGGCTGAGATGGAGCGCCACATCTACCATCACCTCCCCACTTTACCACACAGATGAGATTACCCAATATGTGCTACTCATATGCTGAGTTGACGGGAACCGGTATCGAACTCAAAATCTTGCGATTCCAAGGTGGGTGCTCTACCGACTGAGTTAAAAGAAGTAACTGCCAAATTTTTATATACTTTCACCCACCCACCCATTAATACACATACATATGCACATATACATACACACACATATATATATATTAATATAGATAATATGGGTGCTATATCTATAAGTAAACAGTGCTCAATATCGTGGATAAAGCATTTATATCTAAGTTAGGATAGCGTAGACATTGATCCAACGTCACTTGGCTACTGACGGTTTCTGGCTTATGCGATTATTTAAACCAAGACTTGAATAATTGCATAAGCGTAAAAATTTCAGTAACCAACCGCCGTTAATACCATGTCCACTTTATCCTAACATATATATATATATATTATATATATTATATATATATATTATGGACTCTCCCGTCGATTTTCGACGCATGAGGGTTCACACACACAATGAACACCCACACAGTGATTTGTTTATAGTCGTGAAGGCTTGTGTTGGACCGTTTACACTTTTTGAATAAGAAAGAATTGGTGCATCACGGGTTGCCACAAACCCAATCAACGACCGACCTCGGGAATTTTGAATTCAGAGTTATCCCTCTCCTAGACTGGTTACCTACCCAAGGCTGAAGGGCCCAGTCTGCCCTCCTATTTAACACATAGCTGGAGGGAGAATATATGGATTCATACTTTTCCCAAGGGTATTAGCGCTATGTGAAATGCCAACAGCTTCGTCTAGGAATTGAACTCGAATCGGCGAGTCCATTTCCCACGACTCTAACCACTAGCCCACGCGCCTCTCTCTCTCTCTCTCTCTCTCTATATATATATATATATATATATAGATAGATAGATAGATAGATATCAATGTGTAAGGTTGGCACTATTATACAAGAAGAAGCGGTAGTCATCCAATGTACAGTGTTATCAAAAGAGTGCTCAATATCTGTGATAGAGGGTTAATAGATAGATAAATGAATAAATGTGTTAGTTTATATTTTTATTTGCATTGGAACAATTTTGCTACCATTGGTTTCTTGCTCTGTGGCAGTCATCAATGCAAATAATTATAAACTAAAACACACACATATATATATATATATATATATATATATATATATATATATATATATATATATAGTTTTTTGAATAAGATGGTAAAGGTGAAGGCCTTTTCCTCCATCCGCTTATCAGGAAGGAAACGATGAAAATTGTGAACAGTTAAAAAGAATTTATTGAGTTGAGTTCAAAACAAAAATATTTTAAAAGAGTAAAATAAGCGCTTCATTGAAAAAGAGAATGAGATAAACTTTCTATTTTTGATAAGAATCGGAATTGTTCAAAATAGAAGTGTTTAGGAACAGATGAAATAAAAAATACTTGTATCCAATTGTACTGTGTGCAAAAAAAATGTTAGGAAACGACCACACAAAAATGCATATATTAACGTACAATAAACACGATTCTCTAAACTGTTTGTATGAAATAACCCTAAACGAGTTGACATGACATTAAAATTAATTTTATGGTCCTGTTTAAATGTAAGATGATTTATTAGAAAACGATTTATTCATCGAAAGTTTCGTAACGGAATAAAGAAAGAAAATGGTGGAAGTATAAATATGTTTGACCACAAAGAACAGCTGCAAAGGATTATGGGAAAAATGTTTATTTCTTTTTTGTTTTTTTGTTTGTTTTTTTTTTGTTTTGTTTTGTTTTGTTTTTGTTTGTTTTTTTTTTGTTTTTTTGGACACACAATCGATTACTGCAGTGGAATCCCCTCCTGATTTTCTACTGTTATCGATTTGTATTGTTTCAAATTGAAAGCCTTGTCAAAATGTTTTGGTTAATGAATGAATTCTCTCTGAATAATTTCCGGCTTGTATTTCTTTTGTCTGCTTTTAGAAAATTGGCAAAAGGAATTAAACAAACCGAAACTGGCCACACTACCTAAGATTTTTTTCCCTCAATTCGTTCAAGCTGTCAACGGTTCGCATTGACTGCTGAATTATGTCCAAGAGTCTTAAAAGAATGAGACAATAGTGACAGATTGTCATTAAGTTGAGATTCTAGAACAAAGCAAAAGAAAAGATCCTTTAAAACCCGGCAGCATTTATTCGATTGAAATTTTCTTTGACATTTTAGCTGGAGTCCTACAAGGGAATAGATTAGCGCCATTAATATTTATAATATGCCCAGACTACGTATAGCGTTCCAGAGATGCTGATAGGTACGCGTCCTGCGTCCCTGACGCACAAAAATCTAAAAGGACGCAGTAAAATCGTACCCATGCGTCTCAGTGTTTTTCTTTTTCTTCCCATTTTGAATTTCAACGAATTTTAAGTCAAAATGTATAATTCGTAGGTTGCCTCCAAATTATGACTGTGGTCTAGCACAGTCATAATTCGGAGGCAACTTACGAATTATGTAACACGTAAATTCTAACCAAACAACATAGAGTCACTCACATAGGCATGTGTATTTGTATATGCATACAGTCCTAGTCACCATTGTTGTTGTTGTATTTTATTGTATATAAGGTGTGTGCCAGTTCCCCGCTTATACTTATAGATGGGCCATGGTCACGTGATTGACTCTTCTAACCAATCACTGGCAGTACTAGTGGCCTGATAAGATAATTAAACTCCCCATAATGGTCACGCATCAAATACACTCTTTGACGACGGACGCATATATATATTTACCAACCCCTCCGCACGAGCAGAATGCGACACAAGGTCAATTTCTTAAGCGGAGTTTAACAGGTTTGGATTCAGAGTTTTCCTTCTCCTAGACCGGTTGTCTAACCAAGGTTAAAGAGCCCAGTCTGCCCTACTATTTACCCATAGCTGGGGGGAGAGTAGGATTCATACCTTTCCCAAGGGTATTAGCGCTAATTGAAATGCAATTACCACGTCCAGGATTTGAACTCGGGGCGACGAGTCCATTTCCAATGACTTTAACCATTACACCACGCGCTTCCTACGACGGACGCATATAGGATTGCCGGGATCTTTACCAATACTCATGAAGGACTTATACGATTACCAGTAACTCAGGACACTTTAGTAACCAAAGGATTCACATTGTCGACCGACTCTTCATCAAGGATTCCACCAGATAAACGCTTCTGCTATAAGGCCAAGCAATGGCCCTTAAACACTTAACAATTGTCATCCTTTGTTTTTTTTTATATCTTCAGAGATAAACGGAAGATAGACAAATTCATTAAACTTTTATTTGCTATTCTGTATTAACTATGAAACCAAAGTTGATTCATTTGATTTGTTTGAGTTTTTTTTTAATTGAATTCCCAATAAGAATGAAAAAATCAAATGTCATCGGAAAAAAAAATTAGTTTAAAAAAAAAATTGAGTATCCAATAAGAATGAATAAAACAAACGTCGTTGACAAAAAAATATTTTTAGTTAAAAAAAAATTGAATACCCAATAAGAACGAATCAAACAAACGTCATCGGAAAAAAATGTAATCTTTAGTTTTAAAAAAATTGAATACCCAATAAGAACGAATCAAACAAACGTCATCGGAAAAAAAATGTAATCTTTAGTTTTAAAAAAATTGAATACCCAATAAGAATGAATCAAACAAACGTCTTCAACAAAAAAATTAATTTTTAGTTAAAAAAAATTGAATGCCTGTTATAAGTGATATACCCTATAGACTATAGTGGAATGCGCCAACGGTTACTATAAGTAACAGGAACAATTATGGTTTGAGGAAACCAATGCGAGTCAGCTCGTAACTCTATTTGGTCGGACGCAATTCCCACTTTCTTTTCTGTAATTGTCTACTCTTTTGTTAATACATTTTCCTACATTTGTTACCCGTCGTTTTGTCTTATTTTGACCCTTTAAAACCCCACAACAATACCCAATAAGAATGAATAAAACAAACGTCTTCAACAACAAAATTAATTTTTAGTTAAAAAATTGAATACCCAATAAATGAATAACAAACGTCATCAGCAAAAAAATTAGTTTTAGTTTTTAAAAAATTGAATACCCAATAAGAATGAATAAAACAAACGTCATCAGCAAAAAAAATTAGTTTTAGTTTTTAAAAATTGAATACCCAATAAGAATTCATCAGCAAAAAAAATTAGTTTTAGTTTTTAAAAAAATTGAATACCCAATAAGAATGAATAAAACAAACGTCATCAGCAAAAAAAATTAGTTTTAGTTTTTAAAAAATTGAATACCCAATAAGAATGAATAAAACAAACGTCATCAGCAAAAAAAATTAGTTTTAGTTTTTAAAAAATTGAATACCCAATAAGAATGAATAAACAAACGTCATCAGCAAAAAAAATTAGTTTTAGTTTTTTCAAATTGAATACCCAATAAGAATGAATAAAACCGTCTTCAACAACAAAATTAATTTTTAGTTAAAAAAATTGAATACCCAATAAGAATGAATAAAACAAACGTCATCAGCAAAAAAAATTAGTTTTAGTTTTTAAAAAAATTGAATACCCAATAAGAATGAATAAAACAAACGTCTTCAACAACAAAATTAATTTTTAGTTAAAAAATTGAATACCCAATAAGAATGAATAAAACAAACGTCATCAGCAAAAAAAATTAGTTTTAGTTTTTAAAAAATTGAATACCCAATAAGAATGAATAAAACAAACGTCTTCAACAACAAAATTAATTTTTAGTTAAAAAAATTGAATACCCAATAAGAATGAATAAAACAAACGTCATCAGCAAAAAAAATTAGTTTTAGTTTTTTAAAAATTGAATACCCAATAAGAATGAATAAAACAAACGTCTTCAACAACAAAATTAATTTTTAGTTAAAAAATTGAATACCCAATAAGAATGAATAAAACAAACGTCATCAGCAAAAAAAATTAGTTTTAGTTTTTAAAAAATTGAATACCCAATAAGAATGAATAAAACAAACGTCTTCAACAACAAAATTAATTTTTAGTTAAAAAAATTGAATACCCAATAAGAATGAATAAAACAAACGTCATCAGCAAAAAAAATTAGTTTTAGTTTTTTAAAAATTGAATACCCAATAAAATGACTAAAACAAACGTCTTCGGCAAAGATCTTAATACCCAACAAGAATGAATAACAAAATGTTTACTGCATAAAATAACCCAAGGGTTGATATGCCGTAAAATACAAGCAAGCAACCAACTAACTATTTATAGGGTTTCATTATCGATCTACACGCCGGATTAACACAATGTATCTTTATCGAAATTTCTATCCATCTTTCTTTGGTGCCAATTACTGTCTTCCATTATCCTCCATCCTCTGCCCTTTTTCATTACACATCGTTCACATCCCGTCGTCCACTTGAACAACTCCATCAACGAATCTAACACTTCAGTTTTGCTTTTCTAAGGAATCTTGTTTCGATTACAATTCTTTACAAATATCATTTTCCAGCAAAGTTTTTGAAAACAATTTTGTCAATTCCCTTGCAGACAAAAATCACTTCTCAAAATTTAATTTAAATTTGCCTATCATCAGTTCTTCAAATGACAAAAAAAAAACATTTTTGCCGATTCGTCAAGAAGTAATTATTATATCGACGCCATTTTAGGACAATAGCGAGTTGCAAAAATTAGGAGACAACAAGAGGTTGATACCATATAGATGGGTCATAGATTGAAAGCACTATATATATATATATATATATATATATATATGAGAAGTAAACAAACAGACGATGTTTGTGATATGGCTATTTTCAGCCGACAATATTTGGGAGAATATGTGCTTAATTGAAGTCGAACCTAATTTTTTGAAAGTTAATTCATTAATAATTAATTAGGCAGGATTTACCTATTTAAATGTAAGGCTAAACAAATCGAGAAAAATCAATCTCTGTATGTACATTTCGGCCTATTATGCCTCATCAGCAGAGCTATAGATACGAACAGGTTTCGAATCACACACGGGGCGGTCTTCGTATCTATAGCTCTGCTGATGAGGCCTAATAGGCCGAAATGTACATACAGAGATTGATTTTTCTCGATTTGTTTAGCCTTACATTTAAATAGGTAAATCCTGCCTAATTAATTATTAATGAATTAACTTTCAAAAATTAGGTTCGACTTCATTTAAGCACATATTCTCCAATATATATATATATATATATATATATAATATATATATATATATATATATATGGAGATAGGATGGATTAGTAGAATCCGACAGTATGAGGTAGTAGAAGGATGGTGAACAAGAAATGAAAACTCAAAACAAATCAGAGTTGAAACGTTTCGTCCGAATTCATACGGACAATATCGGCCAAAATCACTTCTCAAAATTTTGACCGATGATGTCCGTATGAATTCGGACGAAACGTTTCAACTCTCTGATTTGTTTTGAGTTTTCATTTCTTGTTCACCATCCTTCTACCTACCTCATATATATATATATATATATATATATATATATATATATGTGTGTGTGTGTGTGTGTGTGTGAAGAGAAAAATGGAAGTGAATCCACCGGTATGTAATATAGTGAACAATTTGAAAAAACACAGGTTCAATAAAATGAGTGATATTTATTCAGCCAACGCTGCAGTGTTTCAATCTGTTTGGTAGATCTTCTTCAGGGATTTTGTTGATTTAAGAAAAAATAAAATATATCACAGATAATAAGGAGACTGTGAGAGTCTTTTGTTGATCAGTCTGTTTAAAAATGTTTGAATGAAAAATCAGCGCTTTTAGAATTGTTTGAAAATTATGAACGCTGAAATAAACGGTTTTGAAGATGACATCGAACATTCTCTTACGTGTGTGTGTGAGAGAGAGAGAGAGGAAGAAAATGTGTATGAAAATATATATATTATATGTGTGTGTGTGTGTGTGTGTGTGTGTGTGTGTGTGTGACCCCAAGATCAGGTGAAGAAATGTTCCTTGCGACGTAGTAGTTTTTTAAGTGTCGTAGATTACAGAGCTCAATGTGTGCTCTTATTGTCAGTCACAGGCCAAAATTATATCAGGAAAAAAATAGAAGATTTAGATTTTTAGCATTATGGACTATTTTAGGGAACCTAAAGAAATTGTCTAGTAGTCCCATCATCAGATGCAAAAAAAATGAAAAAAGAAAAATTTTAAACAGACTGAATAACAAGGACTACCACTCGCTTTTCTCGTTATTCTGTGATAAACATTTCTTATTACCTTCCATATACCAACAAATGCCCTGAAGATGATCTAATTAATAGATCGAAACACTGCAGCCTCGGCCAATAAACTCACCACTTAAATCATTTAAACCTGTGTTTTTTCATTCTTTCTTAATATACTACATACTGTCGGATTCATTCCTTTTCTTCACACACACACACACACACACACACACACACACACACACATATATATATATATATATATATATATATATATATATATATATATATATATATATATGGGGGTGGCTCAGTCGGTAGAACGTCAGCTAGAAACCACAAGCTTCCTAGTTCGATACCGACCCTCACCAACTCAGTATATGAGTAACATAGGATCTGTGTGGTAAAGTAAGGAGCTTATGATAGGTGGGACGCTCCACCTCAGACGCAAAAATAATCTCCTTGGTCTAGCACTAGTGAAAAGGGGATAGACTCCCTCGCTGATTGGCTGATGCTGACTTTAGACCACCCCAACGACTTATATATATATATATTGTAGAAGATGAATTTATTTTTTACTAAAGTCTTTCCTTCTTTAGATATATTTTCTATCAAAATCACGAATTTTGTAAATTTATCTTCGTCAATCAAAGACGACTGAAGAGGCCACCAAATATCTTCTTTCAGCTATCACGTTGCTTTTTCAAACTCTTTAATGTTGCTTATTTCTTTTTGTTTGTTTTGTTTTTTTAATTGCTTTTTGTTTGGTTTTGTTTTCTTTATTTCTTTCTGGACAAATCTGAGCAAATTCATAGCGACTCTATTCTTTCTCTGAATGAAAATATTTTAATCTCACATCTTTAAAAAAAAAAATGGTATTTCTATATTCGAAGAAAAACTGGAATCCCAATTTTCATTCTTCAAAAGAATCATTAAAAGACACGTCCTTCTTTGCAATGACTGCAGAATTCTTTCAAATTGCAGAATTATTTATTTACGTTTACCAAAAAAAAAAAAAAAAAAGAAGATTTTTTTTAAAAATCGGACAAACAACATTTCTGGAGATCCAATTACGTAAGGAAGTGTCGTTTTCTTTAAACATGCTTCGAAATCAAATTATTCGGAAATATATATATATATATATATATATATATATATATATATATATATAAAGAATGTGTGTCAAAAAATATCGAGATTGAAGCTGTATTTACCAAAATATAAATGAACATTGTATGGAACGTTAATTTTTTTCAGAATACAAGGTGTGTCAAAAAAGTACCAAGTTTAAAACTGTATTTACCATGATAGAAGTTAACAGTGAATGGAACGTTAATTTTTTTCAAAATACAAGGTGTGTCATAAACGTGTCGAGTTTGAAGATGTATTTACCAAGATACAAAGGAACAATGAATTGAACCGTTTTTTTTCAGAATACAAGGTGTGTCAAAAAAGTACCAAGTTTAAAACTGTATTTACCATGATATAAATTAAAAGTGAATGGAACGTTAATTTTTTTCAAAATACAAGGTGTGTCATAAACGTGCCGAGTTTGAAGATGTATTTACCAAGATACAAAGGAACAATGAATTGAACGTTGATTTTTTCAGAATACAAGGTGTGTCAAAAAGTACAAAATATCTCGATACTTTTTTTACACACCTTGTATATATATATATGTATATACAGGGGGCGAGCGTGTTTGTGTGTGTGAGAGTGTGTATTTATGTGTGTATATGTTTATGTGGGTTTGTGTGTATAGGGTGGAGCAGAACTTAATGTCGCGTATGATATTATTGGCTTACATAGAAAATCTGCCCCACCCTTTGTATGTGTATGTGGTGTGGTAAATGTTATTGTGTGTACGTGTGTGAATATATGCAAGAGATATATCATAATGTATGTGTGTTTGTATGCAAGAAAAACAAAGATACATATGATAAAACAGAGACAAACAGTTACAAAAACATAGGAATAGACTGATATAGATGAATAGATAGATAGATCCCGTGTCACTTTCCTAAGCCATTGATACCTGCCATTAAGGAGTGGTGTTTTAACTATTAAATACATGCATTTGTTTATATATTTTACGATCACCTTATATATATATATATATACCCAAACTTGTTGGTAAATCCTCGCAGTGAGAAAAAAACCGGCAAATAGTTTGATTGTAAAAATATACTACCAAACATCACCTGGGTAAAAAAAATTTGGAAAAAAAAAAGACCAAGATAATCGTACCAACCAAAAATAATCTATTGATACAATACTTGGCCAAAAGAAAAACAATTTATATATATATATATATATATATATATATATATATATATATATATATTCATACAAACACTGCTAGGATATACTAAAGCTAATAAGTAAAGCACTAAGCGAAACTTTAAGTAGGTTTATCTGACTCATTAGGCATATCTTTATATATATATATATATATATATATATATATATATATATCACTGACCTACACCTTGACTACCAAATTTTTTCAAAGGCAATAAATTGACCCATAAAAAATACCATACCCCATAAATTAAACCCATCCCTTCTTTTTTTTCTTCCCCTTTCTATACCACACACCCAAACCCTCCCTCTTTTCATCCCTTACCAGCACCAAAACATTACCTTTTCAGTAAAAAGCATTTGTCTTCAGAATAAATTCTGAGGAAGCTCCACTAAAACCGAGGCGAAATATCAATTGAATTTACTTGCTGTGTTGTTATATCCACTTTTCCTCTATTTTCAACCACATTTTGTCGGATTTACTCATTCCTTCACACCTCATATATATATATATATATATATATTATATATATATATGTGTGTGTGTGTGTGTGTGTGTGTGTGTGTGAGTCTGTGACTGTGTCTGTGTCTGTGTGTCCGTGTGTGTGACGTAGCGTCATTATCTGATATTTTTATCAATTTTAGCCAAATTTGGGGATAGGGCAGATAAAAATACACCCTTTTCTCAACAACTGAATTTGAGAGATAATCAATTAAAGTGTAGGTTAACTTGTCAAAAAATGTCTTTTTGACGTCATGCTGACGTCATACTGACGTCATGAATCGTAGGAAATTGGCTGCACATTTTAAAGCCAAATCTTGTCTCAGAAGACGGTATTTCAACTGAAAAAGCTTTCATTAGTGGAAAGAGCATTATATGAGCTTTTCGAAAATCGCCTGGAACTTGTTTTTATCTTTTTCCCATTCCCTGAGAAAATTTTGGGATTTTTTTCTAAAACCGAAATTTAAAACGATGCATACGAGAATAAATTGAAAGCTTTGGGCCAACCCAGGACTTTTGTAGCTCAATTATTATTAACGTATGGAATTGTGTTTAGGCTAGATTAAAAAGTCAAATCACAAAAAGGTTGCTCGGTTATTTTCTAGTTGTGTAACATGAGTGACCCAGAAAAAACAGAACCCAAATTATTTATCATTTTCCCATTAAACTAACCTAAACCATAACCCTAACCCTAACCCTTGTTGGACTTAAACTTAAAAAAATAAAATTAACAGTTTTATTATTTGGGGGTCTGTTTTTTCTGGGTCACCCTGTAATATCATGTTACTCAACTAGGGGGGTAGGGTTAGGGTTAGGGTTTAGGGTTTGGGGTTTGGGGGTTTAGGGTTAGTTTAATGAGAAAATAAATAATTTGGGTTCTGTTTTTTTTTGGGGGGTTACCCTGTAATATCATGTTACTCAACTAGGAAATAACCAGTTGATCTTTGAGATCCAGCCTTTGGGCTGCTTTTAATTGACTTGATGTTTTCTCGTGATGTTATATACCCCTAAAATGATGTTTCAGACGATCTCCCCTCCGGCCATCTTCAGGTTTTCTTGTCAAAGTGGGGAACTTTCTTGTTGAACTCAGAGCCTGCACGAAACTTTGAACCGAATATGTTATTCAATCCACTGGGGTAGACTAACCATGACTGGGTACAAGTGTTAAGCTATGTTATTATTGTATGTTATTATCGCCCATGGTCAGGATTCAACCTGCAACCTATATATATTGTTAAAACTTTCTTGTTTTACCATTTAATTAACAACAATACTTGGTGTTTCTTATAATAAATCTTTAATTTCCCCAACCCATTCGATTCCGCCGCGGGGAGACCGAGTCACCAGAGCCGACAATCGCGTCTGCACTCCTTCGAAATCGAGTCGCATCTCTTAACTAAACTATTCTCAGACGTCTGCAATGGAGCGTTTTTAACTGGAAGGTGAAGTTTGGAACAACTTAATATAAAATTGAAAAATTATTCACGTTCGCTTTTAATTCTAACGAACTTTATTTAAAATTCTAACTACAGGTACGCTTACAATTGAGGACTGCTCATAAACTATGAGTGTTTAAATGTTAGCAGAGAATATGAATACCAAATTTGTTAGGTTGTACAGTCTAGCTGTCAGAATGGCGTCGAAAATGAACACGGTGAGACGAGTTGAAATCTTGGACGAGGCTGTTTGCTTTTCACATAGCGCTAATACTAGGGTGGCTCAAAAAGGACATAACTCCTATCTTTTTAGACCGGGTTATCTCCCTTACATCAATGTATTTAATGTTCTCCGAGCAAATTTTTATGGTAGTTCAAAATCGCTATCTCGTATGTTTTCACATCCGGATATTTCAAAGTAAAAGATAAACATCGGATTTTCTATCCAATATCTTAAAAAATATTTATTCTTGGAAGTGTAGCCAAAAATACCTTTCTCTGTTGCGATTGACATATTCATTTAGACTGGGAGAGAATCCGGTCCGTTCTGTCATCCACACTTGAAATTGACGATTTTAAAAATATCTTTAAAATTCTTTGAAAATATGCAGTACGTTAAAGCGCGTTTTTTAACTTGGATTTTTTCAAAGACAAAATTCAGGGCTATCTTTTGTTAAACTAGTTAGTTCCGGATGCTGAAAGACATGTAAAATTGACCTTGAAATTTTTAAGGTAGCAAAAAACTCAGTTTAACGGGGAAAAAAATGCTACATTAGTTATTTTTTTAGTTTTAAGCAAATAAATTTTAAATTTTAAAATCACTTTTTTAGATTATTGAATTTATATTTTTCTTCTTTTTTTTTTTTAATTTTTATATATATTCTTCAGGATATGAACTTTCAAGAATTGTAAAAATTGGGACCGGATGGTCAAAGTTCAACCGTCCATACATTCTGAATTGGTAAAAACATTTTTTTCAAGTTTCTTTAATAAAATAACCTAATCGTTATAAAATTAAGTCGTGGGAAAATAATTTGGTGAAAATTTTATTAAAATGGGACAATTCCCTGATTTTTGGTAATTGTTTTAAAATTAAGAAATTAAAAAAAAATATTACCTCCCTTGACAATTTTTGAGCCACCCTAGCTAATAGCTTTGGAAAAGCTATGCTCCATTAGGAATCTTAGAAATACTCTCAGAGTATTCATACAAGTTGTGTCAAAAAAGTATCGAGATTTTTTGTACTTTTTGACACACCTTGTATTCTGAAAAAAAAAACTCACATCTCATTCATTATTCATTTCTATCTTAGGAAATACAGCTTTAAAATCTGTACTTTTTGACACCTTGTATTCTGAAAAACATTAACGTTACACTTATTGTTCATTCTTATCTTGGTAAATACAGCTTCAATCTCGATACTGTTTTGACACACCTTATATATATATATATATATATATATATATATATATATATATATATATATATATATATATATATATATATGCGTGTGTGTATGTACGTACATATATAGATGTGTGTGTGTGTGTGTGTGTGTAACAAATACACAGGAAAGTGTACATTCATTATATTTTGTCGTATTTTTCTTAATCTGTTATTTTCTTCATATATATATATATATATATATATATATATATATATATATATATATATATATAATGCAAACGATGTAAAATCCTTTATTAGACCAAAAATATATTGCCTGGCTAATTTCTCTCAATAATCCATTGAAACTAGTGAATTGTGAGACAATTGAGCTTTGGAAAAATAAACCTTTCAAATTGAATAAAGCCAAGATTATTCTAATAGATTTTCCATGAAACTAACTTATTTGGAATAGAATATGGGCTTTTCTTGATTGAGGCCAAGTAACCTCGATTAATACAAGGCGACTCTAATCTCAGAAATATGACCTGCTTAGAAGGTTCACTTAGATCAATCTTTACGTTTATTTCTCACTCGGAAGACACACAATTATTCGAAAATGTATTATTTCTTGGAATCAATATTCCTTAGATGATGATAATAATAATAATAATAATAATAATAATAATAATAATAATAATAATAATGCACTTGGAACGGTCCCAAAAGGATTGGAAAAGGGTTTGGAAAGTTTAGAAATCAGAGGAAGGATTGAAACCATTCAGAACACTGCACTGCTGCAATCTGCCAGAATACTCAGAAGAGTCCTGGAGACCTGAGGAGACTTGCTGACACTCAGACTCCAGTGAAAGACCATCAGCTAATGCTGATGTGAAAACTCAAAAGGAGTAAATAATAAAATGTGAAGGTCGTACCAATTGTAATTGGAGCCCTTGAACGGTCCCCAAAACTCTGGGGAAAACAATTGGGTGAATTGGAATTTAGAGGAAGAATCGAGACTATCCAAACTACAGCACTTTTGGGATCGACTATTATACTCAGAAGTGTCCTGGAGACCTGAGGAGATTTGCTGTCACTCAGCCTCCAGTGAACCACCAGCTACGGCAGGTGTGAAAACCTAATAACAATAATAATAATAATACCAAAAAGCTTGGAAAAAGACTGGAGGAACTGGGAATCAGAGGAAGAATTGAGACCATTCAGACTACTGCATTGCTGCAATCGGTTAGAATACTCAGAAAATTCTAGAGACTTGAGGAGACTTGTTACTCAGACTCCAGTGAAATACCATCAGCTAACGCTGGTGTGAAAACCTTACATAATGATAATAATAATAACTAGCAGGACCTGTGGATATACCACAGTATGATATTCTAATTATTACTTACGTTTGATATGTTTACTGAAGGGCTATTGCAAATATGTAAAAAGTATAATAATCTTAGTTAAACTCTCTCTCACAGCTTTTTTCTTTCTTTCTTTTCCTTTTTTCAGTGGGTTCGATTGAAAATAATAATAATAATAATAATAATAATAATAATAATAATAATAATGAGACCAGACCTAGTATTGATTAACAAAAAAAAAGAGAACGTGTTAACTGGTGAATTTTGCGGTCCCAGCAGATCACAGGGTGAAGCTGAAGGAAAATGAAAAGATGGATAAATACCTGGACTTTGCCAGAGAATTGAAAAAGTTGTGGAATATGAGAGTGAAAGTGATACCAATTGTAGTTGGTGCACTTGTAACGGTAGCAATAAACTTGGAAAAAAGACTGGGGGATCTAGAAATCAGAGGAAGAATTGAGACCATCCAGACTACTGCACTGCTGCAATCGGCTAGAATATTCAAAAGAGTCCTGGAGACCTGAGAAGACTTGTTGTCACTCAGACTCCATTGAAATACTCAAAAGGAGTGAAAATAATAATAATAATAATAATAATAATAATAATATAATAATAATACAAAAAGAAGAAAGACTAATTACTGTAGTCAATATTGTTATTATTATGAGGTTTTCACACCTGCCGTAACTGGTAGTTCACTGGATACTGAGTGACAGCAAGTTTCCTCAGGTCTCCGGGATCTTCTTAGTATTCTAGCCGATCCCAACAGTGCTGTAGTTTGGATGGTCTCGATTCTTCCTGTAATTTCCAATTAACCCAAATTCTTTTCCAGAGCTTTGAGGACCGTTCCAAGGGCACCAATCACAATTGGTGCGCCCTTCACCTTCATGTTCCACAGTTTCCTCAGTTATCTTTTCGCTTTCTTTCATTTTCACTCGGTGGTACGGCCAGGACGGCAAAATCCACGAGGTGCAGGTTCTCTTCTTCTTGTCGATTAATACTAGGTCTGTTCTCCTGACCGGAATTAGGTGATCCGTCTGTACAGAGAATTTTATGTGTCTCTTTCCCCAGGGCAGGTTCAGGCTTCCGCATATACAATTTAGTTTATGATGAAAATTTAATTTCTTGCATAATTCCCAGTGGATTACCTTTCCCACCGAGTTGTGCCTCGTCTTGTACTCTCTTTGTGCTAGTTTGCTGCATTCACTTATTATTATTATTATTATTATTATTATTATTATTTCACTCTTAGTGAGTTTTTCACCCCTGCCTTAGCTGGAGGCTCAGTGATAGTAAGTCTCCTCGGGTCTCCAGGACTCTTCTGGGTATTCTAATCGATCTTAACAATGCTGTTGTCTGGATGGTCTCAATGCTTCCTCTGATTTCAAATTCCTCTAATCTGTTTTCTAAACTCCAAGGGCACCAAATACAATTTTTATCACTTTCACTCTCATATTCTACAGGTTTTTTTTTAATTCTCTGGCAAAGGTATTTCTCTATTTTTTTCGTTTTCTTTCATATTCTAGATGTGATCTGGTTGGACTGCAAAATCTACCAGTTGACAAGTTCTCTTTTTCTTGTTGATCAATACTATGCCGGGTCTCTGGTTGGGACAAGGCGACCCGCCTGTATCTCAAAGTCCCAGAGAATTTTACGCGTTTCATTCTCATGATTATTATTATTATTATTATTATTATTATTATTATTATTATTATTATTATAGAGCG
>CM042149.1:17206680-17224180 GCA_023376005.1 Doryteuthis pealeii
CCCGGGAAATAGATTTAAAAATAAAAACGGAAATTCCGGGTTTTGACCGGAACCGGATGTGACTCTCCCAACACCCCACCCCACCCGGGACGAGAAACGAGAGAAGAAGAAAATCGCCCTTTTTTGGCTGGACTCTGGTGGAGTCAGACGTAGCACCTGGTTTCCCGTATGGGTTTGGGGGTAGTAGTGCAGAACATGATACTATGTTAGAAGATAGAATAATGTGTCCATACTCTCTCTCTCTCTCTCTCTCTCTCTCTCTCTCTCTCTCTCTCTCTCTCTCTCTCTCTCTCTCTCTCTCTCTCTGAAAAAGAACCCACGAACGTGAAAGAAATCAACAGTCCCTTGTGACTATACAACCTGCGTGTGTTGTTTCTGAACTAACGATGACTACTACTACAATTCGATATTGGCTTTATGCGACATATATCGTTTTCGTACACTGAGAGACTCAGTGAAAGCTATGATTTAATAAACATTGAAACATGTAACAACATATAACTTATTACATTCTATTTTATTACGTTTTTATACAATACAATGCTATTTTTCTTATTAAAAATGTTTTTAAATTATCAGTGTTATTTTGGGGACCTAGAATGGATCAATGGCATTTCAGTTTATTTCAATGGGGTAAATTGATTTGATATACGAGGAAATTGAGTTACAAGCAGAACCAATTAAAATCACAAATCAAGGTACTTTTACACTCATCAATATCATCATCATCATCATCAAGGGGTACAGGCAGTACAGATTCCTTTGACACAGACATACACATACAAACACAGAGATGTACAGACACACGCACACACACACACACACACACACACTCTCTCTCTCTCTCTCTCTCTCTCTCCTCTCTCTCTCTCTCTCTCTCTCTCTCTCTCTCTCTCTCTCTCTCTCTTAAGTACTGCCCTAATGAATTAAAAATACAAATACAAAGTTAATTTTCATCAAAACCAAAAATAGCAAATGAATATCATTACAACATTGAAACTCTCTATATGAACATGCAACAGTATCAAAATTGGTACACACCTTATATATTTATACAATTTTATCTTTGGTCGCAGAAGTAATAAATAATACCTAATAATATGTGATAATAATGTAAGTAAAGTAAAGTCGACGGGGCGGCTTAAAGTCGGTATCAGCCAGTCAGCGAGGGAGTCTATCCCCTTTTCAATAGCACTAGACCAAAGAGATTGTTTTTTAGCATTTGAGGTGGAGCGCCACACCTACCACCAGCTCCTTACTTTACTGCACAGATCCATGTGTTACTCATACGCTGAGTTGGCGAGGGCCGGTATCGAACTAGGAACATTGTGGTTTCTAGCCGAACGCTCTACCGACTGAGCTAACCCGGCCCCTACCAATGGCAATAATACGTAAAAGATGATAAAATTTTTGTATAAAAAAGTTTAAGGGATACTCCCCCTCTCTCTCTCTCTCTCTCTCTCTCTCTCTCTCTCTCTCTCTCTCTCTCTCTCTCTTCGTGCGTGCTGATATCAGAAGAGAATTGATAGCGTCGGCGTTCTTCTCGATCATCCAACTCTCTGCCCACGTTGTGTTCTTGATGATAGAAGGTGAGAAGGGTGCTTGATTAAGTCACAGAAGTGATGAACAATGCTTACGCAAAATAACTCTTCGTGTGTGTTTACTAACTGTAGTATCCAATCTAAAACAGTTTAGTGTCTAAGTATTTCTTTAATCCTATAGTGGTTATTTTGTAAGTCATCGTTGTATTAAGCTTCTTACACCATTTTCTCTCTTGATGTAGAGACGTTCTATATATGCTCTTCTGTAATGTATTCTGTGACAGCTTATTAGTCTCCTAACTTTAGTATCCATTTTATTTTCAGCTAACGGCAAATGCATATATTTTACAGTATCGACAAGAAGTCATAAACGTATTATTTTTTTTTTTAATTCAACCCTCTGATTGAGAAAAAAAAAATTCAAAAACTTTCTAATTTTTTTCCGCTAACTTAAACCCTCCCCCACTTATTTTTAGGGTGCAAAATATTGGTGAGGTTATATAAAATTGAAACTAATTGTAGTATAAAATAAAAAAACAAAAGACCGAAAGTGTTGAAAGGAATTTTTTTAAATAGTGATTTTGGTACTAAAAATCTGAAAATTAAATGTACACAAAAAATTTTTAAAAAAGAAATAAAGAAATAAAATTTAAAAAATAATTTTCTTTTAGTTTATCAGCGCAAAAATTATACATCCATATTTGTTAAAAGTATACAACAGAGTAAAAAAAATCTCCCAATTAATTTTCAGTATTCATTTTTAATTTTCAGTATTCATTTTTTTAAATTGTATGTCAGTATTCATTTTTTTAAATTGTATGTCACTACAGGTATTTTCAGGGTGTTAATTGCAATAACTTTATTCTTTAATTCATTTCTGTTCTTAATATAGCTCTTATTATCCTATAGAATTATTTTCTTTTTTATTTATTTATAGAATGATTGATACCATTTGCTTCATTAGTTCCTAAATATTCATAGGTTTCATTGTGTTCTACGTCTGTAAGTTCTGTGTTTATATACAGAGAGATGTTCCTAGGAGATCTGTACAATACACAAAACCAAGAAATCAATGAATATTGATTTTAGGGATTAACAGCATCTCTTTATTAATAGGCAAAATTATATTACATAAGTGAGTAGGTTGGTTCATTGGTTGGTTGGGTGGGTGGTTGGTTGGTTTTACGGCGTATCGACCCTTTTCGAGTCATTTAATGCCAAATCAATAATTTTGATAAACAACGGACAAGTTACTTATAGTACCAGTAATTACTTAAGGGTATTTGCCTCCCATCCCACTAATGAGGGCGTGACACAAGGACATTTTTATGTGGGCCCACCCACAAACCGAAGCTCATAGGTGGTAGGCACAAAAAATGCGTCGATCCCGTCGGCATCCCCCTTAAGGGGGCGCCTCAGGCGCTGTGCAATAAACCCAGCCTTGTCCCTTTAAATCGAGGGGCAGGTATTCCTGGGGGATAGCCTCCTGGGAACGACGCTTTTAATTTACTTTACCGGTCGAGTGGCCGAAGTACACTGGACCCCGGCTGGGCTGAGCATAAGGTAAGTATTACTTAAGTGGTCACCCATAAGTGTGAAGTTAATCATTATAAATTTAAGGAAAATACTATTTTTAAGTAAATTGTTAAATGGAAATAAAAGTATTATTTTATCCTTCGAAAACCTTTTACCACATCAAATGAAGAAGATTGAAAAAGCGAACGAGCATTGCTATTCAGAATATTTACTAGCTCAGCGGTTCCCAAAGTGGGTGATACCACTCCCTGTGGGCAGTGGAAAGATCTAGGACTGAGACAAAAAGGAACGGTCGTGCCGGTGAGGTGAAAAGTTGCGGTGGTGCCGATAGGGTGGCATTAGGAACAGTTAATAGATAACTCTTCTCTTTACAAAATCTAAATTACAAAATATATATTATAAATCTTAAGGTAAATGAACACGTATGCAGTTTATACAGAATAAAACTGACATAAGAACTTATAAACGAATGTATAGTTTTGTCACGTAGTCCAAAATCAGAGTCAAAGGTTTGAAGATCCAGCATGTTGTTAAGAAACTAATATCCCTGCACCAAGCACACCTATCTCATTAACAATAACTGTGAGGACAATGAATAATATTACTATGGTTACTGGTGAGATGTTGATTTTCCCTTCCATATTGCTGACACACCCAAAACTGCAAAAATAAATTTGTTTAATAAATTAGGTTTTATTTGTGAAATACATCTTTGTATTTGATTTGATTTTTTTTTGTCTTTTGTTGTTTTTGTTTTGTTTTTTGTTTTTTCAATTTGAAGCATACAAAAAAATAATATATGATCGCATGTATGTATTTTTTTTTGGGGGGGGGGTGCGCTAGAAATCTACTGAGAAGCCAGGGAGCACTGGCTTGAAAAAGTTAGAGAACCACCGATTTAGATAACCCTCTCCTCACAATCAGTATGATTTTTTTTTTTTTTTTTTTTTTTTTGCTGGGCTTCATATAATTTTCCAAGTTAAAAGGTAGGCAATTAAATTCGGATGAAGAAGAAAACAACAATTGAATTAAAAAAAAACAAGAACATATATTCAGAAAGATACAAATTGCAAACTTAATGGCGTTTGTGGCCAGACTTATCTGCTGATATTCTTTGAAGTTTTGAGAGCGACTGGATTTAGACGTCTCTCTGTTATCGGACCAACACTATAAGTAACTTAGTCATGGAATTCAATTCAGGCACCAATATCGTATAATTTATCCCTAATTTTTCTAGGTCTATACAATGTAAGAATTCTTTTTTAAATATCAGAATGGCATTCAGTTGAACTTGATTTTATTCTCGTTATTTTCAGGTTCCTTGACAATCGCTGCCATCAGTCAAAATGTGATCGGTTGTGAGTTGTGCACCGGAAAGCTGACCTCTTACCCGACTTGGTGGTGGATTGTGCACAAGGACAAGCTGCAATGGATTTACCTGAGTGAACGAGGATGGGACATGGTTTGTTCAGCTCTGATTATTCTTCTTTTCCTCATGGTATCGATCAGTCGACGACGACAGGTGAGTCAACATTACGAGATTACGATATATATATATTTTGTTTAAATATTATTATTATTTTATATTAGCGTTTTTAAAATAAAATATTATTATTATTTTACATTAGCGACGCGTGTTTCAGATCTTCTTATATCTTTTTCAAGCGCTAATTAACCATATTCTGTCTATAGAATATATATATATATATATATATATATATATATATATATATCAACTCCTCCTCACGATTAGGATGTGACACAAGGTCAATTTCTTAAGTGGAATTTAACAGGTTTGAATTCCAAATTTTCCTTCTTCTAGACTGGCCACCCTAACCAAGGTTAAAGAGCCCATTCTACCTTACTATTTATCCATAGGCGGAGGGAGAATAGTATTTATACCTTTCACAAGGGTATTAGCACTTTGTGAAATGAAAACAGCCTCGTGCAGGATTTGATATCGTGTCGTCGTGTCCATTTCCTACGACACTAACCATAACAGCACGTACCTCCCCCGCTATGTTTGTGACGAAGCTATTTTAATAGAATACGCTTAAAGAGCGTTTTCAGTTATCACTAAGCAACGCTGTCAAGTCGTATTCTAATTCATATGAAATGTACTTTGCTATTGCCGTTAAAAAATTATGATAATGTTCAAGTGAGATTCAGCTGCATCGTGTTTAAGAATATAACATTTTTCGCTGCTCTGAATTATATATACTAGCAAATATATGCACCCTCCGGTTGCAAGTATTTAAGTTTGAATGTAATAAAATATCGTATTAAATTAGAAACGCTAATGAAACTAAATAAGAATACAGATAAAAAGATTTGAAACAGAGGAGGGTATAATCGAAAAATAGAACAACTGAAACTTACTCTTCCATCACTCTCGTCTTTCATTGTTATTTTTTCTAATTTAAGTATTTAGTTAAATACGAAGTAAAGAATAAATGACACTTATCTTTTCTGTTAATGGATTTCATTTAAGATCAATTGAAGAGATTTTTGCTTATATTCATTAAAATAAATCAAACAGTTAGAAACCAATAATACTAAGCATATATTTATTAAAATTACATTTCTAATATCAATATGCAAATTAGCCTTCCCGTTCACACTGTAAACCGCTATTTTGTTGTATATATAAATATAATTGCATGTTATTATTATGTAGATATGGTTAACAGTATAAATAATGTAAAACAATTTTATCAATAATTGAGGTTAAAATAAGGATAAATTCATGGTGAATGTGACGTCAATTACTAAGGGAATTGTGACTTGAGTAGTGATTTAGTTTCGGTTACAGACAGAAAAACACACAATCTCCATTATAATAAGATATATATATATATATATATATAAAGATAAATCTAATGAGTCAGACGAACCTACTATTAGTTTCGCTTAATACTCTTCAGGGCTAAGATCTGACAAAGAGTCAGATCTTAGACCTGAAGAGCATTAAGCGAAACTAATAGTAGGTTCGTCTGACTCATTAGATTTATCTTTATTATTTTGCTCTACTTAGGTATTGAGCACTTTTTACTTATTAGCTTATTCTCCTAGCGGTTATATGAATATATATATATATATATCTTATATACATATATATACATATAAATTGTTTTTGTCTTTTGGCCAAATACTGTACCAATAGATTATTTTTTGTTGATACGATTATCTTGGTCTTTTCTTTTTTTCAAAAATGTTTTTCTCCCCGGTTGATGTTTGGTAGTATATTTTTACAATCAAACTATTTGCTGGGTTTTTTCTCACTGCGAGGATTTACCAACACGCTTGGTATATATATATATACATATATATATATATATATATATATATATATATATAAAGTCATCCACAGACACCGTGTTTCGACGTTTCACGTCCCATCAGTGTCGCTAGACACAGCGACTACTTTTGACCAGGAGTCAAACCCGACTGACTTTTCATCATCCAGGTTCCTTAACCTCTCGACCGTCGACAGCTGCCATTAAGAAGCGGTGTTTCAATTGATAAATACACACATTGGTGTAAAAATCTGTAAACAACAGACGATCATTGCAAGATGATAACGTTGGGAAGATTAATGCCCAATAATATATATATATATATATATATATATATATATATATATATATATACTTTCTGGTTAAGGATCAGACTGTCCGAATCGTCCATGATAGAATGCAAAAATGTAAATCGAGAGTATCAGATGTTGCTTATCCGCCGACTTCTTATTTCTTATGAGAATCGTCACCTCAGCTAAATAATGGACCATTCTGTCTTTATCATAAAGAAAGAAAGAGAAAAAAGGACAAATTACACAAAAATAAAGAAAGAATTTTTTAAAATAGTAGGGGAGAGATAGAGAGCGGAGGCGATAACGCTAATCTGTTTCAATCAAACACAATGAAAAGATGAAAAGAAGGAAAGAAAGAGAAAAAGAGTAAGACAGAATTAAATAGAGATTATTATACTTTTTACATATTGAACTATTTTTTTGCAATAGCTCTTAAGTAAACATAAAAAACGCTGTAATAATTAGAATATCATACTGTGGTATATCCACAGGTCATGCTAGTATTACTATATACTTCATGAATATAAAACTAAATCAAAGAAACTAAGTAAACATAACAATTTCTGTCTTTGTGTCAAACTAAGTAGGCCCAGTCATCATCATCATCATCATCATCATCTTCATCATCATCATCATCATCAGGTCGTGCTGGCAGCACGGATATCCGTGACAATCTTCCGTTAACCGTCCCTAACGGTCAGCGTCCCTGGGATGTCGTCTGTGCAGTATCAAGAAAATCAGAACGTTATCATCATGGCCGTTTTTACTGACCGCTTCGCCCGGAGACTTTTTTTTCACCGTAGAGTCAGTATGATTCCATTCCATGGACTGTCTTTTTTTTTTTCTTTTTTCTTTTTTACTCAGGCTCGTAGTGAAAGCCCTATGTTTAGCCCATTTGTAAACATTTTTTTATTTTTTCTAAAATATGCCATTCGTACGCATTACAAATTCTCCTGTAAATTTCAATTGGTTGGCATTTCTCAGCCACTAAAAATTTGATGACATACATCTATTCAAGCTTGGAACACACTAATTAGCCGCCATTTTTTGATAAACAAATATTTTTGTGAGATAAGAATAATTTTTGCTATGAACCAATTTCTAACATTTCAGAGTTTGCATTTGTGGAGAAAAAAATTATTCTGCTCTTTTCAAAAATTTTCCTCTTGTATATTGAATGACCGCAAAGTTGTTCAACGTCTGTCTCTACGTACACACGTACATTCTTATATATGCTTACATCTTTCTCCAATACAAAATACCTATATATATATTATATATATATATATATATATATATATATATATATATATGGAAATTAATCCGACAGTATGAAATTTAACATTTTTTTCAAAAATGTTAAATTTCATATATATATATAATATATATATATATATATATTATGTGTTGTGTGTGTGTGTGTGTGTGTGTTGTGTGTGTGTGTGTGTTTGGTTACCTACCAAAATTATATTCAGGTGAAATAAGGGAAGAGATGGATTCATATCTTTCATCGGATTATGATGCTGAATATCTTAGAAGTTCTGAAAAAACGATATTTTTATCCCACGTATCACATTTTTATCCCATGAATCACTTTTAAAATCTCACCTTATATGTCATTGAATTAGGAGGAGGAGGAGGAGGCGGAGGCGGAGGAAGAGGCGGTGGAGAGGAAGCAGAGGAGGAGGAGGTGGTGGTGATGGATCTCTCAAAGTAGTTTTGACTAAAGAGAAAAGCCTCTTTAGTTTGTGTTCGCATTTTTCCTTCTCTTAGACCAGTTTCCATACCAAGGATAAAGATTCTAGTCTGCCCTACTATTTACCATTAGATGGGAGGAGAATAGTTTGATTCGTACCTTTTCCAATGGTATTAGCGCCATGTGAGATGCACTCAGAAAAATGGAGAGTAGGGAAGGGGAGGAAAAGTTCTCAAAAAGGTGTGATTAACGAGACCCTTTGGTTTGAATTCTCCTCGGCCAGTTGCCATACCAAGGTTAAAGAGCCCAGTCTGCCCTACTATTTATCCATAGCTGGATGGAAAATAGTTGGATTTATACCTTTATCAAGGGTATTAGCGCTATGTGAAATGCAAACAGCTGTGTCCATGATTTGAACTTGTCTTGCCGTGTCCATTTCCTACGACGGTAACAATTACACAATGAGTGCATCTAACTACCGCATATTTTGATGGTGTATCCTTTTTGTTCAGACAACGTGGAGGAGGTGCCTACAGATATAATACAATTGCTGGTATTCTTGAGAAATAATTAGCATCTTAGTGAAACAAACCCACAAATGTATGTTTTTCAAAAATTGATTGAACGTATTGAAGAAATTATCAAATTTTATCGACTTGATACTTGATCCATTAATAATCAATATAAAAATTCCCTGTAGTCTAATTGATCTTCCAATAGAATAATAATTGCAATTTGTGCTTTAATCTGAATTAATTTGATCAGAAAAAAATAACTACGAGTAACACCACCAAAAACATTTCGCAGACGACATTTTTTTCATTATTTTCTACAGCCTATTCTAAGAACGCAACTTAGAAACAAAAAAAATATTATGTACAATTATTGAGTATCAATTTGTTTTCAAGGCCGTTTTCTCTCTCTCTCTCTCTCTCATTAGCGTCTGAGACACTTCCTCTGTGTCGACTGTTGCAGTAGATAAAGACATTACGGCTGTTACCAGACGGAAAAATTATGTCGCATATGTATAAAAGGTTCAATCTTATGGCTGCAGTAATATGAAGCCTTTCACAATAAATCTCAGTATTGCTCATTGTAGACTATTAAAAAACGTATTAAATATTTCTTATGTCTTAGTGTCACGATTTTCATGACATTGTGCTTAAAAATGCTTTGTCTGAAACTCAGACAAAAAAAAGGTTTTGCCCTCTCACATTTATGCGTTCTCATTTTTTTTTTTTTTTCAGAAAAACAACAGATATACTGATGGTCTGGATGATGATGATGATACAACTATTCAGGTGGCTAATCGACAACTGCGTCATATTCCACTCGTCTATGTACTTCTGCGCATGCTCGGAACAGTACGCCTCTTACTAACAGCAAATATCACCAATTTTAATGACGGATCTGTAGCTCCTTGGTTATGTCTTCTTCAGGTGAGCAGTCTCGATTTTGTTCAATTTCTTTCTCTTTTTTTATTTTGTAACCATTGTCGCGTTTGATTTAACAGGGATGAAACGAATATAAACACATTCTAAATCATTATTAACTTAAACGCCGTCTTCGGTGTCCATTATGCATGATATTGACATATAGAAATATAAAAATGTATATCATAATTACAAAAAATCATAATTCGCTGCAAAATAGCAATTGTGATGATAGATATGAAACAGTTAATCAAATAAGTGAATGCAGCAAAATACCTCAAAGGAGATACAAGAACAACCATGACTGGGTGGGAAAGGTGATCCACAAGGAATTATGCAAGAAACTGAAATTTCACTATACTGCAAAAAAGTATACACAAACTAGATTCTGTCCTAGAAAATGAATATACAAGGTATATCAGAAAAGTTCCAGGAATGGTGTCACAAAAAATTATTTCAAATCCAAACTACAAACTACAAAATAATCCCCCTGGGGTCTAATGCACTTACACATCCTTCTCTGCCACGCTTGCGTGCACTTCTGAAAGGATTCTTCCGGATTCTCCGTATCTCTGTTGTCATGGCCTTTTTGATGTCGTGCACATCCTCAAATCAGGTTCCCGTGAGCTTGGGGAAAAGGAAAAAAATTACATGAAGCCAGGTCGGGCGAGTAGGGAGGTTGCTCCATCACAATGATGTTCTTCTGGACCAGAAACTCTTGTATACCCAAGGCAGTGTGGGCAGGTGCGTTGTCGTGATGAAGCACCTACCAGTTGTTCTGCCACCTCTCGCCTCTTCTCACGCACTGAATGAATCAAACGCCGCAGTATCTCTTTACAGACATGCTGGTTGACCGTCTGGTCCTGTGGAACGAACACGCAGTGGACGATGCTCCTCACATCGAAGAATGCGATCAACCTGAAACTTTTCTGACTTACCTTGTAAAAACGAATGTATATACTGTCTAACTCATTATTAACTTAAAGGCCGTTTTTGGTGTCCATTGTGCACGATATCAACTCACATCTTATTTATAAAAATGTATATCATTATTACAAAAAATGATTATAAGCGGCAGAATAACAAGGGCATGATATATGGTGATAGATATGAAACAGTTAATCGAATAAGTCTGTGTGGCAAACTACCACAAAAAGATACAAGAACAGACACAACTGGGTGGAAATGTGATCCACTAGGATGAGTGTTACATAATTCGTGGGTTTCCTACGAATTATGTACTCTAGTGTAGTTAAATTTAAATAACGATATTCATAAATGAAAAGTTACCATTGAATCATAGCATGACCGTTATAGAAGTGATTGACAGCAGTTAATTTTTCACTGACCTAGTCAGTGATTTTTCACTGGCTAAAGGCAGATCATGTGAAGGGAACTGTGTCATAGTTAGAATAATTTGGCGGTTCGTCGATGCGAGCAGAGGTAATGGTCGTCTGTTCCCAAGTATGCCATCTTCTCACCGTGCGGTTGAATCCTTTTGGGCTTTCGGATTTAATAAAGACATCTAAGAAAAAGAAACTAAGTCTTGTGTTCATCATTTAAAAGCAAAGAGAATGGATACAGACAAACCACAACCGGATCCAGCTCAAACGAAGCCCGAATCAACCAGAGGAAGAGACCAGGGAAATCAACCCAAAGGAAGATGGCCAGTCGGCGAAATAGAAGACGAGACTTAGAACCTGTTAAGGCCTCAAGTTATAAAAGGTGTATGCAGCATTAGTGCAAATAAATGAAATTTCACCAGACTGAAAAATGATACATGCACAAACCAGAATCGGTTAAATCCTACTTAACGGACATAAATTCCACCATCGTATGTCACCCCTCCAAAAGAGGAAAAATACTAAAAATCAAGGAATTAACTGAATTTAATGACATTTTCAGTGTTGATATATTAATGAATAAACAACATAATGCACCAGTTATTCTATTAGAAAACTCTTACATTTTTCCGGTCAGTTAACTTTCAACCACGTATCTTTGAAGCGTAACGCAGATTCACAAACATACGTGGTTCAAAGTTATTGACCTTAAAAAATGTAAAAGTTTTTTTAATAAAAAAAAAACTGGTGCATTATATCTTTTATTCATTAATATATCAATACTGAAAATTTCATTAAATTCAGTTAATTCCTTTAATTTTTAGTTTGTTTTTTTTTTTCGGAGGGGTGACATACGGTGGTGGAATTTAGGTCCATTAAGTAGGATTTAAACCCAGAATCTGTGCTAGAAAATGAGACTCATAAAATTCACTGGGACTCTGACATAAAAGTAGATCGCCTAATACAGGCCGGTAAACCAGACCAAGTGTTAATTAAGAAGAAAATACTATGTTATCTACTGGATTTTGCCGTCCCAGACCCACAAAGTGAAATGTAGTACAAGGCACCCAGTGAGAATCAAACTCATTAATAATGGTCAGCTAATCTAGCTTCCTAACCATTACACCACATGAGGTGTCCCCATAAGAGACTTTTATTTTGACAAATAATTTTGCTTTGCAATTACTTATAGCAATTACTTTTCGCGCGAGAATCATCTAATCACTGGCACCGTTTTCCTGGATATAACGTCTCTTTATCGTTTTGTTCCCCACCCTGTGAGAATCGAACTCATTAATAATGGTCAATTAATCTCACCCACCTCATTCTTTTGTCAGTATGGGTATACACATGCGCAAATGTACGACTGATGAATGCTTGTGTCGCGTTTTATTCGTTTTTGTTTTGTTTTGTTTTGTTTTGTTTGTTTGTTTTTAATTTATTCGGTCCCACCCAATGTCACTTCCTATTTCTCTTTTCTTCATTTAAAAAACAACAAAAAAAAACGAAAATCTCCCCACAATTCGTGCGTATCCAGCCTCCATATAGTTTTAAAATACACTTCAAGTTCCGAAAGACAGGGAGCCCTGTCGGTTGGGGCTTTAGAATACACCGACTTCAGAGGGGTAAGACTCCCTCCAATAGGTCACCAGTTGGCCGTGGGTGGCGACCTGTGATACTTAATGACGGAATCCTGGTGGATGAGCAGCCATGACATGCAACACTCCACTTTGGCTCTTATTTAAGCTAGACGGGCGGTTGGAGAGGCTCCCACTGATCAATCTTCATGTCGAGCCATAGCACCTATATGATTACCCCAACCCTATTGTCCTTATGGCAAGACCCAACCCTTTTTATCATATAGTTGCTAGAAGGCGGTGGCTGAGGAGCTTCATGCCCTGGGAATGACGTTAAACTCTCTCTGATGGTGAGGTTCCAGTTCTGAAAGTTTGGGGAATGTGGAGCACCCCCTCATCACAATTACTTCCAGATTCACTCTGACCCGGAGTGGTAGTACCTGTTAGGGTCCCAACTATGGGTTAAATAGAAACGTGTTTATAAAAAATTGAGAATCCATTAAGAATGAGTCTATTTCTAAATTTTGTCGGCATTAAATGACCCACTGAGCTTGATATGCCGTAAACAAAACAAATCAAACCAAACCTGACAGGGAGAAAATAAATGCATTTTTTTCAGAAATCGTTTGAAATAAATAAAGACAACACCGGATTATGTTAAAATTCATAATAGAATTCAGAAGATATTTGTTAATTTTTTTTTAGATGTGGCTTGATGTGTATAATTCTGATTTTTCGAACTGTTGTCCTCATCTTTATTGTGGTATGTAAATGTTTTTTTTTAATGATCAGGGCGTTTCTCGTGACGCATGTCGGAATGCTAGGTTTTCATAAACAATGACGTCATTATTTGAACTAGCAAAATAAAAAACAACCTCCGGGCGATGTAAAAATGGATTTTTGAAACATATTGCCTGAGTGGTGGGAGTAAAAATTTAATGTCAGCGAGTTTGTACCCTAAGTAAGTAAAATCATCAAATTCATTAAAGGATTAAAAAATAAAACAATTTGAAATGTAAACTTTAAATATGTATTAAAATAAAACAAACTATATATAGATATATAATACCAGTCATGTATTTATTAAAACTTGTTTTACAAAACAATGAGGACTGTCTAATGTTGAATGTTCAAATGCTATCACGATTTTGGGTAATCTGACGTAAGCAGTGACGTCAACAGTGACGTAGTTTTTGTTACAGACAAAAACCGGAAGCGAATCTCCATTATTAATAGATAGAGATGAGATCTTCAAAAATTCGTCGACGCCTTGTTTTAGCAATAGTCAAACTATTCAAAATGATACACTGGGAAAACCCGAGAAAGGTTGAGGGATACAGCGGCCAAAACGTTGTTTTTACGCACCACAATAAGGATTAGGAGAAAACTCCGAAAAATCAAAATTATACAGAATAGCTCAGTTGGTAGAGCGTTCGACTGGGAACCACAGAGTTACGGTTTCGATATCGTATCAGCGTATGAGTAGCACAGGGATCTGTGTGGTAAAGTGAGGAGCTGATGGTAGGTCTGGCAGTCCACCTCAGACGCCAAAACAATCTCCTTGGTCTAGCGCTAGTGAAAAGGAGATAGACTCTCTTGCTGCCTGGCTGATACCGGCATTAGGCCACCCCGACGACTTTACTTACTTTTTTACTTAATCATGCAAAAACGTAGCTTCATAATTCACGCTATTTTTTTTTAATACGGTATTTGCTCGTGTATTAGTCGATGTTGTGCAATAAGATAAATTATTCATTTAGAGAAATGAAAAACAATAAGCTGACAAAACATCATATTCAATTGCATATGAAACATATTTCATGAAAACAATCATCATCCCCCCACCCCATCCAATAAATTGATGGTCGTCGGTTAGCTTGAAGCACTCAACCATAGGAAAATGTTTAACATTTATTATTAAAGCACATTAAATACGACAAAGTTTCAACATATATAGACAATAGCTACTAGCTGATTTACCCGTCTCAACCGGATAAGTAGACAATACTTCAACGGCAGATACAGCGAAACTAACAAACAAATATTTTGTATAATTTTGAAGCGATTGTCCACCCCTGCTGGGATGGACATATGTCCAAAAGGATTATCTTCCCTTGCCGCCAGGTTTTCGCCAATATATATATTTACCAACTCCTCCACACGAGCAGGATACGACACAAGGTCAATTTCTTAAGCGGAGTTCAACAGGTCTGAATTCAGAGTTTTCCTTCTCCTAGACTGGTTACCTAGCCATGGTTAAAGAACCCAGTCTGCTCTGCTATTTACCCATAGCTAGGGGGAGAGTAGGATTCATACCTTTCCCAAGGGTATTAGCGCTAAGTGAAATGCAATTACAACGTCCAGGATTTGAACTCGGGGCGACGAGCCAGGTTTTCGCCAATAGGAAGCTGAGTATTTAAACAGCAGCCCGGGAAATACTCACTCTTTTTCTCTTGGTCTAGAAACCACTAAACATGGGCTTGGTGTCTCTGTCCCTTAAGCGGGGGGTTGCCCCCCAACTGTCATTAAGTGAATTCTTTTTAAACTCTTTCTTACTTCTTTGGGACTTTAGTCCTATTTTTCGTATCTTATGTATGTCATTGTATTTGTTCATTTGTCTATGTGCTCAGACAATAAAGTCTGTATTTGTTATTATGTTTTACATCTTTGTCTGGATTATTTTATGTACATGTATGTACATACGTTGGAAGGTTACTCTGAGCATTCTTACGTATTATAAGAATCACACATTTTACTCTTATACATTTTAGTCTTTTAATTTTTCTAAACAACGTCAAATTTACACTCACTTGTACAAATCAAAAATTTACTCCGAACGGCTACAACCAGTGTAACATTGTAAATGAGTGGTCGCAGGGTTTGAATATATAAGTTTTTTTTTTGGGGGGGGGGCAAATAAAAGGGGTACTGTGTGTCCTCTAGCTGTGGTCGCACGGGTGGGGAAACTTCGACGACAGCCGGATGGAACCTTTGACAACTGCCGGACGAGAACATTCAAAAGCTAGCGTACCATTCTGCTAACTTGAACTAACTGTCCAGATCACCGGGTCCCCGCCTTATAGTGACTCTTTGCGGACGGCTGATCGGCGCAAAAGACTCTCATTTGTATAGGAGACGCTCAGGGGCGTGAGCCAACAATTGACCGAGGCAGTCTCATCAGCATGTGATGTTGCTCTGGGGTCACCTTCCCAAAGCGTTACCCATGTCAACAACCAAGGTAGGCAACCTGCGGCCGATTTCTGGCCTTTTCCTATTCGCCATACTCCTCCCTGACCTTGGGATCATATAGAGGATTATTTTCTCCAACCACTTCTCTTCAGGGATGCGAGCTCAACCACCTCCTTATTTGTGTTCTCACCTGCTTTGTCGTCCGAGAGCGTGCCAACGTGGCTAATGGTAACCTCAACTCCCTGCCGAGAACAGGCTTGATGTGTCTGGAATAATGCTTGCCTCTCAAACCCTCTTTCATGGGACCGAAGATATGATAGTCTGAAGGCAAACATTATTCCAGTGACGAGGAAGTGAAATCTGTAGTGAAGAAGTGCTCAAAGAACAGTCAACATAATTTTACGGTAGGGATACATGCTCCCATTCGAAGGTGGAACATTACTATAGAGAGAAACGATGACTATGTGGAGAAATAGGGATGTGATCAACAGAGGGCCAGCTTCATTTTGATGTATGATGCATGTTCTTGTGTTGGTAATTATACCTATCCAAAACAAAATGACATTACTTTTTGACTCACCCTCGTATTATATTTAAATCCCCTTAAGTTAACAGCTGTAGAGCAAAATAGTCTTGCAGATTAATGCTACATTGGTCGTAGGGGCACTAGTGTAACGGTTATCGTCGTAGGAAATGCAATCGGCAACGCGAGTTAAAATCCTGGACGGGGCTCATTGCATTTCACTTCAAGCTAATCAATATATTACCCCCAGCTATGGCAGTAGTAGGTCAGACTGGTTAGCCTTGGGGGAAGACAACCACTCTGAATTCAAATCCTATCATTGGTGGAGGGGTTGGGTAAATGCATACTTAATTCGTGCTTATCTGTGTACCCATTATTGTGGCCCAGAAGACGTGGGAAGGAGGAACAAATAATAGACTCGATTAGTTAGTTGGTTGGTTGGTTGGTTGGTTTTTACGGCATACCAATCCTTTTCAGATTGTTTAATATCGAATCAAGTAATTTTGATAAACATAAGGACTCATATTTTTTACAGTACCTGCTGTTTCTTAAGTGGTCACCTAATTGTAATAGACTCGGATCACAGTACAAAAGACATGGTGATACATTCAGATCTTCGGCAACTCTTTGATCTGATGAACGGTAAACAGATGCTACACTCTCATCTTAGCAGACGTTAAGGTTTGGTTTGGTTTGTTTTATGGCATATCAACGTCAATGGGTCATTTAATACCGATAAAGTTTTGAAATAAATTCATTCTTAATGGATACTCAATTTTTTTTATAAACACATTTTTCTATTTAACCCATAGATGGGACACTAACAGGTACTACCACTCCGGTCAGAGTGGACCTGGGAGCAATGGTGATGAAATGGTGCTCCACATTCCCCAGACCTCCAGAACTGAAAGCTCACCATCAGATAGAGTTTAACGTCGGGGTTTGCCATAAGGGCAATAGTGTTGGGTAATCAGGAGATGTTAAGGACAAATGGCCAAATAAATAAAGAACCAGAAAACTCTATACTGTTTATTATATAGATAGATGATCGCTAGTCATCGAAAGAACGTTCA
>CM042149.1:17226680-17231680 GCA_023376005.1 Doryteuthis pealeii
GTTTCAAAGGCTTCCTCTCTTCTCCGATCGAACATTGTCTTGTTGTAATAGACTGTGATGCCCAACGTGAATAGACAACGCTCTCTCGAGTCACTTAAATGGTTCCTATTCACTTGTTATTATAAGACGCAACACTTGTGTTCATGGCAGAAACGAAGAAAACATCCATCTTATTAAGGACTGGAGTGTGAAAGTTTATAAATTCTATTACAATACCAAAGACGCTGCATCTCTAAAGATATTTCTTGGCGTTCGCTGCACATATGGTTCGATTGATATTCGAGAGGGTGATAAGGAAACTTGTTTCACGTGTCACGAATTCTTATTCTCAAGATTCAATTGTAAGAGAGCTTCATGTTTTTACATTTCATAAAGCCGATCGCATCGCTACAAGTGGACGGCAGACACCGCTATCGCATCTCCAGTTTCCATCCAAACGTAACTTTGTTTTTACACAAGAATTTTGTCTTAGTGGTTATCATACTGGATTGTATTTCAAGGACTGGTCAATGACAAAATCCTTAAGAAAGTGTATAATTTGCGCTGGAATTATTCCATGAAATCAACGCGATGAAAATCAAAACTGCGTCGTTGGCAATCTTCCCAAATACGATATTATTATAGCACTTCACATTCTGAATTGATTAACAGATTGATTTTAACGGCTAATCAACCTGTCTAAGGTTATTTTATACATAGACGTTACGGAATTGCGTTCATTGCGGATTTATATAATTTTGATATTTTCCAGCTGTTCTTCTTATCTATAGTGTGATATGCAAGACACAACGTTTCGACTGATGTATCCTCTGGTCTCCGTCATGGGTCCAATTCTTATTCTGGATTGATTAACTGATTGGGTTTAACGGCTAATCAACCTGTCTAAGGTTATTTTATACATAGAGGGTAGGAAGCGCGTGGTGTAATGGTTAAAGTCATGGCAAATGGACTCGTCGCTCCGAGTTCAAATACTGGACGTTGTAATTGCATTTCACTTAGCGTTAATACCCTTGGAAAAGGTATGAATCCTACTCTCCCTCCAGCTATGGGTAAATAATAGGGCAGACTGGGCTCTTTAACCATGGCTAAGTAACCAGTCTAGGAGAAGGAAAACTCTGAATTCAAACCTGTTAAACTCCGCTTAAGAAATTGACCTGTGTCGCATCCTGCTCGTGCGGAGGGGTTGGTAAATATATATACATAGAGGGTACGGAATTGCGTTCATTGCAAATTTATATAATTTTGATATTTTCCAGCTGTTCTTCTTATCTGTAGTGTGATATGCAAGACACAACGTTTCGACTGATGTATCCTCTGGTCTCCCTCGTGTGTCCAATTCTTATTCTGGATTAATTAACTGGTTGAGTTTAACGGCTTATGATGTTATATACTCGTTCAACATCGGGTATATAAACGGGGGGGGAGATAGAGAGAAAGGGAGAGAGAAAGAGAGAGAGAGAGAGGGACAGGGGAAATTAGAGATGATAGATGATGTTTCTTACTTTTTAAATTCTGCTTGTTGTCTCGTTGCTTACTACTTCTACTGGTTCTGTTATGACCTGTTTAAGGGTCAATAAATAATAACTCAACACGGGTATAAAATGTAGGGAACAGATTGTATTTAGAAATATATATCACGTACAATGGAAGGGTTTCCTTGTTTCAGCTTACACGAAGAACTGTTTCTAGTACTACTCCTATTTACATGTGTCCCACTTTCACACGATATGGCACAAGGTCGTTTTATGTGGGCACCACCCACAAGCCGAGACTCATGGGGTGGTAGGAGAAAAATTGCGTCGATCCGAGCCCCGACTCTTTAAGTGCAATGAGGCAGGTATCTGGGATCGAAGCTATTAATTTAGCAGCTCAGTGGACCCCCGTCCCGAAGGACAGGTATTTCTAGAACTACTCCTATTTACATGTGTCCCACTTTCACACGATATGGCATAAGGTCGTTTTATGTGGGCACCACCCACAAGCCGAGACTCATGGGATGGTAGGAGAAAAATTGCGTCGATCCGAGCCCCGACTCTTTAAGTGCAATGAGGCAGGTATCTGGGATCGACACTATTAATTTAGCAGCTCAGTGGACCCCCGTCCCGAAGGACAGGTGTTTCTAGAACTACTCGTTTGAGTAGCTTTACTCTGTTGAATATATATCCTTTGGGTAAGTCCATGTTCGTGTCATAGGTGAGTCACTTACAACAGGTTCTAACTCGTCAGCCATTTTCTCTGGGCTGACTTCTCTTCAGAGCTTCTACTGGAGGTTAATCTTCTTTGTTAATTTCTTCGGACGTTCATATCTTGTTTTTAAATTACTTAACAAGACTTGGTTGTTTCTTAATAAAGCTTTATTACCAAACCCAGCCCATGATTCCGCCGCGGATCGAGAAACGACATCAGAGCGGTGACCTACACTCGCTTTGAAATCTGCATCGCATCTGACTAATTAAATATTCACACGCCTGTACCGGAAGGTCAGTTGGGATCACCGTCATGTCCCTCATAACCCCAACGGGTATGGAAAATTACCCACCTCCGATTTTAAATCTTACGAACTTTATTAGAATATTCTAACTATAAGTACGCACACAATTTATAAGCTGCACATGAATTATGTTACAATCAAACTATCTTGGGTTATTTAATGCATAAAAGTTAGGAAATTGCGTTCATTGCAGATTTATATAATTTTGATTTTTTCTAACTGTTGTCCTCATCTTTATTGTGATATGCAAAATACGTTTCAGCTGCTGTATCCTCCGGTTTCCCTCAAGTGTCTCCTGTTTATCTGAGCATCAGCAAGTGGCTCAGTGGATGACATACTGAACCTTGGCAACTGACAGTGAATCTTAATGGAATATCATCCTTATGAATTTTAGGGAGGCCATATACAAGGTGTGTCAATAAGTATCGAGATTTTTTGTACTTTTTGACACACCTTGTATTCTGAAAAAAGAAAATGTTCCATGCATTCTTCATTTCTATCTTGGTAAATACAGTTTTAAACTTGGTACGTTTTTTTAACACACCTTGTATTCTGAAATAAATTAATGAATGGAACGTTATTTTTTCAGAATACAAGGTGTGTCAAAAAGTACAAAAAATCTCGATACTTGTTGGACGCACCTTGTATAGATAGATTGCTGTAATTCTGAGTTAGTAGTCTATATTTCTTTTGTGGTATGAGGTATTTGATCTTATTAAGGATCTGGAACAGCTTCCGTCTTCAGAGTTGCTGGGATTTTTTTTAAACCACCGTTTCCAATTAAGTTTTACATACCACAATAAAGATGAGGACAACAGTCCGAAAAATCAAAATTATGCAAAACAAGCCTTATCTAGAAAATTCAGACAAATAATTGCATATTTACATTTACTTTTTTATATTGAAAGATAAATGGAAAGAAAATGTTGTATGGATAAAAATTTATTTATTGAAATGCCGACTCGTGTTTCGACCAAGAGTTTGTCCTTGTGTACATAGTATCCTATTTAGTATTATTTTAAGTATATTATTATTATTATTATTATTATTATTATTATTATGATTATTATTATAATAATAGAGAAACATAAAATTTGAGTATACAAAAAGCAGTCTTCTTCGGGTCAGGTTATTTTGATTTTTGCACACAGTCATGTGATATCAAGTGTAACGTAATGGTCTTTTTACACGACTAATTCGTATAGTATACGTGACGTTGTGGGGCCAACCGCGTCTTCACAACACACACCAAATCGCAATATGTAACGTAATGGCGTTTTACCGTGTCACACAGTGCCTCAAAATGCACGGCACTATTAGGACTTGTACAGTCGTGTATCAGGGGGTTGGCAACGCTCGTTCGTTTACAAGCGTACACAGATCTAGTAGTCCTTGTTTCTTGCCAGCGGACCCAAGGAATCTTTCTTCCTCTTTTCTTTAGTTTATGGTCAGGCAAAGATATCACCTTACAAGACAAGTGGTTCTTCGTTGCGGTCAATTAACTTTCTATCTCCACGGAGTATCTTTGGGCAGGGGAATCTCATTCATAAAAAATATCGTAGTATTTCTTTCACGTAGTAATTGAGATGACGATGAGTTGCTTTTCATCAATTTATTTTCTTAATGCAAGTTATTGAGAGAGAGAGAGAGAGGGGGGTGATCGGCTTCATTAATAGGTGTGTTTTTAACTTCGTCCAGTGTAAAATATCAAATATCAGGTTTCACACATCAGCGACACCATGTCTCGATTCCAGGACCCCAGTCACTCGCCTCTCACCAACTTGGCCAAACTGCCAACCCCGACTGCTCTCGGCAAGTTCCGTCAACCCGACTGTCAAACCAACTTCACGGCCCCAGACCAACTGTCTTTAAAATCTGTAACTCGACTGTCCGACCGACCCCACTGCACCAGACCAACTGTCGCAAAATCTAAGGTTCCCTCATTATATAGAAATGGGTGTTGAGCTTTCTAGAACGTTTTGGAAGTTTTCGAATGTTCTAACTGTTTTACCAAATTGCACATGTCAATTAAGAGGTCAACGAGTCAACCATCCTTTCTTCTGACAAACCGATTAAAATAAATTTTAATAGCAAAATCCTAGACTTCCTGGCTACGAATCGACTCACAGGTGATAATGAGAATTTCATAATCTTCTTGCTCGCCCACTCCTGTAAGGTCTGAGAACCATGCTACATCCTATTAAGGTTTCTCTGTGTCTGGCACAAGGCCACAAATATGGTGTTCCCGAGTAGGGCGCGCCATTATGTTACACAAGTATTGATATCTAATACTAATAATTTGCACACGGTGGAATTATTTCAAGTATTTCTATCGAATACTAATTATTACATTGTTTAACGTAATTATTTCTATTTAATAATTGTCATTTGTTTGGACACACATGGTTTCAAGTAACTAATAATAATCTTTAGTTAATATTTACAGCTTCAAGTAACTATTCTAAATACAAATATTTTGCAGTTATAGGGAATAAAGTATTCTTATTGA
>CM042149.1:17236680-17246680 GCA_023376005.1 Doryteuthis pealeii
TAAGAAATCTGCTGAATGGGAAGTGATATTTGTCAGAAATCGAAATATAAGACATTCCTAGAAAGATATTACAGGGATATTATCTGGATTTCAAAGATCCTTTCAAAAGATTTGTTGATATATGTAAGAATATCAAGAAAGAAAAAAATCTGTAATTTTCCATTACCAGGAAGTTTTTTTCTCCCCCAGCTGAGCCATAAAATGCTGAAAGAACACGCTAGGCAGAAAAGCATGCAGAATTTAACAGAATTCAACAGAATTTACACTGACAATCATTTTTACAAGTCGCTTAACGCAGTGATTTTTACTACTTTCATACAATGTAATCATTGAACTGATTACCGGTCCCAACACTAACGGATCTCAATTCTTCATCACAACATCATGGCTTGATAGCAAACACGTCGTATTCGGCGAAGTTGGGGAAGGCATGAACCTTGTTAAGGAAATCGAAAAAGTAGGTACTAATGGTGGTAAACCCAGTAAGAAGGTTATAATTAGTGACTGTGGACAGCTTTAAAGATTCGCTCTTGAAGAGTGGGAGAAAAAAATTACATGAATGAACTATCTTTAATTCTTTATGGCTGGATCTATAATTAATAGCCAGGATTTGAGACTTTAGTCACTTTTCTTTCTACTGATATTGTAACCCTTCTTTTACGCTTACGGTCAAGTCTCGCTGAAAGCACCGGTTTATCATCGAAATTAAGAAGCGAAGTGCAAACTTAGATGGGTGACCCTTTAAGCAACAGCAAATACTATAAGTGTTATTGATGATATACCCTATAGACTATAGTGGAATGCGCCGACGGTTACTATAAGTAACAGGAACAATTATGGTTTGACGGAGGCCAATGCGAGTCAGCTCGTAACTCTATTTGTCGGACGCAATTCCCACTTTTCTTTACTGTAATTGTCTACTCTTTTGTTAATACATTTTCCTACATTTGTTACCCGTCGTTTTGTCTTATTTTGACCCCTTGAAACTCCACAACAATAAGTAAACCGAATAACAAGATGACTTGATTCGGCATTAAATGACCCGTAAAGGGTTGTTATGCCGTAAAACAAAAAACAACCAACCACCCGACCAACTTTCTTTTACACTTCCCCTGTTGCTAGAAACCATATCACTAGTATCTTCTTGTCTTGTCGTGGCGGCATTCCATTGGGTGGGTTGAGCCGGCTCCATCCATTGAATTCACTGAGTTCCTCTGACTATACCTGACGATCTCCGCAGTAGCATCGGTCGGAAAAAATGTTTGTAAAAGTCACAGAAAACCAAACATATCAAACATTGTAATAATTAGATTATCATACTGTGGTATATCCACAGGTCCTGCTAGTCTTTTACACAAATAGAATAAAGACCCGAGTTCAATTAAATAGTGTCGCTAGAATAGGTGTGTCTCTAAATACTGCCGTTAGAATCAGCGTCTCATTAAATAGTGCCGTTAGAATGGGTGCGTCCCTAAATAGTGCTACTAAAATGGAGGGTGTCAATAAATAGTGCCGCTAGAATGAGAGTGTCATTAAGGTGTCCTGGTATGACATGCCGTAAAATTATATTGATGCTTCTATTCATGTGAATATGAAGTACGCAATCAATCCCCAAACCCCACATACAGACGCAAGGACGATTGGACCAAACGTAATTGCCGGTTTCCGATGCAAATGCCTCTTGGAATTTTCACAAAGCTCTTTTGGCCGAGTTGTGGCCCTAGTACCACTGGGTGCCACACCTGTCTGCCTTGGGTGGCACTACCTGGAACTTATGTTCTCGACGGCATAACTCTGACTCTAACACGTTTACACCGCCCTGTCGCAATGGGGTGGGATTGGTCTTTATCACTTGTATAGCATGATACTAAACATTTTATTTACCTCGTACCCCACTTGTATGGGTTAGGCACAAGGCCCTATTAACGTGGAACCAGCATGATACTAAACATGGCTGATGAAATGGAATCTTAATCAGTTTCTATGCCTTAATAGGAAGTTTTATAAATTGATTACTTACTCCCTTTTTCCCATTCTAACGGTGGTCCATGATTATATTGATGCTTCTATTTAGGAAGAGAATGGTTCGAATTAGAATCGCATAGTTATCTCGTTACATCGACAATTTGGAGGATTTTTAAAAATGACGCCCATCACGAATGCAGACTGTAGAATGTTGCAAACTGGACAGCAGATTGCTTTATTCTCTAAAAAAAATTGTAGCCTATCATTTATGAGTGCATATATGCATGTAACGTCAATCTAACAAAAACAACCCTCATGCGAGATTTTTATTAAAACAATGCACTATAATTTCTCTAATTTTCAGATCTTACTTACCGTATCGGTTATTCGTCGTAGAAAATGGAATCTGCTAATTTTTAGCCTCAGTTTTATTGTCACCTGTGTATGCAAACAAATTATTATTTACTTTATTATAAGTTGCTTGAAACCATCTAATTGTTTACAATTGTGCATAAATCTTCTCTCCTAAGACTTAGAACGAATTTGTGATATTTGATAATACATCGCTAAGTGAGAAAAGTATACTTTGTACAAAAACTTACCTTGAACTTCATCTAGAAGTGAGGTTCCAATTTTGAGCTCTGAGGAGTTTGGTATACCTCTTCATTGCCATTACTCCCAGGTTCACTCTGATCCGTAATGGTAGTAGCTGTTAGGTTACATAGATTTTTAACAAATGAGTTTTAAAAATGTGTTTAAAGAATTGTATACCCAACAAGAATGAATAAAACAAAAAAAGTCTTTGGCATAAAATAACCCAATGGGTTAATATGTCGTAAAATCCAATCAACCAACAAAAAACCTAAAAAGATCTACCACCAAATTGAATTAAATTAAATTAGTAAATGAAATTAGTGAAAATAGATCACTAATTAGTACTAAGTCTAGCTCAGTCGGTAGAGTGTTCGGCTAGAAACCACAAGGTTCCTAGTTCGATACCGGTCCTCGCCAACTCAGTGTATGAGTAGCACAGGGATCTCTGCGGTAAGTAAGAGCTGATGGTAGGTGTGGCGCTCCACCTCAGATGCTAAAAAACAATCTCCTTGGTCTAGCGCTATTGAAAAGGGGATAGACTCCCTCGCTGACTGGCTGATACCGACTTTGGGCCGCCCCGTCGACTTTACTTTTTTTACTTACTATTCTAGTGGTGACCATCCCGGAGTTTAACAAGTTTGAATTCAGAATTTTTCTTCTCATAGACTGGTTGCTTAACCAAGGTTAAAGAGCCCAGTCTGCCCTACTATTCACCCATAGCTGGAGGGAGAGTAGTTGGATTCATACCTTTCCCAAAGATTATTAGCGCAATGTGAACTGTAGCTTCGTCCAGTATTTTAACTCGAATCGACGAGTCCATTTCCTACGACTCTAACCATTACGCCACGGCTTCCTGTTAGTATTAGATAGGAATACTTAATATGATATGATATCAAGTATTCCTATCTAATAATAATAATTTATACACAGTTGCATTGTTTTATCTGTTTGGGAAAGAGGGAGGTTATTGCAACATACCTTTGAATATCAAATAAGGTATTCTCTGTGATGCTTGTGGAATGTGTTGTTTTTAAGGGTTGGCGTTTGCTTTAAGCTCAGGTAATGAATAATCAGAATTGACAAGCAGACAAATACTCATTAGGAATTTATGTAATTTACTTGAAATATTTGATTGAGAAATGTAACATAACGAAGAATGGAGCTCTCCGGCGTGAAAAATTAAAAAAAATGATCGGATGAAAAAAAGAATCCTTGAATCTAATCTAATTATTCAAACAGGCAAAGAAATTGTTTTCTAGATTCTTTTTTTTTTTTTTTTTTTTTTTTTTTTTTTTTCGGTGAGAGACCAAGAGAAAAAATTCAAGGCATTTCACGATTTGACTGACTTTAGCTCGTACGTGTCGAATTCTTTCAGCGTACGTCATTTATTCATGATTTGCAACATTTTTTTCTCTGGATTCCCCCTTCCCTCTACCCCCACCCATTCCATTTCACTTTTCTTTCATGGCGTCGTCTTTGATATCATTTAAAACCTTTCAGAATGAAATAGTTCATGTCAAAAAACATTTTCCCCATCAGTAAATATCGGTTTTGTTTTTCGAGTTCAAATAACATTATTTAATACTATTACTTTATTTTTTTTTATATGAGGCTCGATAATTTGTATTATTTGGATTTTTCGGACTGTTGTCCCCATTCTTATTGTTATATCAAAAAGTAATTAAAAAGGCTAGATGAGATCTTTTATAACCGCCCTGTCGGCTGGGGCGTTAGAATGCACCAACTGCACCTCTGCAGAGGGTAAGACTCCCCCAATGGGGCCACCTGTTGGCCGTGGGTGGCGACCCGTGATGCTTAAGGATAGAGCCCAGGTGGATGATCAGTTCATGACATGCAATACTCCACTTTGGCCCTATCTTGGGCTAGACGGGCGGTCGGAGAGGCCCCCTCCGATCAATCGGCTGGTCACGTCAAGCCTTAGCACCTATATGATTTTCCCAACTCTATTGCCCTTATGGCAAGCCCCAACCCCTTTTTATCATATGGGTGCTAGAAGGCTGCGGGTCGACATGTCCTGGGAATTACGTTAAACTCTATCTGATGGTGAAGTTCCAGTTTTGGAGGTTTGGGGAATGTGGAGCACCCCATTCATCACCATTGCTCCCTGGTCCACTCTGAACCAGAGTGGTAGTACCTGTTAGGGTCCCATCTATGGGTTAAATAGAAAAATGTATTTATAAAAAAATTGTATTATCCATTAAGAATTGATTTATTTCAAAACTTTATCGGCATTAAATGACCCACTGAGGTTGATATGCCGTAAAACAAAACAAAACAAACAAACATCTTTTATAAATCGCAATATGAGTAGAGGTAAAAAAAATCATACATAAGTATGAATGTAAATATTCTAGATAAAAAAAAACATTAGATTTATAAGTTCCAAAAAGTCACTCTGGATAGTCCAGTTGACATGTGGCGCAACGGATATAGGGGTTGAGTTTCAAGTGACAATTATACGCATAAAGTAAAGCTTTTATATTAGTAAAACAATATTATTATTAGTAAATCCGTTTAATATTTGAAGTGACATTATTTTATATTATAAGTGATATTATCATTATTAAAACTGTATTTTTATCTTTCATATTCTAAATTGATATTAAATTTGAATTAAATTAATCAATATTAGCTTATATCAAATATCAAATTTTGTTTTCATATTATTTTTTATAAGTGATACATACTTGTTATTTAAATATATTTTTCTATTTTATATTTAATATACAAGTGATATTATTAATAGTAAAACTATATTTTTATATTTCACATTTCATATTAATATTAGATTTGATATTAGATTAATAAATATTGGCTTAAATCAAATATTAAATTTTATTTTTATATTCTATATTCTAAGTGATACGTATTTCAAATATATATCTTTTATTTTTATATTTCATATTATAAGTGATATTATTATAAGTAAAACTATATTATTTTTACTAGCAAATATATGCAAGCATTTAAGTTCTAACGGGTGCAAGTATTTAAGTTATAATAAAATATTATTAAATTAGAAAGGCTAATGAAACTAAATTTGAATGCAGATAAATGATTTGAAACAGAGGGGGTATAATCGAAAAATAGAACAACTGATATATATATATATATATATATATATATATATATATGTGTGAACAAAAAGTATTAAGACAATCAGGAATATTTCTTGTATGTTGTTTATTCTCAACTAGTTTCTACCTTAGGTCATCGTCATGAGAAAATTTCTTATTTGAAGAAATTGTTGATAGATTATTAGAAAGGGAGCATTATAGAAGAACATAAAAAGTTGAAGTGTTTTTGTGGGTTTGACATGCTGTTAAAATCCGGGTAGGCGAGTGTGTTTAATAGTAGCATGTCCATTTGTTCCGTGAAGAACCTCTATCAATATTGATAAATAGATAGATTTGAATTGATAGATAGATAGATAGATAGATAGATAAATAGATAGAACATGAATTCGGAAGGTTGTGGCTCGCTATTTTCATGGAATCACGCGAAATTCAAGATCAGAAACCTTGTTTTTTTACCCGTGATGAATATGTTTTTTTTAACTTTCTATCGAGCAAAAATAGACGCAATGTCGTTTTAATGTAATGCACCACACAAGAAACAAACCTCTCGGCTAAGATTCCTTCGGCATTCCCCTGGAGGGGTTCCTCAGGCACCGGGCAATAAACCCATTCCTTACCCCTTTTAGGCTTGGTGGAATATGGCCTCCCAGCATCTCAGCCGTCATGTTCACTTCCATAGATATACACAAATAGTTTTAGATAGTTACATAGATAGCTAGATAGAAATCAGAAATGAGATAGATAGATAGATAGATAGATAGATATTAATTCGAAAGGTTGTGATACGCCATTTTCCTGGCTGGGTATTACGTGAAATTGTTTTTTACCCGTGGATGAATATATTTTTTTAACTTTCCGCTGAGCTAAAATAGATGCAAGGTTGTTTTAATTTGGAGTGCCACGCAGGAAGCAAACCTCCCGTGCTAGGATTCCAATGGCATTCCCCTTAAGGAGCGCCTCAAGTACTGGGAAATAAGTATATCCTTTAGGCTAGGCTAGATAGATATAGAGATATGACTAAAGTGAGATAGATATATAGATATATAAATAGATAGATAGATAGATATGACTAAACTGAAATATATAGATAGATAGAAACAGACTAAGAGGAATAAAAAGAATGTCAGGAATCGACTGAGATAGATATATAGATAGATACATAGATAGGATAGATAGATACATAGGTAGATAGATAAATTTATAGGTATTAAGAGGAAAAGAAGAATGAAATGAATCGACTGAGATAGATAGATAGATAGATAGATAGATAGATAAGAATAGATTGAGATAGATAGATAGATAGATAGATAGAAACATACTAAGAGGAAAGAAGGATGAAAGGGATCGAGTGAGATAGATAGATAGATAGATAGATAGATAGATAGATAGATAGATAGATAGATAGATAGAACAGATTGAGATAGAGATAGATAGATAGATAGATAGATAGATAGAATACTAAGAAGAAGAAGGATGAAAGGGATCGAGTGAGATAGATAGATAGATAGATAGATAGACAGATTGAGAAGAATAGATAGATAGATAGATAGATAGATAGATAGATAGATAGATAGAGAGAGATAGATAGATAGATAGATGAACAGATTGAGATAGATTGATAGATAGATAGATAATAGATAGATAGATAGATAGATAGATAGATAGATAGATAGATAGATAGATAGATAGATAGATAGATAGAGATTGAGATAGATGATAGATAGATAAGAATAGATAGATAGATAGATAGATAGATAGAGATAGATAGATAGATAGATAGATAAGAACAGATTGAGATAGATTGATAGATAGATAAGAATAGATAGATAGATAGATAAGAACAGATTGAGATAGATTGATAGATAAGAATAGATAGATAGATAGATAGATAGATAGATAGATAAGAACAGATTCAGATAGATAGATAGATAGATAGATAGATAGATAATCTATCTAAGTACAAACCTAAAAACTAATTGCAGAGAAACAGATTGATTCTTTTGAAAAATTATTCTCGCTACTTGAAAAAAATATCTGTTCAACAGAATGTTGAATTGAATGATTGAATCCACCTCACTTAACAGTGATCAGTTTAAGGTCACTTTTTATATATATATACACAATATTTGCTGGGATTTTTTTTTGCCTCAGTTTTATTGTCGCCTGTAGCACAATAAAAAAAAAAGGAAGTATTTCCTGGTCTCTTTTTCTGAAGATGGAGTATCAATATAATTGTCATTTGGGGAAAATGATGTTGATGAATGATTTAAGTAATTTCACACGCTGGTAAAGCCATCACATTTGCAAATAACCACCACAGAGACAACGTCAATGCGCATGCCCATAAAAGAAAATGGCGGACATCAAAGCGAATGTTTTGATCCATCGATGAAAAGATTTTTTTTTTTTTAAATAAGTATGCACAGACACAGAAGTATTTAAGTGTCGTTTCGATGACTAAGTTTTGGTCGGTTAGTTCTCCGCCTTTCCCCAGGTGTATATAGCATCCAATAATCCCCTGTCTTTGTGCACTGTTGTTTTTGGTGGGTTATTTGTCGTTGTTGTCGTTTTTTTGTTTTGTTTTTTTTTTTAGTTTGTTGTTCTTTTCAATCTCTCCTCCTCAATGGTTAGGTCATTCATCCGACAGAATAAAAATGTATCTAAAGGATTACCATACAGATGAGGAAACGAAAAAGTCATCAAGGTGCGATAAACAACCGAGGAAGAACAGAGAACACATGGTCGAAAAAACAAATGTGAACATACCATTTCACTGAAATCTTTCGAGATGAGGCTTGATAATTTCTATAATTTGGATTATTTGGACTATTGTCCTCATCTTTATTGTTATCTACACAACGTTTCGGTCGAAGCGCGTGGTGTAATCTTTAGAGTCGTAGGAAATGGACTCGTCGAACCGAGTTCGAATCCTGGATGAAGCTACAGTTCCATGCGCTAATACACTTGGGAAAGGTATGAATCCAACTGCTTTCCTTCCAGCTCTGGGTAAATAGTAGGACAGACTGGGGCTCTTCAACCTTGATAAGGCAACCAGTCTAGGAGTAGGAAAACTCTTAATTCAAACCTGGTCACTACTAGAATATGCTCCGCCTTTATTGGTGATCTATTTCACTAATGTGCCATCCGTCCTTCTTCAGGTATTTCTTGTCGGACTCAACAATTGGACACATGGCGTAGTGGATACAGGGGTTGGGGTAATACAGTTCTAAGTGACAGTTATCTCTAGGTTGCAGGGTCAATCCTGGTCAAGGGCGACAGTAACATAGAATAATTGGCACAGCTTAACACTTATACCCGGTCATGGTTAGCGGAATTAGAACAGTCTGCCCACGTGGATTGAATAAAGGATTTGGTCCGAAGTTCCATGAAGGCTCCCGATTACGACAAGTCCGTTCCCGAGTTTGAAAAGAAGGTTCCCGAATTCGAGAAGGTTACTGAGTCCGACAAGAAATACCTGACGAAGGCCGGAGGGCACATCGACCAAAATGTTGAGTATATAATAATAAAGATAAGGACAATAGTCCGAATTATCCAAATAATACAAATGTGAACATACTCTAGTATTCATTGCTATTACTCCCAGGTTCATACAAACAGTTAACATTCCATATATAAGTCAAGGAAGCGCGTAGTGTAATGGTTAAAGTCATGGGAAATGGATTCTCGCCCCGAGTTCAAATCCCGGACGCGCTAATTGCATTTCACTTAGCGCTAATACCCTTGGGAAAGGTGTAAATCCTACTCTCTCTCCAGCTATGGGTAAATAGTAGGGCAGACTGGGCTCTTTAACCTTGGTTAGGTAACGGTCTAGGAGAAGGAAGACTCTGAATTCAAACCTGTTGAACTCCGCTTAAGAAATTGACCTTGTGTCGCATCCTGCTCGTGCGGAGGGGTTGGTAATATATATATATATATATATATATATATAGTCAAGGTTGGTTGGTTGGTTGGTAGGTTGGTTTCTACGTCATGTTAACTCTTGTTGGGTTATTTTATGCCAATGACATTTTGTTTTATTCATTCTTGTTGCGTATTCAATATTTTTTCAAACTCATCATATGTTATCTATTTAACCCATAGATGGGACCTAACAGGTATTACCAATGGCAATAAAGGGTACTCCACATTCTTCAGGGTTCAAGAATTAGAACTTCACTACTAGATGCAGTGGGAGTACCTGTTAGAATCCCATTTGACTTTTTTAAAACTCATTTTTTATCTATTTAAAGATTTAAAAATAAGGTTTTTAAAAAATAGGTTTTAAAAAATTGAGTTTAGAAAAATGAACATTTTATATAATTTCCTCAATGACACTAAGTAGT
>CM042149.1:17251680-17266680 GCA_023376005.1 Doryteuthis pealeii
GTTGTGTACATGCGTCTGCTTTCGGACAAAGTAACAAAACTATACCTTCGTTTATAATTCTAGTTTCAGTCTTATTCTGTATAAACTGCATACGTGTTCCTTTACCTAGAATTTTTTACATATATTTCGTCATACAGATTTTTCTTAAAAAAGTTATTTATTAACTCTAATGCCACCTAGTTTTTATCCCAATGCCCTTTTTTGTCTCCCCCCCCCAAAAAAAAAAAGTCAAATTTTGCCTCACCACCCACTAGATCTTTCCACCGCCTTCGGGGGGCTGTAGGGTTCACTTTGGAAACCACTGAGCTAGAACCATTAATATCTTTTATATAAGGAATTGGAGGAGAACATTGTCCTGCAAAGAAATAAAAGATGACATACTGTATGATGATGATGATGATGATGATGGTGGTGGTGGTGGTGGAATAGTTTGTGGTATAAGGTGTGCTGGAATCCACCACTTAAACTTATAGACTCTGCGTGGCCGTGTGGATCAAAGTCAGCCAATCAACAGGCTCGAATACGTGGTTAGTTAACTATTTAATTGCCGATCTTGAAAGCCGTTCATTTGCAGGCATTCGATACGGACGAACGGATCAGGAACACAAGGATTCTACCTGACACCAAGGAACACAAGGATTCTACCTAACACTAAGGAGCACAAGGGATCTCCACCGTAAAGTGCTCCCACTTGCAGCCTAAAAATGGCCACAAAAATTGTAGCAGGTTATGGGCGCAGCAAGCTTCCACGGCGCTCAAAAATGGCCACAAAAATCGTAACAAATGATGATGATGATGATGATGATAATAATAATAAAGTTAACTGTATTTTATGTATATTGATTGGCCAACACATATACTCGGATGATGTTAGGCAAATGCCAATCAACCAATCATATGCTTATATGCTGAGGCAAGCCAACATTGCGTCAGTTTTAGAGGGATACACCATTTTAAATTGAGAAGCAGACGCGCGGGGGATGGAGAGAAGTCCCGAGTCAATAATAATCAAATCAAGTCTCTATGGCCATTGTCTGTTCATCTACGAGTGTGTTTGTGTGCACGCGTGTGTGTACGTGAGCGAGTAAGCGCGTTTGTGTATGTGTATGTATGTGTATACGTGTGTATATCTGTGTGTGTGTGTATATGTATATGCAAACGCGTGTGTGCTGGGACGTGTGTGTTCATTTGTGTGTGTTTGTGCGTTTGCATATGTGTATATGTGTTTGTATGTGCGTGTATATGTGTGTACGTGTACGTGTATATGCGTTTGTGTGTGTATATATATTTGTGTATATGAGTGAATATGTTCGTGAATATGTATATGTAAACGCGTGTGTGTTCATTTGAGTGTGTGTGTGCATTTGCATATATGTATTTGTGTTTGTGTGCGCGTGTATGTGTGTGTTTGTGAGTAAGTATGTGTGTATGTGTGCTTTTGTGTGTGAACGTGAGCGTGTATATGCGTTTGTGTGTGTATATGTACGTGTATACGCGTGTATATCTGTGTGAGTATATGTATATGCAAGCGCATGTGTGTACAGGCACGTGTGTGTGCGTGTGTGTGTGTGTGTGTGTGTGTGTTGTGTGCGTGCGCGTGTATGTGTGTATTTGTGAGTAAGTATGTGTGTGTGCGTGTACGTATGCGTGAGTGTGTGTACGTGTGCGTGTGTGTGTGTGTTTGCTTGACACGTTTCCATCAGTCCAATCGTCGCCTGAGAATTCTTTTTGACTACTAACTCATATATGTAACCATGACAACCAGTAGCACTAAAGTGATAAATATACACTTAGAAGAAAAAATTATATATTTGTCTCTTGTATCGTGTGTGTGTGTGTGTTTTTTCTCTCTCGTGTGTCTTCCTGAATCTTTCTCTTGGCCTATCTACGAGGATGAGTCCAAAAGTAATGCCATTTTGTTTAGGACATGTATATATATTTACCAACCCCTCCGCACGAGTAGGATGCGACACAAAGTCAATTTCTTAAGCGGAGTGTAACAGGTTTGAATTCAGACTGGTTACCTATCCAAGGTTAAAGATCCCAGTCTGCCCTACTATTTACCCATAGCTGGAGGGAGAATATATGAATACATATATTTCTCAATGGTATTGGCGCAATATGAAATGCAAACAGCCTCGTTCAGGATTTGAACCTACGACTCTAACCATTACACCACGCACCTCCATATTCGTTTAGGACAGGTATAATTACCAGCACAGGAACGTATCATACATCAAAATGAAACTGCTCCTCTGTGGATCATATCCCTTCTACGTAGTCACCGATAGCAATGTTCCACCTTCGAATGAGAGGCATGTATCCTTGCCCTGTACAATTCCGTTGACTGTTCTTTGAGCCACTTCTTCAACACAGATTTCACTTCCACGTCACTGGAATAATGCTTGCCTTTTAAACCCTCTTACATGGAGTCGAGGAGATGTTAGTCTAAAAGGCACTAAATCTAGTGAGTAGGGAGGATGTGGTAAAGTTGTCCCCCCGAATGATGCGATTTTCACCCTTGTTCTGATGCTTGTGTGTGGTTGAGCATTGTCGTGCGGAGGGAGGACATTGTCAATTGGCAAGTTGGGTCTTACTCTTCGGCTTCTTGTTCTGAGCCTCGTTATGGTCTTAATGTAGGTCTTAGTTTTATAAAAAAAAATCACATGAAATAAAGAAAATGGCAGTACTTTTTGACACACCTTCGTATATATGTATACATACACTCATCATTATCCCCAGTTGGTTCTGCAGCACAAATATCCATGGCTTGACTCGCCAACCGTCCCTATCGGTCATCGCACCCGGAAGGTCTTCTGTGCGGCATCCAGTATCCACGCAAACCTGATCGACTAAGTTCTTGCTGGACGACCCTCTCTGGCATGTCTATGCACACGTGTTGAGAACATCACTTATGAGTTCATCCTTGTTTCTCCAGCAGTTTCCAGCATGTCTTGATCGTCTTACTCGTATAGTTTGTATAATAGGGAGCAATTGGTCATACAATTACTTGTTGAGTGCTGTTTCTATTATTTGTTTAAGACAGCACACATCATTCTTGTGCAGCTCACATCTAGCTTATTCTCTATGCGTTTTGTTTGTATCCTTGTGGTGCAGCCGTACAGTAGCACTGACATAGCTAGGGTTATACTTTTGGCTCTGTGCTAAACTAAACAGCCTAGTAAATGACATAAGTGCTTCGTCCTCGTGTAATGCTTAGGAAGTTGAAGAAAAGAAAAAGTCCGGGACAATCTTCTAACGGGATACAGACTATCAGTAACCACCGTTTCTTTCTTGTATTCTCAAACTCGCTGGTTCAAAACCTTGGATAAACGAACAATAAATACTATTTTCTCCGTCGTCAATACTATCACCCCTTCCACCGCCTGGTCTTGTTGTGTACTCTCTTTCCTTACTTTCTTTCTTCTATTCATCTAGCGTCTCTTCTAGCGTCTGGACTTCGTCTTGGGGACTTTGTGTCTGGTCTTCCATTGGGGAATTTCTCTTTATCAGAAGCCCTGTGTCATTGATAGTTTTTAGATAATAACACAAGACTTCGATTTAACTTAGATCATATTTTATTCTGAAATCCCCACCAGACTACCTGCGCAGATTGAGTCGGCACCGTGCATAACACGACTTACCACCGTCGTGGCTTTGGCCGATCTGACTAAAAATCTCATTCTAATCTAAACCGGAAGAGAGTCTTCTCCACCGATTCTCACGGTATCACCGGAAGGAGGATCAGGACTGGGTCAAGCCTTGTCATTCAATCCTTCAAGGCCGCCGGCTGAACTTATAACATCCATTTTGGTTTCTACACTACTGTACATAAATATTAGGAATCTAATAATTATGTAACAGTCTGTCTGCCTCAGTGTGAACAACTGCCTGCTTTTGGTACAGTTCGCATAGCTGTTATGTAAATTACACATCGTGCCGTTCAAGACTTTCATGTACGGCACAGGCGATTCTTTGCCGCTTCAGTTGGGGGTATCGGCTATGTAAGTTAATTTACGACATCCATTTCTAATCAGTTCTATTCTCAGTGGATGACCCATACAGGCGAGGTTGGGCCAAAATCTAAGATATACTTCTATTTTTTATACGTTACACTGAAAGTAACGGTTTCCTCTAGATTACAGCGGCCTGTTGGGTAATTAGATGGTAAGTAACCTGATACCTGAGTCAGACTAAACAAAATTGGCCGGCAATCTTAGGCAATAAAATACAGATTCTGTGTCTCCAAATTATTATGACCTTCACTTAGATGGCTAATTGATTTTGTTGATCCCAGCAAAACCTGGTTAATTGTTTTCAGCCATGTTGTTAAATCAAGCATATCTTGTTACACATAGCACACTGGACAAGATGTTGAACTTTGTCCACTGGTCTTACTTCCGGCCACTTGCTTTTTTAAATAATGACTTATCTATTCACAAGCCGGTACCATTTACCTACAATTTCGCTTACAATGTTATTGATCCAACTGAGGCGTGAACTTACAATGAACGTCTTACATTATTAGTGCCTTAACAATTATCTTGCTATTAAATCTTTATTCTATTTATTTATTTACAAACAAGACCCGTGGAATTTCTTCGAAACTAAAAAAATCTAGCGTAGCTATTTAAGCCAGAAACGATGATTTGCAATTTCAATATTACAAATAAAACAAACACGTAACTTTTTTTTTTCAATTCATTTTAATATTACGTTGGGCATTTAAGCGACGCAAAATCATTTTGAATCATTGGAATCTTTCAGTTTTAAAATTGGGTGAAAGAAAATTTGACAAATAAGAAATCGGCGATTAAGCAACACCAGATAATCTGGATTTACATTTTTGCATTGCATCTTGGACGGTGTCATTTTTAACCAGAGTTTGTTGCTGGATGATAATGGACAGAGGATTTAGGAACACGAGTTTTAATATACAGATTTGTTTATTTGCCAATAAATAGTTTATCATCGTGATGTTTTTTTTTTTTTTTTTTTTTTTTTTTTGTAAATAAAGTTGCATGACTTTGAAACCGGAAAAAGCAACTGGTTGCTAAAACAATGTCTATGAATTTTCTCCCTACATCTTTCTCACTCTTAACGTATCCTTTTCGTCTCATCACGTCTCTCTCTCTCTCTCTCTCTCTCTCTCTCTCTCTCTCTCTCTCTCTCTCTCTCTCTCTCTCTCTCTCTCTCTGTATCTATCTATCTATCAATTTGTCTCTCTTTCTTTCTTCTCTCTGTCTATGTCTCTGTCACTTTGTCTGTCTGTCTGTCTGTCTGTCCTGTCTCTCTCTAATCCCTCAATTTAATCTGTCCCTACAGTGGCCTTTACTTTATCTGTAGGGATATTCTCTCTCTCTCTCTCTCTCTCTCTCTCTCTCTCTCTCTCTCTCTCTCTCTCTCTCTCTCTCTCTCTGATCAAGTTCACATTGTCTATTGTCAATTAACGGAGACCTTTCCAAGCGGAGCGGCCATTTCCCTTTGATCTGTGGTGGATGCGATGGATGGAAGGAAGTTGTTAAAAGTGCGCGACATACTCGTTAGGTCGTTGGAAAGTACAAACAGCCATAAAATATTCAAGTCGCAACACGTTCAATATTTGCACGAGAGATATTTATGAAGAGGGAATGGTGTGAGAAGAGATAGAACATAAAATGGAAATTAAATACAGATAGATAGATAGATAGAGAGAGAGAGAGAGAGAGAGAGAGAGAGAGAGAGAGAGAGAGAGAGGGGGGAGAAAAGAGGAAAACAGAAACAGAAAGAAAGATTGAAAATAAAAAGATTGAGAAATAAAAGGAGGAGAATATATCATCATCATCATCATCATCATCATGTCACGCATGCAGCACGGGTATCCATGACGATCTTTCGCCAACCTTCCCTATCATTCATTACACCTGGGTGCTCCTCTGCGGAGCAGTCAGCATCTTCACATAACTGGTCAATGTAGGTCCTTGCTGGGCGCCCCACACTTCCATGTCCATGTGTTGGCTTCCACCGGAGAACGTCGTTTATGAGTTCAGGAGAATATATATATATATATATATATATATATATATATATATTATACCAAGCCCTGTGCACGAGCAATGGCAATCCATCTTGGGCATTCGATAATAGGGCAAAGTGATCCCTTGCTACTAGTATAATATATGTATTTACAACCCCCCCCCCTCCGAACAAGCAGGATGTGGCACAAGGTCAATTTCTTAAGCGGTGCCCTACTATTTATCCCTAGCTGGAAGGAGAATATATGGATTCATACCTTCCCAGGGGTGTTAACGCTATGAGAAATGCAAACAGCCTCGTCCAAGATATGAACTCGGGTCGACGTGTCCATTTCCTACGACTCTAACCATTACACTACGCACTTCCATACTCCGGGGGGGGGTATAAAGAAAATAGAGACAGAGGGAGTAAAAATGTGTAACGGTGATAAGAAATGAAAGATGGAAGTGTGAAAGACAAGAGAGAGAGAGAGAGAGAGAGAGAGAGAGAGAGAGACATACAGAGAGAGAGACATACGGAGAGAGGGGGATAGAGAGAGAAGATAGGTATACAAGTGAAAGTGAGAAGAGCAACGGAATAGGTAGGACCCTAATGGCTACTACCACTCCGGGTCAGAGTGCATGTGTGAGTAATGGCGATGAAAGGGGACTCCATACACCCCAGAGCTAGCTGCAGTTTAGCGTCATACCCAGGACACTAAGACCCTTAACCACCGCCTTCTCGCACATGATAAAAAGGTTGGGAGTTTGCCATAAGAGCAATAGGGTCGGGACAATCATATAGATGCTAGGGATCGACGTGACAAGCCGATTGCTCGGAGGGGGCCTCTCCAACCGCCCGTCTATCTTAAGTAAGAGCCAAAGTGGAGTGTTGCATGTCATGGCTGCTCATCCACCAGGATTCCGTCATTAAGCATCACGGGTCGCCACCCACGTCCAACAGGTGGCCTATTGAAGGCAGTAGGGTCGGGACAATCATATAGATGCTAGGGGTCGACGTGACAAGCCAATTGATCGGAGGGGGAGGGCTCTCCAACCGCCCGTTTAGCCTAAGTAAGGACCAAAGTAAGGTATTGCATGTCATGGACTGCTCACTCAGCAGAATTCCGTCTTTAAGTATTATGACTTGCCACCCATGTCCAACAGGTGGCCCTATTTGGGGGATTTTTACCCCTCTGCAGAGGTGCAGTCGTTGAAATCTACTGTTCCAGACGACAGGCTCCATATTTCCGCTTTGTGCTAAACTAAGCCGAGAGTACTTCGTCGTAGTGTAATGCTTAGCAAGTTAATCTAGCGAAATCCATTTCTAATTGGTTCTATTTTCATTGGGGAATCCGCCCTGTCAGCTGGGGCGTTAGAATGCACCAACTGCACCTCTGCAGAGGGGTAAGACTCCCCCAATGGGGCCACCTGTTGGCCGTGGGTGGCGACCCGTCATGCTTAAGAATAGAGCCCAGGTGGATGAGCAGTTCATGGCATGTAATACTCCACTTTGGCCCTATCTTGGGTTAGACGGGCGGTCGGAGAGGCCCCATCCGATCAATCGGCTGGTCACGTCAAGCCCTAGCACCTATATGATTTTCCTAACCCTATTGCCCTTATGGCAAGCCCCAACCTCTTTTTATCATATGGGTGCTAGAAGGCGGTGGCTGCGGGTCTACATGTCCTGGGAATGACGTTAAACTCTATCTGATGGTGAGGTTCCAGTTTTGGAGGTTTGGGGAATGTGGAGCACCCCTTCATCACCATTGCTCCCTGGTCCACTCTGACCCGGAGTGGTAGTACCTGTTAGGTCCCATCTATGGGCTAAATAGAAAAATGTATTTATAAAAAAATTGTATTATCCATTAAGAATTGATTTATTTCAAAACTTTAAATGACCCACTGAGCTTGATATGCCGTAAAACAAAACAAAACAAATCATTGGGGATTATATACTAGCGAAGTTCTACCAAAATCTAAGCAATGTTTATCTTTTAAACATGTCCATGGTACATTGAAAGCGACAGTTTCCACTAGATCATGGAAGTTAAGCTTACATTGAGACTGTTCAGTATTTAGATGGGTGACCACTCTATGCAACTGTTATTTACCACTTATAAAACATCAGGTATATAATAGAGACAGACAGCAAGGTAGATAGGGTAGATGATAGGTGATTGTCTTACTTTTTACATTCTGCTTCTACTTCGTCGGCCATTTGCTCTAGGCTGGTCTGTTAAGGGTTGGTTTTCTTCTTTCTGTTGATTATTCTTCTTGGTGGGCTGGTCATTGTTTTTGATAATCAATTCACACAACAAAGACTTGTGTTTCTTGATACTAAAGCCTTATTCGCAACCCTGCCCAATTTTATTCCACTGCGGGGGGAGATCGACTCAGAGCGATGACCTACACATCCGTTCGCTCTGAAATCTCAGCCAAATCTAAACTAAACTATCTCACGCGTCCAGTCGCACTCTTTCAAGGGGTCAAATCAAATGGTTATTATCCGTCCATAACTGTCGGGTAATTTTCCATGGACCCCGGTATTTTAAGTCTAATGGACCATGTTCAAAATTCTAACTGCAGGTACGTTCATAATTTATTAGCTGCTCATAATTTATGTAACACAACCTGATACCTGAGTGTCAGACTAAACAAATGGCGAGGCAATATAAAAAAGATTCTGTGTATATTCAAATATTTGCGATCACCAATTAGATGGCTAATTGAGTTTGTCGATCTAGGCAAAACTTGGTTAACTGTTTAAATTCCGAGTTGCTAGATCAAATATACCTTGTTACACATAGCACACTGGACAGATGTTAGACTATTCTCAATTGAGTCTGTCGATCTTATCAAGACCTGGTTAACTGTTTTAAGTCCGAGTTGCTAGATCAAATATATCTTGTTACACAGAGCACACTGGACAAGATGTTAGACTATTCTCAATTGAGTCTGTCGATCTTAGCAAGACCTGGTTAACTGTTTTAATCCGAGTTGCTAGATCAAATATATCTTGTTACACATAGCACACTGGACAAGATGTTGAACTTCGTCAACTCGTCTTTCTTCCACCACGCGCCTTTTTTAAATAACTTATCTATTCACAGTCGATACAATTCGCTTACAATGTTACTGATCCAACTGAGACGCAAAAACTTACCATTAACGTCTTACAGCATCAATACATTTGAACCCTCTGCAGAGGTGCAGTCGGCATATTCTAATATCCCATACGACATAAATAAGTAACGGTTGACATTTATAGATTCTCGGTGTATTTTTATGTACCGTCACTGGACCCGACGAAAGAACACGGAAACATGTATATATAAAAATATAAAGTTATATTTTTATTCTTCGATTGTGTGTAGACAGAGAGTCGTCGGTAGAGAAGTGCACATACACAGAAACCTTCGGTAGTTCTAACTGCGAGCGATCTCGATCTCCATCTGCTCAACCCAAATTTCCAAGGTTTTTTTTTTATAACTATTTTTTTAATAATAACTATAACTAAGCAGGGCCACGCCTCTTTGGTCGTGAAACCTACGCAGTTTTCCTGTAAATGCACCTCCTCGCCTACGCAGCTTGTTTTTATTGATTATGGACTACACCTACGCATTTTCTATGCCTACGCAATGTCAATTTACACCTGTCTTTTCCAGGTGTCAAAGCTTGGTTCAATGCGTTCAAGGCAATGTCTGGTTTTTGTTTTCAGGCCCACATTTTGGCACCCACGCATATCTTGCACCCACGCGCGAATAATCTGTACCTGTCAACTGAACTTGTCAACCAGGCAATTTATTACAGTATTTCACTTTCTTCATCTGCATTAGTGATCTGCTGGAACTGCAAAATCCACCAGTTGACAAGTTCTTTGTTTTTTTTTTTTTTTTTTTTTTTTGTTAGTCAATACTAGGTCTGGTCTTCTTGCTGTGACAAGGTGATCTGTTTTTATCTAAAAGTCACAGAGAATTATTATTATTATTATTATTATTATTATTATTATTATCACTCATTCACCGTATCTTGTGTAGTAGACCTATTCCTTACCTAAAATACTCGTTATGCTTTTTTCGTACATTTTCTGTAACTCGAATACACAAGTTACAACGCTTGGTCAGCCAATGAACCTTTCAGACGATCTCAGTAGTTACGCCGCTATTAAAATATAGATTTAGTGTAATCACAAGACGTTTGCTTATCACAATCCTGAGACTTTAAAAAAAATCGTTTGTGTATCGAATTTCAACTCACTCAATCCATTTGATAGTTGTTTATTGTTTGTACAGTGTAGACTGACGCGCATGCGTAGACTTGACGCGCATGCTCATAACACAGTTTGTTTGGATATTTTGTTTGTTTTTTGTTTTTGTTTTTGTTTTTGTTTTTGTTTTTGTTTTTTCCAGAGATTTATCTTCTTTGCGCGTGATTTACGTTTGATGATTGTTTCTCACATAAAAATCACGACATTTTCTTTTTTTTATCAAATCTTTTTTTTTTTTTTTTTTTTTTTCCTGTCATCGTCATTTGTTTCGTGAGAATGTGTACATTTTCATCAACATTTCGAGACTTAGACGCAAAATAAAAAAAAGAAGAGAAAAACATCTAATTTCTGTCTTGAGGCTAAGAAGTTTGTTTTATTTTTTCTAACGAACCCACCTTTAAGCAGTACATAGGTAGATATAATTATCGAATTGTACGCGACTCCAATCACGAATTAATCGTGTTTTCATTGTCACTAAATATTATTCAATTTTTACTGGAAGGCATTATTATGTTTTATACTCACATATACCCACATTATACGTCGGGTATATAATAGAGAGGTGGACAGATAGAAGATAGATTAGATAGGGTAGATGATAGGATGATGGTTCTTACTTTTTAACATTCTGCTTGTTGACTCTCTGTTTACTGTTTCTACTGGTTCTAACTCGTCGCCCATTTTCTCTGGGCTGACTTCTCTTCAGGGTTTCTGCTGGGGTTTGATCTTCTTTGTTAATTTCTTCGGACTGTCATCTCTTGTTTTTATGTGCAGTCAGTGTCACTCAGGAATTGGCCAGTACAGTCACTTGCGCTGATGCAGATAAATTTGTTTGACACTACGCCATCGTCCTTAGTAGATGAAAAGGTGCCTACAACAACATCTCTTGTTTTTTCAATTATTTAACAAGACTTGGTTGTTTCTTAATAATGCTTTATTTCCAAACCTAGCCCATGATTCCGCTGCGGATCGAGAAGAGAAAAACATCTAATTTCTGTCTTGAGGCTAAGAAGTTTGTTTTATTTTTTCTAACGAACCCACCTTTAAGCAGTACATAGGTAGATATAATTAACGAATTGTACGAGTCTCCAATCACGAATTAATCGTGTTTTCATTGTCACTAAATATTATTCAATTTTTACTGGAAGGCATTATTAGACAGGAACATAGAAGGTGTGTCAAAAATACTTTTGGACACACATTTGTATTATGAAAAGAAAAAATAATGTATTCCATTCATTATTTTTTTTCCAGAATACAAGGCGTGATAAAAAAAAAGGACCAAGTTTAAAGCTGTATTAGATAAAATGAAGAATGAACGGAACGTCATTTTTTCAGAATACAAGGTGTGTGAAAAAGTAAAAACATTTAAAACTTGATTTACCAAGATAGAAATGAAGAATGAATGGAACGTTGTTTTTTTTTTTGTTTTTTTGTTGTTTTTTTTTAGAATACAAGGTGTGTCAAAAAAGTACCAAGTTTAAAGCTGTATTTACCAAGATAGAAATGAAGAATGAACGGAACATCATTTTTTTTCAGAATACAAGGTGTGTCAAAAAGTTAAAAAAATTAAAACTTGATTTACCAAGATAGAAAGGAAGAATGAATGGAACGTTTTTTTTTTTTTTTCAGAATATAAGGTGTGTCAAAAAGTATTCAAGAATCTCGATATTTTTACACACCTTGTATTTAAACGATTAAATAGGCAAAATCAAAGTAATTACGCTTCCTGGAATCTTTCATGGCGATGCCCATCTCCTCTCCAAATAACATGCGTCAAATTGTAACGTTTTACATGATACCAGTAAAGAGGTGTTCATGGTCTAATTGTTAGATTCGTTGGAAATGGATACGGTGACACATGTTCAAATCCTGTACGAGGATGTTTGCATTTCACATAGCGTTAATCCAACTATGAATCCAACTATTCTCCATCCAGCTATGGCTAAATTGTAGAGTAGACTGGGCTCTGTAACCTTGGTCCGGTAACCTTTCTAGGAGAAGGAAAACTTTTAATTCTAACCTGTTAAACCCTGCTAAATAAATTCGGTTATTTCCTATAAGTCCAACATGAACAAAGGGGAACTACTCTTGACTGATAAATTATTTATTTATTTTCCCATTAAACTAACCCTAACCCTAACCCTAACCTTAACGCCGTCTTCTTTTTTCCTAGTAGATCAATAAATAAATAATTTATCAGTCAAGAGTGGTTCCCCTTTGTTTATGTTGGACGTATAAGAAATGACCATAAATTGACCTTTTGTCACATCCTGCTTGTTCGGAGGGATTGGAAAATACGTATATAACTGTACAAAAACTTAAGATACAACTAACACAAGTGTAAATATGAATTTACCATGAACGTGATTCCTTAAATTTGAGGCATAAAATAACTGTGTGAGTTGACATGCTGTTAAAATCAATCAATCAATCAATCTTTTGTATAGATATGGCATAACTTATACGAGAGAATTACAAAATATAATTAAAAAATTACTTATTATCATTAGTAGTAGTAGTAGTAGTAGTAGTAGTAGTAAAAATTTTCATCGATTTCTTCGAAAGTATTAATATTATCTATATATTAATACACTTGTTCCTTAATCTTCCGATCGTTATCATCCTGCAACATCCTCTGGTTAAAAATGAGACTGTCCATATCGTCCAAGATGAAATGCAAAAATGTAAATCCTGATTATCTGTTATTGCTTATCCGCTGAATTCTTATTTCTAATGAGTGTCGTCACCTCAGCTAAATAATGGACCATTCTGTTTTTTATTATAAATAATATAGTATAGTATAGTAAAGAATGCTACACAGAAAAATATAATAAGAAAGAAAGAAAGAAAGAAGGTAGGGGAAAGATTGAGAGAGAGTGTGATCGCGCGGAAGCGATAACGCTAATCTGTTTCAATAAAACATAAGGAAAAGATGAAAAGAAAGAAAAAAAGTGAGAGAGAGAGAGTTAAATCAAGATTATTGTATTTTTTTACTTATAGAACTATTTTGCAATAGCTCTTAAGTAAACATATCAAACGTTCTAATAATTGAATTATCATACCGTGGTATATCCACAGGTCCTGCGAGTTATTATTATCATTTGCTCCTTTTGAGTTTTCACATCAGCATTAGCTGATTGTCTTTCACTGGTGTATGAGTGACAGCAAGTCTCATCAGGTCTCCAGGACTCTTCTGAGTATTCTGGCAGATAGCAGCAGTGCAGTGTTCTGGATGGTTTCAACCCTCTGATTTCCAGACTTTCCAGACCCTTTTCCAATCCTTTTGGGAGTGTTCCAAGTGCACCAACTACAATTGGTATCACTTTCACTTTCATATTCCATAACCTTTTCAGTTCTCTGGCAAGGTCCAGATATTTGTCCATTTTTTCATTTTCCTTTAGCTTCACCTATTATTATTATTATTATTATTATTATTATTATTATTAGAGAGTTTTTCACACCAGCGTTAGCTGGTGATATTTCACTGAATGTCAACTTTTCTCATGTCTCCAGGACTCTTCTGAGTATTCTAACTGATTGTAGCAATGCAGTAGTCTGGATGGTCTCAATATGAATGTCAAAGTGATACCAATTGTAGTTGGCGCACTTGGAACGGTCCCAAAAAGCATGGAAAAAAGACTGGAGGATCTGGAAATCTGGAATTGTGATCATCCAGACTACTGCATTGCTGCAATCGGCTAGAATATCCATAAAAGTCCTGGAGACCTAAGGAGACTTGTTACTCAGACTCCAGTAAAATGCTATCAACTAACGCTGGTGTGAAAAACTCTCATATATTATTATTATTATTATTATTATTATTATTATTATTATTATTATTATTATTATTACTATTATTATTATTATTATTATTATTATTATTATTGATCTTTTAATTCTTATTTGGCTTATATATATATATATATATATATATATATATATATATATATATATATATATGGTTAGGAAACAAGTTGTATTTAGATTTGGTTTGTTTATTCAAACTAAAATTGAAGCCGTCTAATTTCAACTGAAATAAATTGATAAATAAATTTCCTTGCAAATCAGAATGTCAAGTTCCACTTTGCCTTCATTGCCACAATTCAATATTTGTACAACTGACGACTTTTGTGCTCAATACTAAACATTCTTTACTCCCCTTCTTTCAACTCTTCACTTTATTTGGCGGGAAAAGGAATCCATATGACGCAAGACAAACAAACAAGAAACTTTCCTATTAATTCTATAGGGGAATTCTTATTAACGATTCAGTCAAATTCAAACCATTTTAGCGAAATTTGAGTGTTTATGAATTCAAAGAGACACCAATAAATTTGTATCATCCCTCACAAAAAGATTATGAGCCCTGTCGGATGGGGTTTTAGAATACACCAACTGTGCCTCTGCGGAGGGGTAAGATCCGTGATGCTTAAGGACGGAATCTTAGTGGATGAGTAGTCAATGGCATGGAACACGCTACTTAACGTCCCATTCATTCTTCATTTTTATCTTGGTAAATAGTTTCAATCTGGATAATGTATACAGTATTTCATTTTTCTCCAGATAGTCTCTATTCTCAATTCTCTATAAGGGTGATTGTTCACTCGAAATATCGGAATTAATCGAACCAGAGACAGAACAACAGCTGAATATTAGAATTCTGGAGGTTTTTTTCTGTGTTTTTTTTAATAATTTATTTTTTTGTTCTGTTTATCCATGCTTCAAAATAAAAAA
>CM042149.1:17271680-17289180 GCA_023376005.1 Doryteuthis pealeii
TTAGGAAATTAAGAGAAATAAGTATATAAGAATTTGCTACCAAGAAGAAGAAGAAGAAGAAGAAGAAGAAGAATAAGAAGAAGAAGAAGAAGAAGAAGAAGAAGAAGAGCAACAGCAACAACAGAAGAGAATTGTTTATAGGTAATAAAAGTGAGAGAGAGAGAATGTGTGTGTGTGTATGTGTGTGTGAGAGAGAGAGAGAGAGAGAGAGAGAGAAGCAAAAGGGGATAGAAAAAAAAAGATGAAGAATTAGAAGAAAAAGAGGATGATGAAGAAAAAGAAGTAGAAGAAGAAGAAGAAGAACAAAAACAACAACAACAACAACAACAGAAGAAGAAGAAGAGGAGGGGGAGGAGTAGGAGGAGATAAAGTTGTTTTTCCCAAGATAACGTGTTCGATTTAGAAGCGGCTAAATCCCGAGTTGAATCGATCCGATGTGAAGGAGGGACCAACTGGATGCAATGCAGTGTCAATGAACCCCCAATCTTTTTGTAATGGAGCTGAGTTGCTACTGCAACCGTCATTAGGTGATTTTCAGGCAGTGAGGGTTGCCGAGGGTGGGGCGAGACTAAAAGCGCCTGGGAAACAAAGAACATTACTAAAGCATCAGTGAGGGGTAATCACGTGACTGAGTTGTTCATCATCAATCCAAGGCCAACACCTACCGCTCATACTTACATTGTTTCCTTTGCCTGCGTTCATTTTTTTTCTTTTTCTTCTTTTTTCTTTTCTTTTTCTTTTTTTTTTTTTTTTTTTTTTTTCCTCCATTCTCGTTCATTATTTCCCACGTGGTTCTGAATCATTCATGAAAACACAGAAAGTAACGAAATCACCATAAAAAGCTTTGGTAACACATAAACATCAAAGAACTCCGGCCATTACGGTGCCTTTCCGAGAAGAAGAAGAAGAAGAAGAAGAAGAAGAAGAAGAAGAAGAAGAAGAAGAAGAAGAAGAAACACAAAGGGAAGGAAAAGAATAAAAAAGAAGAATATAAGGATTTGCTACCAAGAAAAAAAGAACAACAGAAAAAGAAAGATGGGATAAGACGGGATGAATGAATGAATGAAGAAGAAGAAGAAGAAGAAGAAGAAGAAGAAGAAGAAGAAGAAGAAGAAGAAGAAGAAGAAGAAGAAGAAGAAAGGTTCCTTCTTGAAAGCCGATGAATGAATGAATAAATGAATGAAAGAAGAAGAGAAGAAGAAGAAGAAGAAGAAGAAGAAGAAGAAGAAGAAGAAGAAGAAGAAGAAGAAACACAAAGGGAAGGAAAAGAAGAAAAAGAATATAAGGATTTGCTACCAAGAAAAAAGAACAAGAGAAAAAGAAAGATGGGATGAATGAATGAATGAATGAATGAAAGAAGAAGAAGAAGAAGAAGAAAGGTTCCTTCTTGAAAGCCGATTATTCACTAAGCCAATAGGGCCTAATTTCTGACCAATTCCATCGTTAGCAGTCGTTTATTTTCGGGATTCAGTCTTGTGTGAGTGTTGGGATTTATTTGTGCAATGTCATCTACCCCCACCCCCACATCATTCTGGATACTTCATATTGGTGTAAAAAGTTGTCGGTGGTCTATTGTTGGTATCAGCCGGACAGCGAGGGAGTCTATCCCCTTTTATGTTAGTGCTAGGCCCGGGAAATTATGCTGAGGTAGAGCGCTACACTTATAGTTCCGAGGAGGATCCTCTACCATCTAAGCTAAACCGGGCCCTATAATGGTTACTCCCAGGTGCACTCTGACCGGGAGTGGTAGTACTTGTTAGGGTCCCTTCTATGGGTTAAATAGATTTTTTTAAAGAGTTTTTTAAAAAAAAGAGTTTGAAAAAATTGAATACCAAACAAAAATGAATAAAACAAAATATTTTTTACATGAAATAGCCGAAGGGTTGACATGCCGTAAACGACTCAGGGTGGCAGTACCTGTTAGCGTCCCATATATGGGGGGGGGGTTGATAAAAAATGAGTTTTAAGAAAATGTGTTTTAAAAATATTGAGTCAAAAATAATTGAATACCCATCAAGAATGAAAACAAAACATGTTCGGCATAAAATAACCCTGAGATTGACATGCCGTAAAAACCAGCCGACCAATTAACTGACCAATCGAAATCACCATCAATGGTCCGCTCATCGAGACTGGTAATCATTCGACTAAGCAGGAAGCCACTGAATTGGATTATCTTTGGTATAGGGTGAACTCAAAATCTCCACTCCTATTTATGAACTTTCCCACAAGGTATTTTTAACGTGAAGATCCACGCACAAACCAAAGCTCATGCAGTGGTCAGTGCAAAAGAATGCGTGATACCTTCGGAAATTTCCCTTTTGAGGCGCGTCAGGCACCGGGCAATAAATTCGACCCTGCCCCTTTTTAGACGAGGGGACAGGTGCTCCCTTGGGAAACGATCTCCTGTGATCACGCAATTTAACTATATCTTACCAGTCCATAAGCCGAAAACCCTGGACGCTGGATAAGTATGGGTCACCTTGTGAAAATCGAACTTACTATTCAATCGTAATTAGTCTGTGAGATCAGCTTGTTAATTATTATACCACGACGAGGCGTCTGTTATTCAGACTAATTTATCGGATATCTTACACATCCGATAATAACCGGTTGCGTAATTATCCTTTTTTTTCTTTAGAAAAGAGCCTCCTTCAATTCGGGAAAATGGTCTTCGCTGAAAAAACGATTGTTCTCTCTTTGTTAAATAAATGAATCAGCTTGTCTTTCGACTTGTCTCAAGTGACGAACAGGCAGTGTTTTTTTTTTTTTTATTGGTGGATTCCAATTAACGAACAATACTCAATATTGTAATGTCTTTTCTTTTTTAAGTGTTTCAATTCTTTTTATAATTACTTTTATGTGCTATATTTTATGTGCATTTAAAAGATATCACAAAAAAGGAAACCGTTTGAAATATTATCACTCTCTCTCTCTCTCTCTCTCTCTCTCTCTCTCTCTCTCTCTCTCTCTCTCTCTCTCTCACACACACACACACACACACACACACACACATTCTCTCTCTCTCTCTCTCTCTCTCTCTCTCACACACACACACACACACATTCTCTCTCTCTCTCTCTCTCTCTCTCTCTCTCTCTCTCTCTCTCTCTCTCATGTTTCTTTTTATCTATCCATCTCATTCTCCATCTATCCATCTCTTTCACACACAAATATGTACACTCACACACAAGCATACATACACACTCACACACAAGCATACATACACACACTCACACACACACACATTCTTTCAGGCCGTTGTGATATCAGTGCTGCAGTACGGCTGCACCACTTGGACTTTGACGAGGCGTCTGGAAAATAGACTGGATGCTGCGTGCGATCTTGAACCAATTATGAAAGCAACAAACCATCCGAGTAAGACGAATAAGACATGTCGGACACCGCTGGAGAAGTAAGGATGAACTCATAAGCGATGTCCTTCAATGGAAACCAACACATGAACATGCTAGTGCGGGTCGTCCAGCAAAGATCTACATAGACCAGCTTTGTGCAGATTCTGCATGCTATGGAGATGACCGTCCGGGGTCAATGAATGATAGTGGTGGTTGGCGAGAGATTGTCATGGATATCCGTGCAGATAGCGCGACATGATGATGATGATGATGATGATGATGTAGTATGCGACGGGTAAATTGTTACCATTTTGAACTATTCATTTCGCGAATGCGCTTTGTTTGTTTCAGGTTTTGTCTACTGTGCAGCAAACTAGAGTCAGTTGGTCACTGTCCGTAAAGAAAGAAGTACATTGACGCAATTCACTTCTCCAGATATCTGGAAATTGCATGTGCTGCTGTTTGGCATTCATGTCGTAAGCTCCAATACGAAGATATCAGAGCGTTTGAGTGTCGAGACCATCCAAATAAGATGAATAAAACATTCTGAACATTACTGGAGAAGTAAGGACGAACTCATACGTGGTGTTCTCTTGTGGACACATACACATTGACACACTTCTGTATTGAACGATCAGCAAAAACCCACGTTCATCAGATCTGTGCATACATTGTATGGACTCTCTCGTCGATTTCGACGTATGTGGGTACATCCAATGAAAAACCCACACAGCGTTTTAATTATAGTGGTGAAGGCTTGTGTGAGACCATCCGTACTTTTGAGCACAGTCGATAGGAAAGAATTGGTGCACAATCAACGACTGACCTCAGGTTTTTTCAAATTCGGAGTTTTCCTTCCCTCTAGACTGGTTACCTTTCCAAGGTTAAAGAGCCCAGTCTACCCTATTATTTTACCCATGGATGAATGGAGAATATCTGGATTCATAACATTCCCAAGGGTATGAGTGCTATGTGAAATGCAAACAACCTTGTCTAGGATTTGAACTCGGGTCGACGAGTCCATTTCCCACGACTCTAACCATTATGCCACACGCCCCCGTATATGTTGAGAGCAAATTCACACGATAAGAAAGGCAACCATACACTGAATATCGTGCTGAGGACTTGCTACGCTACGAACGATGAAGAATCGAAACCATCCAGATCAGAGTACTGTTAAAATCAATTAGAATACTTATAAGAGTTTCTAGAGTCCTGTGAGAAGTTGTTGTCACTATGAATTCTGTAAAAAATTACCTGTTAAACTCCCTGCAAGGAATAAAATAATAGTGTGTCAATTTTTAGAGCTTGCCCCAATCATTATACATTTCTCAATTGATATAACTTCTGAATGCTACTTATAGAGAAATGTAGGAAGCGCATGGTGTAATGGTTAAAGTCATAGGAAATGGACTCGTCGTCCCGAGTTAAAATCCTGGACGTGGTAATTGCATTTCACTTAGCGCTGATACCCTTGGGAAAGGTATGAATTCTACTCTCCCTCCAGCTATGGGTAAATAGTAGGACAGACTGGGATATTTAACCTTGGTTAGGCAACTTGTCTAGGAGAAGGAAAACTCTGAATTCAAACCTGTTAAACTCCGCTTAAGAAATTGACCTGGTGTCACATCCTGCTCGTGTGGAGGGATCGGTAAATATATAGAGAGAAATGTTTATCTATTCATAATAACTACTAATCAGTTATAATATCATATAATATAATATTCTTATTATAATGGAGATTGTGTGTTTTTCTGTCTGTAACCGAAACTATATTACTACTCAAGTCACAATTCCCTTAGTTATTTACGTCACATTCTCCATGATTCTATTTCTATTTAAACCTCAATTAATAATAAAACTGTTTGACATTATTAATACTGTTGGCCTTACCTAAATACTAATAACATGCAATTGTATTTATATATACAACAAAATACCAGTTTTCAGTGTAAACGTAAAGCTAATTTGCATATTGATATTAAAAAAACTGATTTTAATAAAAAATATGCTTGGTATTATTGATTTCTAAATGTTTTGGTTTTATAATGAATATGAGTAAAAATCTCTTCAATAAATCCTAAAAGAAATTCATTAACAAGAAGAATAACTGTAATTTTATTCTTTACTTCCTATTTTAACTAAATAGTTAAAATTAGGAAAATTTAGCATTGAAAAACGGAAGTGATGAAAGAGTAAGTTTCAGTTGTTCTATTTTCCAATTATGCCCCCTCCGTTTCAAATCTTTTTATTTGAGTTCTTAATTAGTTTCATTAGCCTTTCTGGTTTAATCTAATATTTTATTACATTTAAACTTAAATACTTGCACCCGGAGGGTGCATATATTTGCTAGTCTATATAATATAACATATAATATAATGTTTAATATAATATAATATAATATGAATATTAATGATATAGTATAATATTGAATATATTAACATTTAATATGATATAATGATATAATATAATATGATATAATATAATATGATATAATATAATATAATAACATTTAATATAATATAATATAATATAATATAATAATATGATATAATATGATATAATATAATATCAATATATATAATTCTGACATTAATTCTATAATGCTACTCATAGAGAACTGTTTATTTATTTATTTGCATTTCTCTGCAGGGGATACAATTTGTCTATTCTAGCACACGATTAAAGTTATTCTCTCACACGATTAAAATGAAATGGTTCCAGCTACAATATAGTCAGGGACCAGGTAACCAAATAAGCAGCCCGGCTGAAAGTGGTTTTGAAAAGAACAGCTTTTGCTTTCCAACGCTAATTTCCTGTTGTGTTGTTGTTTGTAAACAAAAGCAACAGACGATTTCTTTTAGATTAGAATTTCACTGTAAGATTTTTTAAAGTTTTTTTCATGTATATTTACAAACCAGACACGTTTTTATACTATAATAGTTTTTGATTTTTTATAAAAAATATAGTTTTTTTTTGTTTTTTTTTTTGTTTTTTTTTTGTTGTTGTTGTTAAAAAAAACATTAATTCTGCACTAAAGATAAACTAATATTGTTATTGACAATAACAATATTCTTTCAGATAGTAATCTACGTGCCTCTAATTTATTTTCCATGTGCCTCTACGAACAGATAATAAAAAAAGTAGTTATTTCATGTTGTTGTTAGCATACGACGTATGCTGAAAACAACTACTTTTATGACACACCTTGTATATAAGAATTCTTAATATTTGTTTCTGGCATGACAAATAGAAATTTCTGTTTAAAGATTTTTGTGGTTTATTTTTTATCTTTTTTTTATTTATAAATTACCCTCTTTAGATGTATTGAAATGTCAATAATTTGTCCGTGTCTGCAAAGTTGTCATTTTTCCTTATTTTGTTTTTTGCAGGCGTTCGGTGACAACGCACAGGGCCTGGTTAACGTGTTGGTCTTCTGTCTCTGCACGAAAAGCGTTCGTCTCAAACTACAGAGGAAGTTTTGCTACCCCCAAGGACGTCGGACTCACCTCAGAAACATCAAAAGTCGAAGACTCCCGATTCATGTAACAGAACTTCACTCCAAGTACGAAGCAGCTCCTCCCTTTGAGGAAACAATGGGGGCTACAAATTTGAGCATTTTACCAAGCGAAAAGATTCCCATCCTTGACTGTTGAGCGCCTCTACATATTCACACGATGATAAAGGCAACCATTAATTACCTTTATTTATGGAGAGCTCTGGTGATTTTCTGTTGACCAGAATTAAGATTTCGTTTGTAACGCCCCCAAACGACAATCTACTGAATTCATATCTATGGACTTAACTTAAAATTTCCTTGGAACTTGGATTAAATTCAAGGAATTCACCAAAATTTGATCAAAAGAAAAGTAAATGTTGCATTTGTAGCGCAAATATTCCATTGCTAATTTGGTAATAGTTTAGAACTAATGTCTGTTCAGGAATTCAAGTAATGTACACAACAAATGATGACGTCACACGGTATTGTGTACAATGGAAAAACACATTTTGGGGACTTACATTAAATCAAAATAACAAACAACATAAAACAAAATAAAAAGATTTACTTTTTTGGATATCGAACTAATATAGAACGAATATTGTCTTTTTGGTGGGTTTAGTTTTAAATAAATAAATAAATGAAATAAATATATTTATAAAATAAAACTGTTGTATCCTTAAAAGGGATAAAATCAGACAATCTTGTAGTCGAGTAGAAGGACCCGTCAACACGTCCGTAGATTTAAGTTCGAGGGTTTTATTGCAGAGAGATACAATAAGACAAGGAATAGTGAGGCACGCTACTAATCCTCGAAGCCAGTCCAGTATAATGCCATGATCACTATATATATATATAGTCAGACTACATGGGTGAGAGAGAGAGAGAGAGATAGAGAGTGTGTGTGTGTGTGTGTGTGTGTGTGTGTGTGTGTGTGTGTGTGTGTGTGTGTAATATTCCATTACAACAAAAACAATCTTTAAAAAACATAGAAATATAAGACATGTGTGTTTTGAGGTTTGTATTCTTAATTTGTTTGTTTTTAGTTTGGAGTCAAGTTTTTTATTGATTTTTTTTTTAATTGGGTTAGGAATGGGAATGAAGATGTGGTCGAGAGCATTTTATTTTTATTTTAGTTTGATGCGGATTATTTTGATTTTTCGGACTGTTGTCCTCGTCTTTATTATGGCATGTAAAAACATGTACTAGGAAATCATTTCTAATATCTTAACTGTCAACGTGGTCAAAATGATTTCCCAGGTTGGGTCATTGCTATGCTCGGATTGACAGGGACCACCTGAATACGGCCGGAGGATACAGCGGCCGAAACGTTGTTTGTACATACCCCAATAAATATGAAAACAACAGTCCGAAAAATCAAAATTATACAGATGAGCATTACAAATATCATATTGAATTAGAAAGACTTAATGAAATTAAATACGAACACTCAGATTTCACTTATTTTTACTTTATTCTAATTGATTATACATAAGATTGCTTTTCATACGTTTGTGAATAAAATAATATTAGAAATCAATAAGACAAAGTAATTATACATATCACAATAAAGAAGAGGACAGTCCGTAAAATTAGAATAATACATCTTGAAAAATATAATCAAATGCTTTTCGGTGTGTCCGCCCCTGCTGTGATCTATACAGGAACTCATTCATATCCTTATTGCACACAACACTGTGACGTCTTAATTTGTTGTGTAAATTATTCGCATTCCTGAACAAACACCAATTCTAAAATAGTACCGCTATTTTTATTGAATCGAATACTCTTTAAAAGAGTCTCAGCAAATGAAGCCCGGCCGGATATATTTTCATTGTGGTTGTGATATTAGTGCACATGTGTTTTGTTTGCAGTTTTATTAGATTCGACCATAAAACGTTCTTAATGTTAATTAATGTCAACTAATTTATGGAATCAGCATCGTATTTATCAACAAACCCCCACAAATCCCCCCACAAAAGCAGAATAATATACAAGGTCAAGTTTAGCATTCGGGTGGGTGAGGGGGGTGCTCACGTTTCTTTGGGTAGCTTCAACAATTGTCTCGTTTCATTGGTATTTCTTCTTTTCTTTTTTTTTTTTTTTTTTTTTTTTTTGAAGGGTTGAGTGCCTCGGCACCAAGAATTGGCCTCCATCCTATCTCCTTGGGAGCAATAGGGAGGTGCTGACTGAAGGGATCGAACAGCCCTCTAGAAATGAACTTTGTTTTTTTGGTGGGTAGGGATGAATATAAAGGCAAGAATTGTAGATTCGAGTGTGACGTCACCTTTCTATGTTTTGTAAATGTCACGTGATAATTTTTTTTTTTAAATATTTCTGATGCTTTTTCTTTTTTTTTTTTTTTTTTTTTACTAATGTTGCTAAGAAAAGTTCGATCGTCAAATTGCTAAATTGTTTTATTTCTAAATTGTTCTCATTTCTTTCTTCTTTTTTTTAAATTTAATTCCAACTGCAAGGAATTCACCCAAAATAGTTTCGGGTTATCTTTTACTCATCACCTGACATAATCTCGTTCATCAGAAAATCTTTCTTTTTTTTTTTTTTTTTTAATTGAAGTATTAAAGTAACTCCGAAAATCATATTTACGTATAATATTTCAAAACAATATTTCAGACAAGCATATCTTATTATTTCTGTCACTGGTTAAGTTTAAAGGAAACGTGAATAAACATTCAAATATTAACAAAACTATTCTTTTTCCCGGTTGATCAAGTATTTTTTATCAAAATTGTATGTTATTCAGAATTACAATATTGGCCAAGAATGGATGACTTACACGAGTTTTTCCTGTACTTTTCCATCACATTGAGGATCAACCACAGTGTGAAACATGTTGAACACCCTGCACTGTCAAACATTTCCTCACAGAATTTGAAATAAATGTTTCAATGCAAATAATATGAAAGATCTATTTGAAAATATTAACATGGATGGCATTTTATCCATCTTGAGAGAAATAAAAAATATAGTGGAATATATATATATATATATATATATATATATATATATATATATATATATATATAAATACATGCACGAAACTATCTACAAAAATACACCTGTAAAAGGAAACTTGAATACAAACCTTTGTCTCACACTCTAACAATTAGTTTAAAAGCTAAATATTTACCTACAAACTATCCCCTTACAAACCATATTTTAAAAAGAAACTCTTTCGGCATTAAATAACCCATAGGGTTGATATGCCACTAAATAAAACAAACAAACCATCGCGCAGTGTTTATTCATTTCGAACGTGATAGACTCGTTTTGACTGGTCAAATTGGATGAGACATTGTTTTTTCCCGATCAAAGAGTATTTTTTATTGCACATTCCCGTTCAGGTGGGATTAAAAGTGTGATTTAGCTTTAAATCATAGTGATACAAAGTGTGGTAATACTGATTATGCCTGGTAAAATAATTTCACCAGAGACGCATGCGCAGATCAAAATTCTCAGTTAAAAAGGAGGCAGCACTTGTGAAATGGCTGCCAGATTGCAACTAAAACAACCAATAGTTGCCAGGTCGATAAATAATTTTAAAAGTTCTAAAAATTATGACTATCATGTGCGAAATAAATGAATACTGCGTGATGAAAAAGTATAGGAAAAAAAATCGTGTAAATCATCCATTCTGGCCAATTGCTTTCAGTGTGATAATTTACTTGGTAATTATGAATATAACCAAAGTACAATCGAAACCATTTTTTTTTTCATTCAGAATTGGCACCAAATATTTTCAAGATTCTTAAAAACGAATTCCAGAGAACATTTCTAAAATATCAAGAACCTATGTACACGCACATACGTAAAAAGTAAATATGTAAATTAGTAAATAACTATATTACAATATGAATAAAACATTTGGTTTGTTTATTGCTAATGTGTATAAATATAGACATAAAGCATTTATTGGTTTTTATTTACGTTATTGAAGAAATTCTAGGAAAAGAATTTGTACATCAATTCAGACACATCAGTTTGCGCACAAAATTAGTTTTATACTCAAAGAAAGAAAAACAGCTGAGCACAAAACTTTCTCGTCTTTTCTAAACAGACGTAAACGTACAACAATCGAAATGCTGATTTTAATTCATATACAAAAAAAAAACTTTCTGCCTTTCTTCCCCACGTTTCACTACTTCCGGTTTTTAGTCCTATATTTTGTGGAGGTTACTAGCGTGTGTGTGTGTGTGTGTGTGTGTGTGTGTGATATTGGGACACCACCGTCTTTAGAAATAACAGCCTTTGATGTATTCGTTTAAGCAAAGCAACAGTTAAAACTGCAGAACGATCCAGCACAAACTTTGGATTTGTATTCCATTTGCCGTATATAATCCCGATCAAGTTAATCTCATCGACCTTTGATTTATGATCATTAGGTACCTCCAAATTCACGTCACGTGATCACTTTAGGCAATATTGAAGAAAGAAACCTAAATATTTTTTAACATTTTTAAAAATCTTGCAAAAAAAATTCCCAAACATAAAGATTTGTTACAAAGAAAAACAATTTATTCAAAGATCAAATTATCCTATTATGAAAATTACTTGCCGTTACCTTGAAATATAAGTAAAACAGTCCGTTGCTTTTTACAGCAGTGTCGGTTCCTTTATTGATATTTTTTAGCAGAATTCTGTATTCATGGTTCTTTTACTAAAAAGATCCCGTATAGAAACTTATAAAAATATTCTGATTATTATTCAGACTCTTATCTATATAGAAAAAAATCAAAAATCGTTTTTTATCGGTTCATTTTTTCAGATTTCATAAAATAAAATAGAGGAAGACCTCGTAAAAAATATTTCCCCTGATATATTTTAGGAAAATTTAGAAAATTTAACAGGTAAATAATTACCGAAATTTACGTAAAAATTTGAATGTTAGTTGATTTTTCATAGAATTTTTTTTTTAAGCCGGTAGTCATAACTTGTTTTTGGCTAAGTTAAATTTCAATTGATTTAACGGTGCAAAAATGTAAACATTGTTTTCGTTCATAATTTTCATTATTTACGTAAGCTGAAATTTTTTTTTTAATAATCAGAAGTTTTTTTAATGTTTCTTCTTTTGAATGGTCCAAAAACTTTCAGATAATATTAACCTTTATACAAGTTTCATTGTGTTGAATATGGGCGGGGGCGGGGGTTAAATTTGACACGTTAAATTTAAGGTCCCTAATGATCATGACAGCAGAAATGTACGGAATTAACTTTTTGAAGCCAATAATTGTTACTCGCCTTTCCCATTATGCTTTTATTTCAACCTTACAAAATAATTACTCGATACTATATTTTTAATTCAATATTCGACTTATACATGAGTATACATGGTAATTTAAGAATAACTCAAATAAATCAAATTAACACTGTTCTTTTTGAAAATCTCATTAAGCAAAAAGCAAAAAAAAAAATGAAAGATCTCCAAGAATGATTATAATTCAGACATGGCCTTACATTCTGTCGTCTCAGCGTCCTCATCTTGATGTTTAGGTTCCTCAAATAATTCAAGAGAAAAAAGACAATTGTCTCAATTCAGAAAAATTCTATTAGGAACGTTTTCATAATAAAAACAATAATTTGATATATTTATATTGCCTTTCCTTTGCAAGTGACATCAATTTTTAGAGGATTAGACAGGACATTTGCAAAGGTCAACAGCTGCTCTTCAAACTACAATTGTATGCGTCAACTGAGAAATCACAAAAACAACATAATGCACCCCTATATAACTATGTAGAAATTCCCCATTACTTTTTTTCAATTTAACTTAAAACTGTCACTAATATAATAACAGAACTAGTACTGCTACATATACATTATGTAACAGTACCGGTTCAGCCATTATATTGGCGACATTAAATATTATACACTACATTACAAAATAAATAGGCTACGTCATTCATTATATTGTAATGTAGAGTATAATATCTAAATTCAAATGAAAACGTCTTATCTAGAAGAACCCATGGAAAATTGTCGACATTCAATATCATACAATACATAACAAAATGAATAGGCTACCTCATTCATTGTATTGTAATGTAGAGTATAATATCCTAAATTCAAAAGTAAACGTCTCATCTAGAAGAACCCATGGAAAGTTGGCGTCATTCAATATTATACAATACATAACAAAATGAATAGGCTACGTCATTCATTATAGTGTAATGTAGAGTATAATATCTAAATTCACAAGTAAACGTTTTATTTAGAAGAACCCATGAAAAATTGGTGACATTCAATATTATACAATACATAACAAAATGAATAGGCTACCTCATTCATTATATTGTAATGTAGAGTATACTATCTAAATTCAAAAATAAACGTCTTATCTAGAAGAACCCATGGAAAATTGGCGACATTCAATATTATACAATGCATAACAAAATGAATAGGCTACCTCATTCATTGTATTGTAATGTAGAGTATATCCAAAATTCAAAAGTAAACGTCTAATTTAGAAGAACCCATGAAAAACTGGAGTGTATCATTATCGTTAAATTAATTTGCAAATTTGTTTTTTCTAGTTTCAGTTTTTTCTTGATAATAATTTTGCGGGACATATTTAATTTTTTATGTTGTTGTTTTTTGTTTTTTTGTTTTAGTTATTTCATCTACAATCAGTTAATAAAATATTCTTGGTATGTCATTAGAAACTAAAACTGTTTATTTTTTAAAAGACTAATCGCTAAAGATGAAGGTTTATATTCACAAAAAGCATATATCTCAATTTCAGTTGTCTGTCTTTCATTATTTATTTCAAGAACATTTGATACTGTTTATATTGATAATTGATATTTGATGTTTGATATCAAGTTGGTGCAAAAATAATTCCGCTTTTGATATTCTAAATTTGTATGTGTATTTTGGAATAAACTATTAACTCTATTCATACAATATGCCATTGTAGCTGCCTTCACAGTTTCGCCTGTTAAACGACTCAACACCACGTTGTGTATATTGATTTAAGACAAGACTAGAAGTGGCTATCCAGCATCGTCTTGGTAGAGGGTGGAGCAAAAACAAACCTGGTGTATTGATTTGTTTACTTTTGAGATTTACAAATTCTGGACATTTTCAATGCTATTTCTATGTATATTTTAATTTTTAGATATCTACGAATATGAATCAAATCATCATAATTTTTGCACAAAGAGCAAGAACTGGTGATATTGAATATATATATATATATATATATATATATATATATATTTGTGAATAAAAAGGCCTTAAATACCATGGGTATCGTGATTATGGACGATTTCCACCCGTGGGTATCTGGGGCCCACATAGCTTCTTCAGACCACGTATATCTTTTATTCCCATAATTTGAATTTGCCATGTGCCTGTCTAAATAAAAGATATACGTGGTCTGAAGAAGCTATGTGGGCCCCAGATACCCACGAGTGGAAATGGTCCATAATCACGATACCCATGGTATTTAAGGCCTTTTTATTCACAAATAATTTTGCTCTGTTTATAATGATTAAACATTGAGCTTTCATACGGAACTTGAACTCTACAACAAACTACTGGTATTGAATAGGACCAGCCTAGAATCACCTTATACCAAAAAACTTGGTACCACAACAAAGAATATATATATATATATATATATATATATATATATACTGTTTTTAATTGTTTTATTTTCGTAGTTTCCTCCGGACATACATACAACTACCCTTTATATGTGTATAGATTAGTCAGTCGCGGGCTTTGGTCAAAACTGTACAAGCCATGGGTCAGCTCCACAAGGAGAAAAAAAAGCAAAAACGAATTTCGAGAATAACCACCCATGGCCGTCTTTATTGATAACAATTTCTATTCTGGTTTATCCTGATCAGGAGGAGACAAGTGACACTTTGCAATATAGAGTTGAGCGCTGATCTCTCACTATCAAGATACAGACAGCAGGTGAAGTTTCTTATCCCGTTTTCTCAAATGGTTATATTCTGACTCACATGTCTCTGTTGGTCTTGTGACCAACCACAGTGGACGGGGTTTAGCAATACAACACGATTGGTTCCTTGGATATATGGGTTAATGATTAGCAAGCTAGTCTCGCTGATCATTATTACTGAAAAGCGAGTGCGTTCCTAACTGGGTGCCCTATACTTGCGATCTTGTGTCAAATCCAATCCATGGTGAATGGGTTCGGTAAATATTTTTAGAGTCTGCGACGATTCCTTATCTCGGCTAAGATAAATAATATGAATAATGCGACGAATTTTTTTGTTTCTTTTTGTTTATTGTTTGTGTTGTCTCGTGATTTTTGTTTTTGTTTTGTTTTTGCCTTTTGTTGTTGTTTATTTGTGTTTTGTTTGTTTGTTTTTGTTTTGTTTTGTGGTGTTTTTTTTTCTTTTTGATTTTTTTTTGTTTTGTTTTTTTGCACTGCTGTTCGGTTAGCGTGGTTACACGTCTTTTTATAATCTAAACTATTTTCTTTTTATAGTTAAAATATTGAAACATTCCGACTCTGGGTTTGAAAAAATCCTTTTAAATATAAACATCATTGTTTACACCAGGGTTCCTCAACGGGGTCATATGGTCCTCTTGAGCGCCATGAGATTTCGGGAACACAAAGCTAAATTTGAAAAATTGGGGTCGCAAGGAATCAAGAGGTGGCCACAGAAAATTTAGGACCCATGAAATATATACATGAAGTATTTTGTAATTAATAGTTATTAGTTTTTTTAAATATATTAAACTTATTATTTAATTAAAATGTTGAATATACCAAAGCCATTTTGTTAACATAATGTTCATTTATTGAAATTTTTTAATCTAGTCTTTGCAAAGTATTAAGATGACAGACGGAAAATGAAGGAGGAGGGAGATAAACCTCAAATTGGCATGGAGATACAAAGAACTTGCATTGGGCTTAAGGGGGCCACGACCAAAAAAGGTTGGGGAAACATTGGCTTACACAGTACTATTCGTTTAATCAAGCATTAATCTAACTTAAACAGTATTGATGTAATTTAATCCTTTTCTATTTACCATATATAATCTATACATATATAAAGGACAGTTGTGTGTATGTATGTATGTATGTATGTATGTATGTCCGGGGGGAACTACTAAAATAAAATAATGATAAAGTAAATATATATAGAGATTCTCTATCAATAGAGCTTGCTTTTTGTGCAAAAATAATGAAGATTTTATGTATATCTGGGAAGATATTAAAAAATTAGGATTTTAATAGTAAAAAAAAGGGAAAGTCATTGGTTGCATTTGTGATCAAAACATAAATACATTATGTCAGATCAAAAGAATTTTTAAAAACTTTTTATCATTCCATCTCTACCAAGGCTACACCAGGTAGCCGCTTCTAGCCTTGTATAAGTCAAACTCGTGTATAAGTCGATCCTTGATTGTCGTGACATCAAAAAATTATGGAATTAATTTTTAAAGCCAATAGTTTTCCCCTCGCCATTCCTAAAATGTTTTGATATAAAATGTTTTGTCGACACCATATTTTTTACAAAAAAAAAATTTTAGGCAAAAATATGGTGTCGGCTAAATATCTAAGTCTTCAAAAGTCGACCTATATACGAGTATGTACGATAATTCAAGAATAACTAGTATAACGGGTGACCTTGGCATTCTTCTCCGAAGTTCAATTCAATAACTTCAATGTATCACAACAACAGTTTTTTCAGCTGAATTCCTAAGAGCAGATAAAAAGTAATATTTATCTGAATTTTTGAGATGAGGCTCGATGTATATAATTTTGATTTTTCAAACTTTTATCCTCATCTTTATTGTGGTATGTAAAACACAACGTTTCAACCGCCGAATCCTCCAGCCTTATTCATGTGTTCCCTGTCTATCTTCAAGTTGTGCAGGAAACACCAATAAACATTTTTAAATGATCATGACACTTCTCGTGACGCAAATCGGATCGATAGGCGTGTAAAAAACAAAGGCGTTATTATTTGAATGAGATTTTCAAAGTTCTTCGACGCCTTGTTTGATCAACAGTCAAACTATTCAGGTTGTGTCATTTCTATGCTAGGATATACAGGAACACATGAAGAAGGCTGGAGGATTCAGCAACCGAAATTTTGTGTTTTTGTATACCAGAATAAATATGAGAACAGCAGTCTGAAAAATCAAAATTATACTGACTAGCAAGAAAATGCTCCCACTGGGCACACGTTTCAATATAATCAGATATCATTTTGAATTAAAAAGACTAATAAAATTAAATACAAACACTAAGAATACATTTATTATCACTTTATTCTAATTGATTATACATAAGATTGCTTTTAATACGTTTGAGAATAAACAATGATATTAGAAATCAATAAGACTAAGTAATTATCTATTAAACATGTTTTTTTTAATCGGTATGTAAATTATTCGCACCATATATTATGTAAAACTTTGTTTCTTAATTATATATATATAACACACATTGCAAGATTTTAAATACATGGATAATATGGGCTGTTTTGAGGCAAATCTATCTTAGATAGACCTTAATAGAGACATTATTAATAAATGATATGTATGATTAAATAATGATTATCTAATAATCATTGAGAATATAACGTAAATAACTGAGGGAATTGTGATGTTGATGGTGACGTAGTTTCAGTTATAGACA
>CM042149.1:17291680-17339187 GCA_023376005.1 Doryteuthis pealeii
CTCTCTCTCTCTGTTTAATCTTTCTCTTATCTTCCCATTTCCATGAATTGTTTTCTTTTTTCTTTTTTTTTTCTTTTTTTATTACTGATGATAAAATAGATATCTCGTCTTTTAACAACAAAAAAATAAGTTCTCTTCAAGACAATTTCATCGCTTAAACTTTGATAAAAATTGCTATTTATTACAGCCCAATGTCGTTTAAGTATCTCACTAAACAGACTTACACACCACAAACCTTTTCATCGCTTATATCTTTGGCAAATCTTCATCTTGTAATGTCTGGCTCGTTCCATTTTCCATTGTTGACCTATCATCCTTTGTGGGTAAGCATTTTCAAATTTCCCCCTCACTTGCCGCGTCTCTTTCCGGAACTGTCTGACAAAAAAGACTCAAATCAGGAGAAAGCTAGAAGTAGCCAGATAAAATCGTTAGCATTGTCTGACTCTTAAAACCGTGTGATTGCTTTTTGCTGTTCGACAACAAAATGGCGGTAAAAGAGGTTGTCTACTCCACAGAAAATGATACAAGGCGTTTCCCGCGTAAAGGAATGCGAAATACACATTCTTTGCGATCTTCACTACTTGAAAGTCTGACTGGGCAAAAATCGAGGGTTGCAAAGATGGAAAAAATCTGCTTGGTTTTATGTTGCAGTTAAATATTTGTATTTTTCTTTCATTGGCCTTGTCGGCCTAGTGACAACAGCTAATCGATTGTTATGTCTATGTTCAGACTAATAAATTATCGACGATTATTAATTTTGGCTAGTGTTTTTTCTTGTTTGTTTGTTTTTTGTGTTTGTTTTTTTTTTCTTTGCTTTGCTTTAATTTTTATCGAGGTTTTATCGATATTCAACAAGAAAAATGAAAAGATAATAATAAAGATACGTCATCTAAGAAATTTAAACTATTAAGAATAAGTTCCAAATGATGAAAAAAAAATCGTGGTTATTTTTTTTTTATATAGATAAGATAGCGTTTGGTTTGCTCTGCAAAATTAAATTGATTACGTTTAATAATAATAATAATAATAATAATAATAATAATAATAATAATAATACCTGGAGACCTGAAGAGACTTGCTGTCCCTCAGCCTCCAGTGAGCCACCAGCTTAGGCGGTTGCGAAAAACTTTAATGACTTTGAAATAAAACGGATCACCTTATCCCAGAAAGAAAACCACACCTAGTGTTGATAAACAAAAAAGAAAGAACTTGTCAACTGGTGGATTTTGCGGTGCCAGCAGATCACAGGGTGAAGCTAAAGGAAAATTTAAAAAATGGACAAATATCTGAACCTTGCCAGAGAACTGAAAAAGTTATGGAATATGAAAGTCAAAGTTATACCACTTGTAGTTGGTGCACTTGGAACGGTCCCAAAAGGATTGGAAAAGGGTTTGGAATGTCTGGAAATCAAAGGAAGGATTGAAACCATTCAGAACACTGCACTGCTGCAATCTGCCAGAATACTCAGAAGAGTCCTGGAGACCTGAGGAGACTTGCTGTCAGTCAGACTCCAGTGAAAGACTATCAGCTAATGCTGATGTGAAAACTCAAAAGGAGTAAATAATAATAATAATAATAATAATAATAATAATAATAATAATAATAATAATAATAATAATTAGATGGGAAGAAAAACAATTATACGGACGCTTCAATAGAAGAGGTTGCACATGAAAGACTAAGAAAGGAAACTCAAAGAGAAACAGAATCACTTATAATTGCTGCACAAAATAATGCCATAAGGACAAACTACATCAAAGCAAAAATTGATAAGACCCAACAAAATAGTAAATGTAGACTTTGCGGTAATAGAGATGAGACTGTTAACCATATACTCTGCGAATGTAGCAAACTAGCTACAAAACTAGATACCTCATAAACCAGAATCTGAGAACGAAACGCACAAAATTCTCTGGGACTTTGAGATAAAAACGGATCACCTTATCCCAGCAAGAAGGCCAGACCTAGTGTTGATAAACAAAAAGAAAGAACTTGTCAAATTTGCAGTTCACAGAGTGAAGTTAAAGGAAAATGAAAAATAGACAATATCTGGAAGAGAACTGAAAAGGTTATGGAATATGAAAGTGAAAGTTATACCAATTGTAGTTGGTGCACTTGGAACAGTCCCAAAAGGATCTTGGAAAGATATCAGAGGAAGGATTGAAACCATTCAGACACTGCACTGCTGCAATCTGCCAGAATACTCAGAAGAGTCCTGGAGACTTGAGGAGACTTGCTGTCACTCAGACTCCAGTGAAAGACCATCAGCTAACACTGATGTGAAAACTCAAAAGGAGTAAATAATTAGAAAATGTACAGGCGGTTAGAAATTATATATCTAGAAAATGTAATGAGGGCTATAAATTCTCTGATTCACTGCAAAAAAGCACCTTATGTACGTGGATGATGTAAAGATCTTTGCAACAAATGAAAAAGAACTAGAAACCGTGTAGATTCTAAGAATCTATAACCAGGGTATAGAAATACAATGTGGAATTGAAAAATGTGCCATGCTAGTGATGAAAAAGGGGGAAAGAGAATTCATGGACGAAATACAACTACCAAATCGGGACAATATAAAATCACCTGGAGAAAAGGAAAGTTACAAATACTTAGGAATTTTAGAAGCGGACACCATCAAGCAAACAGAGATGAAAGAGGAATTTAAAAAAGAATACCTCAGAAAAACAAGAAAACTTTTAGAAACCAAACTCTGCAACAGAAATAAATACCTGGGCCGTCCTCATTGTAAGATACACTGGGCCATTCTAAAAATGGACAAGAGAGGAACTCAGAGAGATTGACCAAAAGACTAGAAAATCAATGGCAATGAACAATGCTTTACACCCTAGAGACGATAGAGATAGGCTATATGTATCAAGAAAGGAATTTGGAAGGGGTCTTGCCAACATAGAGGATTGCGTCGATGTCACAATAAAAAAAGCAAAGAAAGATTACTTACGTCAGCCAATAACAGCAGCTGCAACATGTAGACAAACAGAAAAACATCGAAAACAATAAAACAAAGATGGGAAGAAAAAATATTATATGGATACTTCAAACGACAAATTGGAGTGGTTGCATATGAAAAGGCCTGGACGTGGTTAAGAAGAGGAAAACTTAAGAGAGTTGCTAATAATTGCTGCACAGAATAATCCCATAAGAATAAATTATATCAGAGCAACAATTGATAAAACAAAACAGAACAGCAAATGTAGAGTGTATTGTGACAGTGATGAGACAATAAACCATGTATTAAACGAATGCAGCAAATTAGCACAACGAGAATGCAAAACTAGACACAATTAAATTGGAAAGGTGATCCACTGGGAATTATGAAAAAAAAACTCAATTTTGACCAGACAACACAGTGATATATGCATAAACCAGAATCTATTCTTGAGAAGTAAACATCTAATTCTCTTGGATCTTAGATTAAGATGGATCACCTTATCCCGATAGAAGACCAGACCTAGTATTGCCTAAAGAGAGAACTAATAAACTGATAGATTTTGCAGTTCCAGCAGATCACAGGGTGAAGATGAAAGAAAACGAGAATATAGACAAATAGCTGGACCTGGCTAGATAATTAAAAAGAACTGTGGAATATGAGGGTGAAAGTGATACCAATTGTAGTTTGGGCACTTGGAACTGTCCCAATCTTAGAGGAACTGGAAATCAAAGAAAGAATTGAGACCATCATGACAACAGCATTGTTGAAAAAGGCTAGAATACTCAAAAGAGTCCTGAAAACCTGAGGAGACTTGTTTTCACTCAAACTTTTTCTATTTTGAATTTTTCAATTGAGGAAGAATAGACTGACGGCTTAAGCTCTTAAATTACTGGCATTTCATCAGTTACCTCGTTCAGTTTTATGAAAAGTCTTCTAAAAGAACTCGAAAATTACTCTCACTCTTTTGGCTGATATTGCGTTTGAGTGTACAAACGAGCAGCCTGCTCCAAACTTCGAGTTCGAATGCAGATATATACAAAGTTGGTTGGTTGGTTGGTTGGTTGGCTTCTTTTATGAAATTATTTTATTTTCATAAAAATGAATGAGTTTTGTAAAAACTTGAATACCTGATAATAATGAATAAAACAAACGTGTTCGGCATAAAATAACCCAAAAAGGGTTGACATACCGTAAAAATCCAACCAAACAAACAAACAAACAGCGGATAAGATTACAGGGGTAAAGTGAAGTGAGGGACAAAAACGATTGGATAACATTTTTTTCTGACAATGGTGTCGTGAAAATACAGTCGCTTTCACTGGGACAGATTTTTATGAACGTGACTCTTGTTACTTGCTGGTGCAAATTTCATTATCGTTGTAAATGTAGACAATAGTGGAGACTCATCAGAAAAGTAGCATTTTGTAGCTGAAAACTTGCCCTATTTGTATTATTGTATTACTTGTATTTGTTTTGGTGAATAAGTATAGAAGGCATTAATTTCAGAGCGCTCTTTGTAGATAGAAAAAAACTTTCAGTGTGCGCGTGCGCACGTGTGTGTATGAGAGATAGAGAGAGAGAGAGAGATGTGTGTGTATGTGTCTGTGTGTGTGTGACTGTGTGTGTGTGCGTGTGTGTGAGTGCGTGCGCGCTTTCATTTTTGTACCAAATTACCATATTTTGGCTGTGTATACTTTAACTGTAATCTAAGAGAAATCTTTCTTTTTTGCATCGTAAAGACTAAGCGACTTTTACGGAGGATTTATCTCCCCCTGTTCTGGACATGACCAAATGAAATATACTGAAAACTTGGTGCTATTTTAAAATTTCTATTCATTATTTTAAGTCACTTATCAGCATCAGGCATATCTTTCATTTTATAAATGATTATTCCTGGTGTGTTTGTCTCAATCTATGGCAATGGTGATATTTGACATCTTACAGAAAAAAACAGAGAGAGTGTGTGTGTGTGTGTGTGTGTGTGTGTGTGTGTGTGTGTGTGTGTGTGTGTGTGTATGTGTGTGTGTGTGTCTGTGTGTGTCTGTGTGTCTGTTTGTGTGTCGCTGTGTGTGTGTGTTTGTATATATGTATGTGTGTGTGTCTGTCTGTCTGTCTGTTTGTGTGTGTGTTGTATATATGTGTGTGTCTGTCTGTCTGTCTGTTTGTGTGTGTGTGTTTGTATATATGTGTGTGTCTGTCTGTCTGTCTGTGTTTGTGTCGCTGTGTGTGTGTGTTTGTATATATGTATGTGTGTGTGTCTGTCTGTCTGTCTGTTTATGTGTGTGTGTTTGTATATATGTGTGTGTCTGTCTGTTTGTGTGTCGCTGTGTGTGTGTGTGTGTGTGTGTGTCTGTCTGTCTGTCTGTTTGTGTGTCGCTGTGTGTGTGTGTTTGTATATATGTATGTGTGTGTGTCTGTCTGTCTGTTGTGTGTGTGTGTTGTATATATGTGTGTGTCTGTCAGTCTGTCTGTCTGTTTGTGTGTGTGTGTTTGTATATATGTGTGTGTCTGTCTGTCTGTCTGTCTGTCTGTCTGTTGTGTGTCGCTGTGTGTGTGTGTGTGTGTGTGTATTGTCAAAAATCAATAATCTGCCGAATACATTTCTTTGCTTGACATTTTTAGTTGAAAGTACAAAAATAAAACTTAAATTAATTTGCATTGAAATTTCATTATAAGAAATGTTTATTCTTTCATTCATAAAATGTTATTTCTTTTTCTGGGAATTTGATGATGTTATTTTGTAGTTCTGACTTTACAAAAGTCTTAGTTTTCTTTGTTTGCATTACATAATGTTACATTAGTACAAAAATGGACCCACCATATGATGCATATGTCAAAAGTTACGTATAGCACTATCATCCAAATGATTTTCGTTTTTCTTGCTTTCCCCCCAATCAGTTTACAATACAACACACTATCATCCAATGATATCCCTATCAATTTACTATACAATACGCGTCACGTGCCATCCGAATCGTCTGTCGGCTACTTTTTTTATATCGTTATTGTTGCCCTGTGTCAGGGAATTCGTGACTACCGTGGAAATAAGAGAGGGCCACTCTTGTTGTGCCTAGAGTCCAATATCGCCAATACAACCAAAAAGGTTTCCCAAGATCTATCACTTATTGTTTAATTTAATATTTTAAATATGTTGACTAAAGATTTTTTAACGGATAATATTCATAAAATATTCTCAACAGGAAATTAAAATATACAATAGCTACATTTTATGGCCTCCTAAATTCATATCATTCCGAATCTGATAAAGACGGGGTTGGATAAGTAATGGCGTTCCTTTATAAAATTTAAAATTTTGTATTTTAGAATGTGTATTTTCATTTTTTCATGCTTTGATAAGCCCAGTTTATTTTATATATATATATATATATATATATATATATATATATATATATATTATATATATATATATATATATATATATATATATATATATATATACCTGAACATGTCCTGAAAACAAGCTGGAGTAAACAAATAATATTCTTATGATATTGCAGTTGGAATTTAAGATAATTAACAGTAATTAAAGATTAAGTGTATCCCATTCTTTCTTTTATTATTATTATTATTATTATTATTATTATTATTGTTGTTGTTGTTGTTGTTGCTGCTGCTGCTGCTGTTGTTGTAACAAATTGTCTTTTATATGAGAGCTAAGGTTTTTATACTGATGAAAAAAAGGCTCACGGTTTACAACAAATGAATAGAGTCACGAGATCTCGAGAGATCCACAAAAAATGGGAATATTACTGATATCAGCACACAAGAAGAAAATATATCCCACATGAAAAAAAACAAATAATTCACAGATTCGAGTTACACGATTCCTTGTATATGTCAACTGAATATTTTTAGTGTTTCTGTTCACAATTATTATTAACCTCTTATTAGTCACAAAATTCAACAAATTCGAAAATTACTTGAATTACAATTTCATTTTATAACTATTTGCTTTATTAAATCATTTGTGTCAATGTCATATTTCAAGAACTATGATAATAAATACCTTGCCATCGTCAAATAATTTAGCAAAATTCAAATCAAGCAGTATAAGCATAAATTGTAAGATGACGACAGCGATTATAGACCAATCAGTTAGGGCCTAACTGCCAAAAGTTAATAAAATAGTTAACCTGGGTATATCCATATATTCTATCAGCCTTAACAAAGAACCCATTATGTGACAATATAGGTATCCCTTCGCAAATAAAATATAAAAATATAAGAAATAGAATTATATATATATTTGTATTTATTAAAGAAATATATTAAACCTTTAATCAACAAGAAATATTGAATGGCTCGACTACATAGGCAATGGAATCAGGCCATATAACATTTCTTAAAAGCAAGAAAAGCGGACAAAGACACAATATTGAAATTCCTCCTCCCACACGACAAAAAAAAATAATTCACAGATTCGAGTTATACGATTCCTTGTATATGTCAACTGAATATTTTTAGTGTTTCTGTTCACAATTATTATTAACCTCTTATTAATCACAAAATTCAACAAATTCGAAAATTACTTGAATTACAATCATTTTATAATTATTTGCTTTATTAAATCATTTGTGTCAATGTCATATTTCAAGAACTATGATAATAAGTAATGAATTCACCCCAAAGAAAAGAAAAAAAATGAAATTAAGTAATATAAGGTACTTATCCCACGTGTGCGGGTCCAACACAAGGCCCTATTAATGTGGGACCACCCACGAACCGAAGCTCATTGGTGGCGGGTGCTAAAAATGCGTTGATCCCATCGGCATTCTCCCTCAAGGGGTGTAGCTCAGACACTGGGCAATAAACCCAACCATGTCCGTTTAAATCAAGGGGTCAGGTGTTGCCTGGCGGGGATGAAATTAAGTAATATGATACTTACAAATAAATGAAATAAATATTAAAAATCTATTTCTCTTTTACCAAATCATCTGGAGCTGAACGCCCAATACGTTTCTGATTTTGGTCTTTTCCTCAATTCATTCTATGTTGGAAAGTGTCATTATTTTGTGGAAAAAAACATTACTACAAATTAAATTTTGAGTATAAGAGGTACAGATTTTCAAAGGCGAAAGTCTTCTTTCAAGTTTCAAATGTTCATTATAATACCGGATGGAACAAAATGATCTGATACATCTGTAAGTTTAATAAAAGCAAGATATAATAAATAATGAAAAGAAAAGTGTTTTTATTTTACAAATATAGGATTGGAACGAAAGTCTGTCCGATACAAAATAGCATAAAACAATTTTCAGAACGTTGGCAAAGATGTGTGGACCATAAGGGAGACTTTGTATCGGACAAGACTTTCGTTCCAATCCCTATACATATGAAACCATTTTGTTCTATTTTGTTTTTAAAATTTCATCAGTCAGATGCTTACCACTATTGTCCACACACAGTCGAAGACGTTCGCGAAAGTTGTCCATAACTTGACGTGTCATTTTATGTGGAATAGCAACAATTTCTTGACGAATGGCATCTTTTAATTGTTCAATGAACCAAGGGCGGTGACTGTATTATTTTGATTTTAAATGTCCTCAGAAAAAAAATCACACGGGTTCAAATCAGGTGATCAGGCGGGCCAACCGATATCATCATGCAATTAAATCGAATAACTGAAGGAAGCAAGCAGAAAACGATAGACCCTACTAGCAGGTAGACGGACATTTTGTGCCCCTCTGAGCAGGCATGAGGGAGCCGATAAATCAAGAATCGTGAGTTAAAGCGAAGCAGTGACGAGACGTCAGAATAAGATTAATTCAACACAAAGAGATAAGTGTTTCTATATAAATTTATATTTGTTCCCATAGTGAGACGAAAAAGAATATATTCTAGCAATTATTCGTATTATTATGTAAACGTTGTCGAACTTACACACTTGCTTTATATATTCCTTTATTACGATTTGGGGGAGTTGATAAATTTTCCCATAAAGCGGATGAAACTGGAAATTGTATGTTCATATGAAGAGGAACGGGCATCTTTAATGATTATAGAAAGGCACAAAAAGGCACAAAAAGGCACAAGAGTGCAGGAATTTTAAAGTAATTAGTTGGTATGGGTGTGTTGTGTAGTGTTTGGAGAAAAGTTACAAACAGAAATTAATTAAAGAGAAGACTATAAATGAGAATGTTACATAATTGATGAGTTGCCTATTAATAATGTACCGTAGTGTAGTAAGAATTAAAATAACGGTTTCATGGAAAAATACAAGTTGATTGACAGATTTTATTGACCTGTTGACCTTTTCTCTCATTGACCAGATACAACGTGAGAAAATTAGTTTAGGAAATCATTTTTGTGCCGGGCACCGAACGGGATGGTAGTAAGATAGGATCTATCTGTAGTTAATCAAAACTAACAACGACACAAGACAATATCAGGACAAAAAAAAAACAACAAAAAGATCCAGAAGAGGAGAGAAGAAGCCAGCTAACCAGCACATGTCTCTGTGAAAATACATTTCCAGCATTTCTATTTAAATTTATTTCCCGAAAACCTTGGTGCAGTGAGTAATGAGCAAGGGGAACGCTTTCACTAAGACATTCGCACTATGGAAGTTCGCTACCAAAAATCTTGGAATGAAAGCATGATGACTGACCATTATTGGGTGTTATATCGTGAAATTCTAGTCCAAATGTTTAAAAGAAAAGCGTACTCTCAACACTTTTAAGATATTGTGCTTTGTATATTCTTACTTTTCAAGTACGAGGTATGTCAGAAAAGTTTCAGGACTAGTGTCACAAAAACTTTATTATTTAAACTACAAACTATAAGTTATCCCCTTCAATTTAAATCTAGTAATAAGAAAGAACAATAATTCCCTCTTTGTTTTGTTATTGGCATCAATTTGTGTTGTATTGTTCTCGGCCGGAAAACGAAGCTTCCGGCAAAAAGACAAAGAGAAATATAAAAATATGTATTTAAAAAAGGGGAAAACGGAAGCGAGGCTTTCCGGTCAAAGAAGCAGGAAGAAGATAAAGAAATATATAACAAATGCCCGTTATCAGATCAAAAGATAAAGATGCGTAGGAGTACCTATCACTATAAAGGACAGACAGTTCGAGTCGACAGGCAGTCAGACAGCGGACGGCGAACAGAGCACAAGGAGCGACCGGCGACACGGCCCATCGCTGCCAGCGGGCGGTGAAGTTCGTCCGCCCCTTTACCTCAACATCGCCAGTCAACATCCCAACAGTAGTAGTAGTCATTGTCAACGCTCGCCATCCACCACGCGAGGAAGAAAGAAATAAACTCAAAGTTTTTACAATACCCATGTGTTGTGATTTTCTAAGTCCGACTACAACATACTTTGCTACGTGACCATATATATACCCGCAACGACTACTAACGTACGCGAATTTAGCGCCGTGAATTTGAAGCCGCTATATAACATATAGAATTTGATGCCAGTATACAACATTTGTTTTAAAGATTATACTTTTCAAACGCTTTCCTTCACAAGCTGTACACAACTGAAATCTTCCATCGAAGTTCTGCATCGTTCATAGTTGCATGGCTGTTAACTCATGCATGAGTAAGACCATTTTCTGTTCTTTACATTTTTCATACTTGAGTGCCAGTAGCATTTGACACTGTATCCTTGTGTTTTCTCAGATAACTCACCAGGCCATCCCTGGAGAGACATACTCTTCCATATAAACTACATGTTGGAACTTCTCCACTTTGGATGTTTGTGGACTGAAAATCACCCTTTCTAATAACATGCTTCAATTTTTGGTGTTTAATTCGATTGGACTCAAATTCTGTCACAGACCGGTAGATTGTGGCTCTCCAGTCAGGTTTATAACAAGTTAGCTTCTCCCAGTCTTCCACAGCACTAGCAGCATTCTTCAGAGTGTCCTTGAGGCAGTCCTGAAACCTATGGTACTGCTGCAGTTTCATGACGAATAAAATCTTCCAGTGCGCCAGTTGTCTGCGGCCAACGTTTAATTCTTTGTCTACCAAATTCTCCGATAGCTGTACCAAATTTTCTTCATAATTTTTTTACCTGTACGATTGGATATTTCAAAGTTAACTATCTATTCACCTCACAGACAAAATACAAGATTGCAGAGGTGTTCTCGAACTGATTTTTTCTGAGTAAAAAAGGGACACGTTTGATAGCCGCTGCCAACGGCTTATGGTAGGATTGTGGTAGCGGGAGAACCACTATGAGCGGCTTAAAGTGTTGTATACTCTCTTTCCTTACTTTCTTCTATTCTTCTAGCGTCTCTTCTAGCGTCTGGACTAGTCTTGGGGACTTCGTCTTGGGGACTTCGTGTCTGGTCTTCCATTGGGAATTTCTTTTTATCAGAAGCCCTGTGTCATTGGTAGTTTTTAGATAATAACACAAGACTTCGATTTACTTAGATCATATTTTATTTCGAAATCCCCACCAGACTACCTGCGCAGATTAAGTCGGGGCGTGCATAACACGACTTACCACCGTCGTGGTGTTTGGCCGATCTCACTAAAAATCTATTTCTAATCTAAACCGGAAGAGGGTCTTCTCCACCGATTCTCACGGTATCCACCGGAAGGAAGGATCAGGACTGAGGTCAAGCCTTGTCACTCATCCTTCAAGGCCGCCGGCTGCAACTTATAACAGCCATTTTGGTTTCTACACTACTGTACATAAATATTAGGAATCTAATAATTATGTAACAAAAGTAGGCAATGAGTTAAAGACTTGAGTCTTCAGTTTTTCAGCAAGTGGGCCACAAGATTTCACCATTCACTTATTTACCCAATATCCCCCATTGGCATAATGCGACACCAGGTCAATTTTAAGCGAAGTACAGCTGGTTTGAATTCAGAGTTTTACTTTTTCTAAAGTGGTTACCATACCAAAGCCAGATAACAAAGTCTGTCCTACTATTTATCAATAGCAAGAGCGTGAGAGCGAAGTAAAACGCAAAAAAAAACAGATTCGTCCAGACATTTGAACTCGGACCGTCGATTCCGTCTCCCTACGACTATAACCGTTGCGCTAAGAACGCCTCTGCCTAGCTTTATGATATTCACCATCAATCCTAAACGTGTGATGATGTTCACCATGATGGCAAGTGAAAAATGGCATGGCTGATACTGTTCAAAGGACATGTCTCCTACCCGATCACCATTACACGGAGATCATTCTGCAGAAACCCTGAACAACAGCCTCGATGTTTATCTAGCATTTATATTCGCCGAGAAGTTCGTCCATGCATTTCGAATATCGCAAGTGAAATTTGAGCCGAAACGTCAAAGATTTGCTTAGAAAAAAATTGATAGTAATAGACAATGATGTCAATTTGTAGCAATTAGTGTAATGTGATCATCAGTAGAAAACCGTATCGGGAAATTGTAGCAAGCGAGAATAATTGCAGTCCAACCGATTCCAACTCTTCAAACCATTGATGCATAATAAAATTATCTTTTGATTGACACATATAATAAGCAAAAAAGGCGATTTCAATCACTCTACAAAACACCAGTCAGTAAGAGAAAAAATGTATCATTATTATTTTAGGTTTTCACATCTGCCGTAGCCGGTGGTTCGCCGGAGACTGAGTGACAATAAGCTTCCTCAGGTCTCCATGACTCTTCTGAATATTATAGCCGATTTCAACAATTGAATGGTCTCGATTCTTCCTCATATATCCAGTTCATCCAGATTCTTTTCCAGACCCCTTGGGACCGTTCCAAGAGCACACATTACAATCTGTCCTACCTTCACCTTAATGTCCACATTTTATTCAGTTTTCTAGCAAGGTCCAAGTATTTGTTAATCTTTTTGGCCTCTTCTTCTTCTTCTTCTCCTCGTTATTATTATTATTAGTAGTAGTAGTCGTAGTAGTAGTAGTAGTAGTAGTAGTAGTTTTTGACACCAGCATTAGCTGATGGTATTTCACTGGGTCTGAGTGACCACAAGTCTCCTCGGGTCTCCAGAACTCTTCCGAGTATTCTAACCAATTTCAGAAATGCAGTAGTCTGGATGGTCTCAATTCTTTGTCTGATTTCCAAATCCTCCAATCTTTTTTCCAACCTTTTTGGGACAGTTCCAAGTGCACCAACTACAATTGGTATCATTTTGACCCTCATATTCCATAGCTTTTTCAATTCTCTGGCAAGGTCCAGTATTATGAGGTTTTCACACCTGTCGTAGCCGGTGGTTCACTGGAATCTAAATCACAGCAAGTCTCCTCGGGTCTCCAGGACTCTTCCGAGTATTTTAGCCGATCCCAACAGTGTTTTAGTTTGGATGGTCTCGATTCTTCTTCTGATTTCCAATTCATCCAAATTCTTTTCCAGACCCTTAAGGACCGTTCCAACGGCACTAATTACAATTGGTGCTACTTTCACCTTCAGGTTTCACAGTTTTCTCAGTTCTCTGGCAAGGTCCAAGTATTTGTCTATCTTTTCATTTTCACTCGGTGGTCAGTCGGAACGGCAAAATCCACGAGATGACAAGTTCTCTTCTTCTTGTTGATCAATACTAGGTCCGGTCTCCTGGCTGGGATTAGGTGATCCGTTTGTACCTCGAAGTCCCAGAGAATTTTGTGCGTCTCATTCTCCAGGATATATTCAGGCTTGTGCACATACCATTTAGTTGAATGGTGAAAATTGAATTTCTTGCACAGTTCCCAGTGAATCACCTTTCCCACCCAGTCGGGTCTAGTCTTGTACTCTCTTTGTGCGAATTTACTGCATTCGCTTATTATGTGATTGACAGTTTCGTTTATCCTCACACAATCAATGAACATTATTATTATTATTATTATTATTATTATTATTATTATTATTATTATTATTATTATGACTGTAATCAATGAAAATTACAATTATAATGACTTAATCAATGAAAATTATTATTATCATTATTATTATTATAACTGTAATCAACAAGTATGAACTTTTCGAATTCATCGTCACACCTTTGTTTTACACCCTTGTACAAATTAATTGAAAGGAAACGAATAATTCCGTTATTACTATAATATCCGTGATCATTCTGTAATGCTTGCCAGTGTGTTTGTGCAGCGTTACAATTTTTATGCATCCTTTGAGTAACGTCCATCGCAGACAATGGCAGTAGGACAACTAATCGACAGTCAATACAATAGTGTCTGGGCGTGATAAATATCTGATACAGTATTTTTCAAAGCCGAACAAATTTTATCATACACCCCGAAAATAGATTCATATTACTGCACACCATGGGAAATGACCTAATCTGAGGACAAAATAGAAATCGATTACACTCTGTCACTCCAGTGGGTCTAAAACTGAACGTATGGTGAAAGAAATGAAAACTAAAGCGGCTGTTTCAATTTATTTGCACAACGGTGTAGTTAAAAATGAATTGCATTTTAAGGTGGCGGCATTTATGCGACTACTGAGAAACTTAAGTGGAGCCGAAGTCGAATTGTCCTGCCATTTCTTGTCGCCGATAATAAATATTCAGCAGGCTTTGCTTTTATCTCTGAGTTGTTTCCTGCTACTCGAGATTACATAGCAACAATTCTGATTCGCCACCTGCTGTCGAAATCCCAGTCCAAGCACAGATAACCGAATATTTCTCCACATAACACTACAATGACGAGATGGCCAGTAAACATATTTACAATTCGCTAATGTAGTCAATTCGATTTTTACAACTACACATGCTTTGAGCCAGAGCACCTCTCCGAGTTGAAATAGCAAGCTAGTCTTGACGATCAATATCCATTGAGCTGTGAGTTTGTGGTATAGGTGCCCTATAGATGCAGCCCCGATCTAAATCTAAGCTATGCTTAGTTTTAAATAAAGAAGGTTTCTAATGTGATGTAATGTTGTCCAAAATGTAGTAATGTGGGTATATATTAAAGATTAACTTTTAACAGTTAAATATTTCCTCCAAATCTCCTAGTTTATACAAGTACCGAGCAAGTGTCTGCGTGGATATTACGTATCCCTGGGCCAATATATAAGAATTTATGAATTATACGGATATAATGTTGTAAAACCCGAAATCTGTAAGGATACTGGCGTAACATCACTAATGACCTCTTTAGTGAATTTCGGAGTTGGGGTCCATTCTTATCGGGTGCTCCATACTTCTGGTCTTGTAAGTTAATCTTACTCGTTCTTTGAGCAAAACTAGAACAGTTTGTGTGTGAACCCTCGATCGAGGACAATAAAATGTATTTTTTCAAGACGATTACAGGAATAAGAATAATTTCGAATTGAAAATTTATCTATTCTGAGAAGTTTTGGCCTGGTTTCTTTGTTTAGTGGCGTATCAACCTTCGTGGGTTATTCAATGCCAAAGCACGCTTTACAATAAAAAGAATTTACAATTTCTTTTTTATTTAGATTTTAAATACGAGAGTGAGTCAAAAGGTAATGCCATTTTGTTTAGGACAATGAGAGCATGTATCTCTGTCCCGTAAAATTCTGTTGACTGTTCTTTAAGCAACTTCTTCACTACAGAGTTCATTTCCTCACTTCTTCCCTACAGATTTTGCTTTGTCGGTCCCATGAAAGAGGATTTGAAAGGCAAACATTATTCCAGTGATGAGGAATTGAAATCTGTAGTCAAGAAGTGGCTCAAAGAACAGTCAACAGAATTTTACGGGGTATAGATACATGCTCTCATTCAAAGGTGAAACATTGCTATTGAGAGGAACGGTGACTATGTGGAGAAGTAGTAATGTGATCCACAGAGGACCAGCTACATTTTGATGTATGATACATGTTCCTGTGTTAGTAATTATACCAATCCTAAACAAAATGGCATTACTTTTTGACTGACCTATGTGGAGAAGTAGAAATGTGATCCACAGAGGACCAGTTTCATTTTGATGTATGATACATGTTCCTGTGTTGGTAATTATACCTGTCCTAAACAAAATGGCATTCCTTTTTTTAATCACCCTTATATTCATAGTCTGACATTGTTTTAAACCCTGTTTAAAAGACAGTAAAACCGTTTCCAGATCCCGGAAATGGGAAGCAAATGAAAAAATATTTGGGGGTGCTAAGTGTCCTAAGGGTTGTGACTTGTCTATTGAAATAAAGCCCAAAAGTGCACAACTATCAATTGTAGATTATGGTGTTTTAAAACACAAGATATAAATGAGAGTATGTATCTCTACCCTGTAAAATTCTGTTGATTGTTCTTTGAGACACTTCTTCACTACAGATTTCACTTCCTCGTTACTGGAATAATGTTTGTCTCTCAAACCCTTTTTATGGGACCCAAGAGATGATAGTCTGAAGGTGCTAAATTTGGTGAATAGGGAGGATGTGGTAAAGTTGTCCACCCGAATGAGGGGATTTTCTGCCTTGTCCTGATCTTGTGTGTGGTCGAGCATTGTCAATTGTCTATTGGCAAGTTGGGTCTTACTCGTCGGATTCTTGCTCTGAGCCTCGTTAGGGTCTCAATGTAGGCCTTAGTTTTATTTTTTTTAAACTTCACATGAAATAAAGAAAATGGCATTATATTTTAACTAACCCTCGTACAAGAAAACACGACAATCGGTACCCTAAAACTTATGGAAGACTTAAGATCAGAAAAAATAATATGATACATAAAATAAAATCATAAAATTCTGGTATTATTGAAGAATTTCATCATTTATAGTTAAAAATTGGGACCATAACACCTTTAGGCACCCGTTTTGCAATCTCGATTCGTAGGGACATTTTTCCATTTACATCGTCAAAATCCGGTTAATTGTTAACAGACGATTTTTAGAGGGTTTTTTTTATTATAAAACCAACCCCTAACCCTAAGTCCTAACCCTAAACCCTAATAAACAACTGGATTCTGACGGTGTAAATGAGAAAAGTGTCCTTGTGAGTCGAGATTGTGGAAGGGGTGCCTAAAGGTGATATGGTCCAAAAATTGTACTATCCGTACGGATATTATTATGTGTTCTTTATTACTTAACTCTAAAGCATTGAAGATCTGTAAGCAAAAGACAATCCAGTAACTTATGAATGACACTTTAAATTCTGAGTATTGGAATCGCTACTTCTATATAGAGAACTTACCAGCAGGAGCAGCAGCAGGAGCAGCAATAGACCCTTCCGGTAAAAGTAAACGAGCAAGACAAACGGAATTTAATAGGACGACCAGAATATCACCAACCAATGAAAAAACTACTGATCTCTCTCGACTGAAGGCTTATTACAGACTTGGATTTACAGTGATTTAACAATGGCTACGAAAATTTCAACACTTTGAATTAAATGCTGCAGAGTTTGGTAATGAATAATAATAACGGTTTTGATTGCAAGGCAACATGTTTTCTTTTTAAATTGTAAACTTCAAAATATATACAATCAACAATCCTTATTCGATATATATATATATATATATATATATATATATATATATATATATATATATATATATGAATAAAAAACAATATTTAATATTTTACTAACAGGTATCTGTTTCAACCTGTGGGGTTTGTAAATTATAATTCATTAAAATCTGATAATTCCCTGATTTTTGGTAAATTATTTTCTGTAAGGGGGGGGGGGCTAAATTCATTTGGTCAAAAACACATCCATTTTGGATATACCTAATTCACACCTTTAATTTTTTGTTTTTTATCTATACTGTAATTAGTTTCAATTTTATTTAACCCCACCGATATTTTGCACCCAAAAAATAAGGGGTGGGGTCAGTGTTAAGTGAGCTGAAAAAAATCAGTAAGTTTTGAAATAAAATAATTGAAATTCATTCATTGATAACTTAACACTGAAAATTTCATTAAAATCGGATTATTCACTGATTTTTAGTAAGTTTCTTTCAATCGGGTGTGGAGGGGGTGGGTTAATGTATTTTGTAAAATAAAGATTTTCCGGCAAATTTGACAATGTCTAGCAAGTAGGTTTTTATATTTTACCAAAACCAGCTAAATAGCCTCTTCCTAATTTTTTTACTCACAAATATTTGATGTGCTTACACCTTTGACTTTATAGGTTTTAAAAATTAATAATTAAAGTAATTTAAAAAATCTATTTTAAAGCATGATATTCAATTTTAGTTGAGCGTAAAAATACTTTTGTTTTGTTTTATTAAAACAAAAGTTATTCTCTGTAGCCTGTAAAGAGAGAAAGAAGGCAGGCACAGAGAGAAGGGTATTTTTTCTGTGACTGCTGCTTTCTCAGTAAAATTATTACGTGTGGTGACTTGTTATAAGTGTCTCTGTTGATCACAATGCTATCCCCCCCCCTTCACTGGCATATAGAGGAGAAGAAGAGTTATGATTAATATAAGACAGGGATAGGTCAGTTGTTGACTTAATTGCAAATTACGACTAATTAGAACCAATTAAAGTGGTTTTTTTTCAAACATTTAGTAGTCCTAAACCTTAGCTATAATTTAGTATAACGTTCATCTCATTTAACTCACAAGCAAAAAAAACTTTAGGGGTCAAAAGTTGAAAATCTCAGCTTTAGTATAATATATATATATATATATATATATATATATATATATATATATATATATAATATATGATATGAAATAGGCTCATCCATAATTACGCGTATAGTATCTATCAAGTTGCTAGTTAAACGTTACAGACAGAAGCATTGAGTTTCTGGTTATGCTCTGGTGATCGTAATAAACATCTACGGATGTACTTATCAGTTCGCCTCTTACTGATAGCTACTATCGGCCAATAGGTAAGAATCGGACTGATGATGTGATGTGATGATGTGTGTGTGTGTGTGGTGTGTGTGTGTAATTCTAGATAGATATATTTGACTTATAGATGGAGCCCTAATAGGTATTCCCACTCTATACTCCACACACTACTCAGATCTCCAGTAAAGGGATACTTCACACTCCCTAAATATCCAGAATTGGAGCCTCATCATCAGATGCAGTTTAGTGTCATATCCAAGATACCCCTTTTTTAGGGCTGGGGCCTACCCCTCAACAGGAGATAAAGTCAGTACGAAATTTTAAGCCCCGCCGACAAAGCTGGTAGACATTTTGGAGAAACTCCTAGTGTGAGTAATTCTAGTATAAACAAGTGCGCACTTTTCATGCTGTGCACGCGCGCACATGACAGGCACCCGCAGGAAAAATAAAATATAATCAATGTTCGAATGTGGCTGAACGACGCCGCAATGGAGTTTTTTCGCGCGCGGATCTGATTGTCACGTGACAGTTCGTCTAATGGATGACCGGATGACTAAAGCAATTAACTAATAAATGACGGTTTCATTAGAAACTGAAAACCATGGAGACGAAATGCAACAAACTGCATTTTAATTATGGGATGATGCAGATTTTATCACGGACGGTAGCCAAGGGCAACCAGCTTTGCCGGTTTAGCACAATTGGTTGAGCATCCGCCTCTAGAGCCACAATGGAGGCGCGTGGCATAATGGTTAGAGTCGTAGAAATGCACTCTGACCCGGAGTGGTAGTAGCCGTTAGGGTCTATCTATTCCGTTGCTCTCCTCGCTTTCACTTGTATACCTATCCCTTCTCTCTCTCTCTCTCTCTCTCTCTCTCTCTCTCTCTCTCTCTCTCTCTCTCTCTCTCTCTCTCTCTCTCTGATGCTCTCTTTCTCTCTATCTGTATCTGTCTCTCTTCTTTCATTCTCTTTCTCTATTCCTCCCTTAACACACTATCTCCGCTTTTCTGCCCGCCCCCCCCTCTCTCTCTCTCTCTCTCTCTCTCTCTCTCTCTCTCTCTCTCTGTGTCTATGTATGTGTGTGTAAATATTTAAGTAAAGATAAAATGACGGATATTTCTTTTTGTTAATGGATTTCTTTTAAGATTTATCGACAGGATTTTTGCTCATATATTTATTTATTTCATACTTGCACCGGGTTTGATAAATAATTACTGTTTATTCAGTTACCTTTAGCTTAGTCGGTAGAGCGTTCGGCTAGAAACCACAAGGTTCCTAGTTCGATACCGGTCCGCGCCAACTCAGCGTATGAGTAGCACAGGGATCTGTGCGGTAAAGTAAGGAGCTGATGGTAGGTGTGGCGCTCCGCCTCAGACGCTAAGATAATATCTTTGGTCTAGCGCTAGTGAAAAGTGGATAGACTCCCTCGCTGATTGGCTGATACCGACATCAGGCCGCCCCGACGACTTTACTTTACTTTTTTATATGTAGTACTGTAGATGTAGTAATAAACGTGAATAAAAACCATACACATGAGTGGCTGAACAGACCGATCCTCGAATGGCAGTCTCTGGTGCAATGGCTGAAAACAAAAGGTGATGCTTTCTGTAGGTGTTGGGGTGCTGCTGTTTCTCCTTTCTTTTAGCTCTCTTTTCTGTGGCAGCTTTTTTCCTCTCTTCTTCACTTCTTTTTGTTCCTTGTTTGACGAAGAGGCGCCAGGTTGCACGGTCTTCTGCACAAGCCTTCCATGTGTCTATGTCGATGCAGCAGGTCTTCAGGTCTCTCTTGCAGACATCTTTGAAGCGTAGGCGTGGTCTCCCTGCCGGTCGGGTGCCAAAACCTTATATATATATATATATATATATATATATATATATATATTACCAACCTCTCCGTGCAAGTAAAATGTGACACAATGCCAATTCCTTAATCGGAATTTAACAGGATTGAATTCAGAGTTATCCTACACTGTTTACCTAGCCAAGATTAAAGAGCCCAATCTGTCCTACTATTTACCCATAGCTGGAGGGAGAGTAGTTGGATGCATTCCTTTCCCAAGGGTATTAGCGCTATGTGTGCATTTGTGTGTATGTCAATATAATCAATTAGTAACACTCGGGAGTTCTTTTCAAGTGATCTCGAACCTGATCGTTGTCTCTCTAATCGATTTCTACGGGCTTCTTTTATTGTAGTCTGACCCCCGGTGCACGCCTCTTTGTTCGTGACACCTACGCAGTTTTTCTGTAGACACGCCCTATTCGCCCACGCAGGCTGTTTTCATTGGCTATCGGCTACGCCTACAGATTTCTGCACCTATATCAAGTGTTCACCTGCATTTCTAGGTGCAAAAGATCAGGTCAGGGCCACATCCTGTTTTCGTTTCCAGGCTACATCTGACCCCCATGCACTTCCTGGTCAGCCTGGTTCTTGGGTGCACTGATCAGGCAATATATTACAGAATGATGAATTATCAACTTCCTTTTATATATTAGAACAAATTGTGACATCGGTCAGAGGTGTTTTTTATATGGAAATATCAGCAAGCAATTGTAAATGTTTTGGTGCATACTTGCATCATATAGGGACTCATTTTTAGTCAGTAGTAGTAATTAGTGAAATAGATCACTAATTAGGACTGAGCCTATTATAGTATTGACCCCCCCCCAAGCGTTTAACAGATTTGAATTCAGAGTTTTCCTTCTCCTAGACTGGTATCCAAACCAAGGTTAAAGAGTACTGTCTGTCCTAACCATAGCTGTAGGGAGAGTAGTTGGATTCATACCTTTCCCAGGGGTTAGCGCTATGTGAACTATTGCTTCGTCCAGGATTTCTTTCGGGTCGACTTTCCTACGACTCAAAACCATTACACAACGGCCTCCAACTGAATTCATTTATTAAATATCAAGTCATATGATACGATCAATTATCAATTGTCTGTTTTTTCTTTCTTTCTTGCTGTGCCCATTTATATATATATATATATATATATATATATATATATATATATATATATATATATATTATTTTATAACCCTTTTTACTGTTTGGGATAATCTATGACGGTGTATATACAAATAAAAAAAAATCCTTGTGAATTTACTTTGTATAGGTGGAACCGTATGCACATTCTTGACTATATATTGAATCATTTACGCATATATATATATATATATATATATATATATATATATATATATATATATATATATATATATCCGTGTCTTCTGGCAATTGAACATGTTTTTATTGAGCCCGTGGCGATATTATCAATTTTTCGGTCCTTGCAAAGTAAGGGAAGTGATTTAGATTATACAATCCTGAAAATGACGTCGACACCTCTAGAGGGCATCAGATAAAGCTATAATACGAATCGCTTTGACAAAAGTATTGAAGTATGATTGCTTATTCCGTCTCTCCTTGCAGTCGGAAAACGATGGGGGGGGGTTCTTGTGAAGCCTCAAGAAAGAATGGCTGGTAACAGTGATATTTCCTTCATTCAGGAGAGGAGAACACTGATAAAAGGCGACCCCCTCTCTCTCTCTCTCTCTCTCTCTCTCTCTCTCTCTCTCTCTCTCTCTCATTCACTATCTATCTATCTATCTATCTATCTATATATATATATATATATATATATATATTATATTTCTTTTTTTTTCTTCTCTCATGTATAGTTCCGTCTTCTCTCTTCTCTGTGTCCCTTTGTTCTCTCTCTCTCTCTCTCTCTCTCTCTCTCTCTCTCTCTCTCTCTCTCTCTCTCTCTCTCTCTCTCTCTCTCTCTCTGCGTACATCTTCCTTTTTCTGCTTAAATTGTATTCTTGCATGCTAACAGAATTCTCACTATAGCGTCATTTGTCATACTGTCTTCCCCCCCTCTTCCCCCACCCTCTCTCTCTCTCTCTCTCTCTCTATCTATCTATCTATCTATCTATCTCTCTGAGCGTACATCTCTCTTACCATCATTTTCATACTGTCTCTCTCTCTCTCTCTCTCTCTCTATATATATATATATATATATATATATATTATCTTGTTTCGTATTCTAATAACAGTCTTACCATACAGTCATTTTCATTCTCTCTCTCTCTCTCTCTCTCTCTCTCTCTCTCTCTCTCTCTCTCTCTCTCTCTCTCTCTCTCTCTCTCTCTTCAAGCTGTTTTCATGCGACCTGCTGCTACGTGCCAATCAAATAATGTACGCTGGAATGCCTTTCAATATCATCTTGTAACTCAAATCTCTTTAGAGTATCGAGAAAAGTATCCCCCCACACTCTAACCCACCCCCACCCCCACCTCAATAAATAGATTTACGATTGTTTGGCGCGTAATTTAGCACCACAACAATTTACCACAATAAATCAGCTGCTAATTTCATTCAGACTTCACCACCTGCCATCGGGTTTCGATCCTAGAAGATAACTCTTCAAACGAATTTTTTGAAGACACGCCGCACCTTCTCCAAGACCGGTTGTCACAGCAAGGCTAAACATCCCAGTCTTCGCAACTATTTACCCATAGCTGGAAGCGGAATGTTTGGATTCATTCCTTTCCTAAGTGAAATGTAAAACAGTCTCGACCAGGATTTGAAGCCGGGCCACTGGATCCATTTTATCCAATGATATCCGTCGTATTTTCTTCTAGACTGGTTGTCAAATCAAGGCTAAAGACCGCAGTCTACCCAACTATTTACCCATAGCTGGAAGGGGAATGCTTGGATTAATTCCTCCCCCATGGGTAATGGCTCTATGTGAAATGCAAACAGCCTTGACCAGGATTTGAAGTTGTGTAAGTGGGTCCATTTCCACCCAACCATATTCGTCGTATCTTCTCCTAGACTGGTTGTCACACCAATGCTAAGGGCTCCAGTTTTCCTTCTCCTATACTGTTTTCCAAACCAAGGTCAAAGAGTCCAGTCTGCCCTAACCATAGCAGTAGGGAGAGTAGTTGGATTCATACCTTTCCCAGGGGTATTAGCGCTATGTGAACTATTGCTTCGTCCAGGATTTGAACTCGGGTCGACGATTCCATTTCGTACAACTACGACCATTACACCACGGCCTCCAACTGAATTCATTTATTAAATATCAAGTCTTGGGTATTAGCGCTATGTGAAATGCAAACAGCCTTGGCCAGGATTTGAAGTCGTGTAAGTGGGTCCATTTCCTCCAACCATATCTGCCGTATCTTCTCCTAGACTGGTTGTCACACCAATGCTAAGGACTCCAGTCTTTACCCATAGCTGGAAGAGGAATGTTTTGATTCATTTCTTTCCTAAGGATAATAGCACTGTGTAAAATGTAAACAGCCTCGACCAGGATTTGAAGTTGAGTCACTGGGTCCATTTCCTCCAACGATATTCATTGTATCTTCTCCTAGACTAGTTGTCACACCAAGGCTAAAGACACCAGTCTGTCCAATTATTTACCCATAGCTGAGTTTGTTCAAAGGCTTTGCAGCACGGTCTTTCGTCTTGTCTTTCATAGCCTGTGATAAAAGTTTGGCCCTTTCTCGTCTTGTTTGAGAAATAGTGATTGTTTTCATGAGCTACCTCCCTGATTGTGGACCTTATTGACTTGCTTATCAGAACGATCAGAGGAAGGCTTCCAAGCTGCCCTATCTTCGTAATCAACATTGGATTCATCGAACCCTTTTCGTATCCTCTGTACTGTCCTCAGATGGACACATGAATACTATGAAATCTTCGTATTGGATCTTCCGGTGTTAATGTGAAGCAGTACAGATTGCTGTTTCTTAAGTGCTGGAGAAGTGAATTGCACCATGATGATATTTTGAATTCTATTTTAGAAGCGTATTTTAATAGGTAAAGAACGTTTAACTAAAAAAGTAAAAGCGTCGGGGTGGCCTAAAGTCTGTATCAGTCAGACAGTGAGGGAGTATATCCTCTTTTCACTAGCGCTAGACCAAGGAGATTGGTTTTGGCGTCTGAGACGGAGCGCCACACCTACTATCAGCTCCTTACTTTACCGCACAGATCCCTATGCTACTCATATGATGGGTTTATGAGGGTCGGTATCGAACCCGGAACCTTGTGGTTCCAAGTCCAACGCCCTACCGACTGAGATAAATCTATCTGTATTCAATTTTAAACTTTAATAGGAAAAAAACCAATATAAGTAAAACGTCTATGGCATAAAATGAATATAAATCAGATACCAGAGCAAGGTAAGAGATATCGTAGAAAATATGTGAAAAAAGTGGGAAAATTCCTTTTTATATCCAATTGATGTATCACCGTCATTTTTGGACGGTTAGAGTAGAGTTACATTTTGAGTATCAAGTTGTTGAAATTCAAAATCAGAGGAGGGTTACATAATTGGCATGAAATTGTTGCATACTCATACACATATACCCATGTTGGGTACATACACAAGTGTTCTTTTACTGGAGAGAGGGGGAGAGATAGACACAGGTAGATAGAGAGATTCATAACTTACTTCTTTGGCCATTGGTGATCTCTAGTCGTTTCTATTCTTTCTCTATGACTTCTATTTCTCTATTCTTACTGCTTGGTCGTCCTTGATTCATTTCTTCTTCTAGGTCAGTCTTGTTGCCAAGACATTCATCAACCACAAAACCATATTATTTATTTAAACTTTTATTTACTTAACTAAATATCTTCATCTAACTAAACACAGCGAGCGTGTGCAGGTGAGCCCCAGCTAAGGCAGATACATCTTCTCTGCCTGACGTGAAAACTGACGGGTTAACTTGGTCCCACGTGACTTCACGTACTTCGCGGGCTTTCTGTAATATTCCATGGAAAGTCCCGCCCGTGATATAAAAAGGGGCCATCCCTTCAGAAATACAGGGGGTTGACAATAATCTATGCATAAATTATGTAACAAAATAACCTTTGGTTAACCTTCTTTTCGGTTACACAGAGCTTAGTCAATTAAAGATGAGCTCCACTTACTCCACGCATTCGATTGAAGAATCCTAGGTTGATAAAGTTCTTGTTCTGAATAAAAATGTGATCACACAAAATATATGCCTCGTGTTGTCTCTGAATGAACTAATGTCAACCTTGGCGAACCAGCATCTTGAAACTAAAGAAACAGATCAGACCAGCATCTTAAAGACAAACCAGATCAGTCAACCAGCTAGAAGAAATGAAGATAGCAACAGATGACATATTATAGAACAAAAGAAACAGAAGGTAAGAAGTCCAAGCATGAAGCTAGCTACTCAATTAAGAAAGATTAAGGGGGTATAACCACGGATGCTCTCATATCTCATAATCGTAACAGAAGAACACTCTGATAGTATATACCTAGTAAGTGGGTATACAACACAATAATCATGAACTTGAAATAAAACATGAAGAGTTATCTATTTATATATATTGGATTCTATTAAAGAAAGGTAGCTTTCAAAGCTAGAACTATATTTGATCCAATTTTCTATTTTATGTTTATGAGAAATTAATATTTTCTTTATTTACAATGCAAATTTGCTATTTTGAATTCAGAGTTTTACCTCTAAGTGGTTACCTTACAAAGACTAAAGAGCTAAGTGCTAAGTATCTGGCCGCCATCCTTGGCCAGTTGCAAAGAACTTAAAGTAAATAAGTAAGTAAGTCCCGAGTTATAGAATCCTTTGGTAAGTGAATAAGTCCTGTGGTAGAGAATCCTTTGGTAAGTGAATATGTCCTGTGGTAGAGAATCCTTTGGTAAGTGAATAAGTCCCGCGATATAATACTATAATACTACGTTCCGTCGTCCAAGAAGATCCAAGTAGTAATTATTAGTATGACCAGAAAAGGCCAGTATAAATAATCATATCAGCAGCAGAGCATTGCCAGTGATTAGACAATAGGTTGCCTTCCCAGGTCACATGCTTCCATGACTTGAACTGCTTCAGCAGTGGAAGTGCGACTGGGCCCATAACCTGTTAAGTATCTGGCCGCCATCCTTGGCCAGTTGCAAAGAACTTAAAGTAAATAAGTCCTGTGGCATAGAATCCTTTTGGTAAGTCAATAAGTCCTGTAGTAGAGAATCCTTTGGTAAGTGAATAAGTCCTGCGATAAAATACTATAATACTACGTTCCGTCGTCCAAGAAGATCCAAGTAGTAATGATTAGTATGACCAGAAAAGGCCAGTTTAAATAATAATATCAGCAGCACTAAGTCTACCCGACTATTTACCCGCAGCTGGAAGAACAACATACGGATGCACGCCGTTTACCAAGGTAATTAGCTTGTCCATGATTTGAACTCAGTTCACAGTTCAATTTCCTATGAACAGAACCGTTACGCCTAAGCGCACATCCTGTATATTTGACAATATAGATATCACAGTCAGACCGTTGTCATTTACCATCTTAAACATTAATAATGATACTAGAAAAAAACGCCCACCGGGCGGGGTAAAAATAAATTTTTAAATGATATTTCTTGAGGGGAGTGGGAAAATTGAATAAATAAAATAAAACGTTAAATATTTTTTAAAAATTAATAACTTACTTAATAAGCATCATACTCACTCCACTCCACGGAGATATTTGTTTTGTTTTACGACAGCAGAGACCTCCAAAACGTTTTTAAAAGGTTCTTTTAAAAGATGCTTATCTTTATAGAAAAATTTAAAAATTGTACGAATAGTATATATTTTGTTCCGATTTCATAAAATTAAATAAGGCGGGAGTAGACCTAGTAATATATATATATATATATATATATATATATATATATATATATATATATATTATTTATTTATAGTCACCAATACATTTAAAAGTCCGTTTAACCAATGGTTCCGGAACATCACTTTTAGGTGATTATCACTTAAATGTTCCGAAACCATTGGTAAAACGGACTTTTAAATGTATTGGTGACTATAAATAAATAAATACGGCTCTTACAGAAGTAATTGAGCACTTTATAATCATTTCTCCAATAATAATAACAAAGAATTAACTATATATATATATATGAGAAGTAAACAAACAGACGATGTTTGTGATATGGCTATTTTCAGCCGACAATATTTGGGAGAATATGTTTTAAATGAAGTCGAACCTAATTTATGAAAGTTAATTAATTAATAATTAATTAATTAGGCGGGATTACCTATTAAATTTTTAAGGCTAAACAAATCGAGAAAAATCAATCTCTGTATGTACATTTCGGCCTATTAGGCCTCATCAGCAGAGCTATAGATACAAAGACCGCCCCGTGTGCGATTCGAAACCTGATTGTCAAGCTGACTTGTCAAGCGTCTTACCACCACACCAAACGGACTTAGCAGATTTCTTCGTTTTGTTAAGGAGTAGGTATTTATATTCCTCTTAAGTGACCTCTACACGAACTTACGAGAAGTAAACAAACAGACGATGTTTGTGATATGGCTATTTTCAGCCGACAATATTTGGGAGAATATGTTTTAAATGAAGTCGAACCTAATTTATGAAAGTTAATTAATTAATAATTAATTAATTAGGCGGGATTACCTATTAAATTTTTAAGGCTAAACAAATCGAGAAAAATCAATCTCTGTATGTACATTTCGGCCTATTAGGCCTCATCAGCAGAGCTATAGATACAAAGACCGCCCCGTGTGCGATTCGAAACCTGATTGTCAAGCTGACTTGTCAAGCGTCTTACCACCACACCAAACGGACTTAGCAGATTTCTTCGTTTTGTTAAGGAGTAGGTATTTATATTCCTCTTAAGTGAATCGCACACGGGGCGGTTTTTGTATCTATAGCTCTGCTGATGAGGCCTAATAGGCCGAAATGTACATACAGAGATTGATTTTTCTCGATTTGTTTAGCCTTAAAAATTTAATAGGTAATCCCGCCTAATTAATTAATTATTAATTAATTAACTTTCATAAATTAGGTTCGACTTCATTTAAAACATATTCTCCCAAATATTGTCGGCTGAAAATAGCCATATCACAAACATCGTCTGTTTGTTTACTTCTCGTAAGTTCGTGTAGAGGTCACTTAAGAGGAATATAAATACCTACTCCTTAACAAAACGAAGAAATCTGCTAAGTCCGTTTGGTGTGGTGGTAAGACGCTTGACAAGTCAGCTTGACAATCAGGTTTCGAATCGCACACGGGGCGGTCTTTGTATCTATAGCTCTGCTGATGAGGCCTAATAGGCCGAAATGTACATACAGAGATTGATTTTTCTCGATTTGTTTAGCCTTAAAAATTTAATAGGTAATCCCGCCTAATTAATTAATTATTAATTAATTAATTTTCATAAATTAGGTTCGACTTCATTTAAAACATATTCTCCCAAATATATATATATATATATATATATATATATATATATATGAGAAGTAAACAAACAAACAATGTGTTTGATATGGATTTTTTTTTAGCCGAAAATTTTTGGGAGAATATGTGCTTAATTGAAGTCGTACCTAATTTTGAAAATTAATTAATTTATAATTAATGAATTAGGCAGGCATACCTTTGTGTTTAATTCGAACCCTGACTGTCAAGCTAACAGGCGGGGACTCTAACCATTACAGCAGCTGGCCTTTCCCAGATTTTCCGTCTGTTTTGTAGTAAGTTATATTCCACTTATGGTGACTTTACTACACAACAGTATGAGAAGTAATCAAACAAACAATGTGTTCGATATGGCTTTTTTTTTAGCCGACAATTTTTGGGGGAATATGTGCTTAATTGAAGTCGTACCTAATTTTGAAAATTAATTAATTAATAATTAATGAATACCTATTCAAATTTAAGGCTAAACAAATCGAGAAAACTCAATCTCTGTATGTACATTTCAGCCTATTAGGCCTCATCAGCAGAGCTATAGACACCCATTTTTTATGGTCTTCGGTGTTTTTATAAATAGTGGCAAAAAAGTTTACATTTACTAAAAGAACGAAGCTTCTTTAATTTGGGGATGAAGAAGAGTCCTATGACTGGGTGAATTGGCATCTCACCCATAGACTAAAAAAAAGGTGATACTGATACACCTTTCTTATCTATCTTTCTTTCTCTATAATATATCTTAGTTGGGGGTTGGTTGGTTGGTTGGTTGGTTCGATTTTACGGTTTCGGTTACATACAAATAGAAACCGAATCTCTGTTATTAATACATGATGCAAAATGTATATAAATATTATTATATCATTATTTGAGGGTCATTAATAATATGCTTTATGTTTTGTTTGTTTTGTTGGGATTTTTTTAATTTTATTCTGAAGTGTAAATATCCCAGTAGACCGCACGCTATAGTTATACCGGAATTTTCGTTGTTCTAAAAAGAATTTGAAGAAGAAAATTCCAGGACGTTGTTTTTTTCTCCCGGTGTGGAAACTACGTCGAAGAGATCGACCAATCAGAAATCAGCCCTCGGATCACTGCTGACATTTTCTTCCTTCCTATGAAAAGCGAGACAGGAAGTGCATTAAAGTTATAATTTGATTTTGCGTCAAATAAACAAAAAAGCAATCAATGTTTTGGGACACAGTAATTTACATCCATCATTGTTTGTTATATTCGTTATGGGGTTATTTTATTTTATCGATTTTTTTTAAATTTTTCTTTTTATGGAAAATAAATTCTTGCCGTTACTTCTTTTCAAAGATCTTGGGAGAATAACCTCCGGCAAGTGGAATTCTCCAGCATTCTGTCCAATAAAATGTCTGCAGGGAGAATTCGGGGTATTTTAATTTGGTTTTAAGAATAAATAAGAAAAATGATTTCATATCAACATTAAAGCAACAAAAATAATGGAATTTTTAAAGTGATTTAAAATTATTTGCTTGATGAAATGGTTTCTTGGAGAAAAATGGCGGAAATAAAGGAAATGAGAGACAGTAAATATATCTATGTATTATTAAAACTGTTAATTCATATTCATATAAGGACCGACCTATATATATATATATATATATATATATATATGTGTGTGTGTGTGTGTGTGTGTGTGTGTGTGTGTAAGGTATCCAAAACTGGTAGTAAGGGACGATTCTACATGGGATCTTCAAAATCTCACTGTATAATTATTGTATGTTTTAGTAGGTGCAAATACGAGACTTTTTTATAAATCCCTAAAGAGAGCTCAATGTATAATAATCTATTTTAGATTAGATATAGAGCAATATTTACCTTATTGAGTTTTTCCTTCCTTTCAAAGGTATATATATATATATATATATATATATATATATATATATATATATATATATATATAAGTACCTACATAAGTCAGACACTATCTACATAGGTTTTTCCCAAATGGTTCTTCAAGATAATTCTGGCTGAAGGAGGTTGTTACAAAAATCTTTTATTATGGGACTGGGTATCTGAGTTGGTAAAAATTAGCATAAAACGTTTAAAAAATTAAAAATTCGTAAAACGGTGGCGCTATAACTATTTTTATTGGCTAAGGAGCCATACCATTATATATATATATATATATATATATATATATATATATATATATATATTATTATTATTATTATTATTATTTATTTATTTATTTATCATAGTGTACAATACATTTATGGTGAGATTGTTACCATTGGTTTCAAAGAAGCATGTTAGCCACTTATTATCAAGACAATGCGCCCGTTATTAAATTGAGGGAATGTCAATTAATTTATATATGTGTGTGTGTGTACTTGTGTGGGCCGAATTTTTGTTCTTCTTCGCTTAGGGTTGAAAGTAGTGCGTATATATCTAACCATACAACTAATATATATATATATATATATATATATATATATAGAGAGAGAGAGAGAGAGAGAGAGAGAGAGAGAGAGAGGGTGAGAGGGAGAAAGAGAGAGACAGACAGACAGGAACGCGCATTTTCAAATTTCAAATCACATTCTTTTAAAATAGAAAGGCTGGTGTATATTACCTTTTCGTATCACTCGTTTGATCAGAAACTAAACATAGGACTGATAATCTGTCAATAGCAGTCCACGCCTTTCCTATGCGTGCATTAACATCGCTTTCCGTTGATGAGATATTACTAACTAGGTACGTAAACTGGTCCACTGGTTTTAGATGCTTACCATCGCGTGCGTATATGCCTCCATCTTGTTTAAAACACGTAAATAAATATATGCAATAGCAATAATTGATATCTATCTATTTTTTTTATTTCAAGTATATTAAATTGCCATAAATCGTAAACAATACAAACAGAAAATAGAAATAAGATATTATTAAGTTATGTTGGCAACAGAATGTTGTAAATTGCGGAAAAAAAAACTTGAACAGAGATAAGAGAACAATAAAAAAAGGATTGAAAAAAATTGGCAAGATAAGAAGCAGAAAAAAAAAACTGGTCTAAAGAATATCACAAGGATTTGAGGGAGATTTAAAGGGAGATAAGCAAGAAAAAATGGATTAAGAAAATATTAAAAGCTGATGTTGCGAATGTAAGCAAAGAAAAAAGATGCAGAATATTAAGCAATACTTACAAAAATATACACTCCTCGTGTGCAAGTATTTAATTTTCAATGTAATAAAATATTATATTAAATTAGAAATTATAATGAAACTAAATAAGAATGCAGATAAGATTATTTGTTAACAAAGGGGTGTATAAACTTACTGAAACTTACTCTTCTATCACTCCCGTCTTTTATTGCTAAATTTTTACTAATATAACTATTTAGTTAAATTAAGAAGTAAATAATAAAATTAATTATTTCTTCTTGTTTATGCATTAATTTTAAGATCTATCTCCAAAATTTTTGCTCATATTTATTACAATATAACTAAACAATTAGAAATCAATAATACCAAGCAGATAATTATTAAAATCGATTTTTTAATATCAATATGCAAATTAGCCTTCCCGTTCAAACGATTAACCGCTATTTTGTTGTATATATAAATATAATTGTGTATTATTAGAATTTTGATACGGTCAACAGTATTAATAATGTAAAACAATTTTGTTAATAATTGAGGTTTAAATAAAAAATAAAATCATGGTGAATGTGACTTAAATCAATTAAATGGAATTGTGACTTGAATAGTAATATAGTTTCGGTTACAGACAGAAAAACACACAATCTCCATTATAATAAGATTTGTCTTGAAAACATTACAAAAAGAGAAAGAATATGAAAAACTGATTTCTCAACATTAATTGAACGTGATGGGCATAATGGCTGACCGCTCTGTTGGTAGAGGTTGTAGGATACACCGACTGCAACTCTGCAAAAGGATAAAACCACCCTAATGGGGATACCAGTTGGCGTGGGTGGTGACCAGTTATGCTTAAAGACGGAATCCTGGTAGCTGAGCAGTCCATGATATGCAACACTCCACTTTGGCCCTTAGGCTTTATGGGTGATCGGAGAGGCCCCCTCCGATGAATCGGCTAGTCACGTTGTCATAGCACCTATATGATTTTTCCGACTGTATTGCCCTTATGACAAAACATCAACCCATTTTATCATATATATATTTACCAACTCCTCCGCACGAGCAGGATACGAGACATGGTCAATTTCTTAAGCGGAGTTCAACAGGTTTGAATTTAGAGTTTTCCTTCTCCTAGACCGGTTGCCTAACCAAGGTTAAAGAGCCCAGTCTGCCCTTCTATGTATCCATAGCTGGAGGGAGAGTAGGATTCATACCTTTCCCATGGGTATTAGCGCTAAGTGAAATACAATTACGACGTCCAGGATTTGAACTCGGGGCGACGAGTCCATTTCCCATGACTTTAACCATTACACCACGCGCTTCCTACTTTATCATATATGTGCTAGAACGTAGTGGCTGGGGGTCATCGTGTCCTAGATATGACGTTAAACAGCATTAAGTTCCAATTCTGAAGCTCTGGGAAGTGTGGAGTACTCTATCATCTCCATTACTCCAAGGTCCACTCTGACCCAGAGTGATTGTACCTATTTATGGTCCCATCTATGGGTTAAATATTTTTAATGTGTTGAAAAATTGAGTACCTAACAAGAATAGATAAATCAAAAACGTCTTCGGCATAAAATAACCCAACAAGGGTTGACATGCCATAAAATTCATCCAACCAAACAACCAACCTTATGGCTGAGCTAGTTGTTGATGTGACAACAAGTTCTTCTACTTCTGGGTGTATATAGTAAGATGCAATGATTCATATTCATGTACGTGTGAGCATATCTATATTAGTATGTATGCGTATATATATATATATATATATATATATATATATATATGCTAATGTAGTTTAGAGAAGATGGGTTCATATTCGTTGGAAGATCTCAGATATCCTCGAAAATCCCTAAAAATGTATAAATATTTCGATTGAATATTTGATTTTATTATTTTTACCTCTAGTTCTTCATTAAAAGATTTGTATCTGGAAATATAAAAAAAATCATATTTAAGCAAAGATCCTTGAGAAATAATAAAACCTAATGAAAAGCTGAAGCAATAGAAAAGTTAAAATCAATAAATGAACGATTGATGAAGGTTAGAGAAATTCCAGGAACTCATATTAGTAATAATAATAATAATAATAATAATAATAATAATAATAATAATAATAAAGCTTAAGGAAAATGAAAAAAATGGACAAATATCTGGACCTTGCCAGAAAACTGAAAAAGTTATGGAATATGAAAGTCAAAGTGATACCAATTGTAGTTGGTGCACTTGGAACGGTCCCAAAAGGGTTGGAAAAGGGTTTGGAAAGTTTGGAAATCAGAGGAAGGATTGAAACCATTCAGAACACTGCACTGCTGCAATCTGCCAGAATACTCAGACGAGTCCTGGAGACCTGAGGAGACTTGCTCTCACTCAGAGTCCAGTGAAGAACCATCAGCTAATGCTGATGTGAAAACTCAAAAGGAGTAAATAATAATAACCATAATAATAATAATTCCTCTGCGACTTTGAGATATAGATGGATCACCTAATCCCAGCCCAGAGACCAGACCTCGTATTGATTAAAAATTGGAAGAGAACTTGTCATCTCGTGGATTTTGCCGTCCCGGCTACCACCGAGTGAAAGGGAAAGAAAGCGAAAAGATAAACAAATACTTGGACCTTGCCAGAGAACTGAGAAAACTGTGAAACATGAAGGTGAAGGTAGCACCAATTTTAATTGGTGCCATTGGAACGGTCCCCAAGGGTCTGGAAAAGAATTTGGGTGAATTGGAAATCAGAGGACGCATCGAGACCATTCAAACTACATCATTGTTAAGATCGGCTAGAATACTCAGAAGAGTCCTGGAGACCTGAGAAGACTTGCTGTTACTCAGCTTCCAGTGAACCACCGGCTACGGCAGGAGGGAAAAAAACTCGATAATGATATGAGCAACAATTTATCAAATAAATAAACAGACATCTTTTAATAATTTCAAACACAACTTTCATCACATTGTTTGAAATAGAATGCTAACAGCTATAGAAGGCTATGTTTTGTCTCTATTCTTTCGTTCTATATTTATATTGAATATTATTCCTAAGTTACATCATATATCAACAATGCTCTGATGATGGTTTAATAGACAAACCGAAACGTTCTAACGTTGATTAATAATTCTAACTATAATAAAATCAAAATATTTTATGTATTTACATCTGATTTATTTCCATTTTCACTGATGTTGAATTTTTTCATGGATCTAATGTTGAATATTTACATTCATTCAATGGTGAATTTTCTCCCATATCATACACTAGAAGCGGCTACCCGCTGATGACTGGGTAGAGAAATAATAATAATAATAATAAAATAAACGTGGTGTAATGGTTAGCTAGATTATCTTGTAGATCCATTACTACTGAATAGTGAGTTCGATCCTCGCATGTTGCCCTATAAAAATCCCCACATAAAAAAGACCTGTTAATCCGGCCTGGTGGAGGACCAGAGAATTTTTCTTTTTCGTCAGGGTAGAGGAAATGACATCACATATAACGATATAGTAAGAAATTTTAATTCAATAATTAACAATATCTTCTTATTATAATGGAGATTGTGTGTTTGTCTGTCTGTAACCGAAACTAAATCACTACTCAAGTCACAATTCCCTTAGTTATTGACATCACAATCACCATGAATTTATTTTTTATTTAAACCTCAATTATTGATAAAATTGTTATACCTTATTAATACTGTTGGTTCTACATACTAATAACATGCAAGTATATTTATATATTCAACAAAATAGCGGTTTACAGTGTAAACGAGAAGGCTAATTTGCATATTGATATTAAGAATTTGATTTTAATAAATATATGCTTAATATTATTGATTTCTAATTGTTTGATTTTCTCTTAACGAATCTGAGCAAAAATCCCGGGTATAAATCTTAAAAGAAATCCATAAACCAGACGAAAGAACTGTAATTTTATTAAAAAATTCATAATCTAACTAAATAGATAACTTAGGAAAAAGGAAAGACGGGAGTGATGGCAAATGATGGAAGAGTTAGATTTAAAGCTGTTCTATTTTTCGATTATACCCCCTCAGTTTATCATTTTCTAAATAGTTTCTAATTTGATACAATATTTTATTACATCAAAACCTAAATACTTGCACCCGAAGGAAGGTGCATATATTTGCTAGTTTTTCTAAATAAGATACAAAGGAGGCGATTTGTTAAATTGATATTTTACATTTTTTAAAAAAACATACAAAAAAGATAAATAGAGTTTTTGTTGTTAATTGTTTTATTTTCGTAGTTTCCTCTGGACACACATACACCCGCCCATACATACATTTGTTTGTTTTGTTTTGTTTTACGGCATATCAACCTCAGTGGGTCATTTAATGCCGATAAAGTTTTGAAATAAATCAATTCTTAATGGATAATACAATTTTTTTATAAATACATTTTTCTATTTAACCCATAGATGGGACCCTAACAGGTACTACCACTCCGGGTCAGAGTGGACCAGGGAGCAATGGTGATGAAGGGGTGCTCCACATTCCCCAAACCTCCAGAACTGGAACCTCACCATCAGATAGAGTTTAACGTCATTCCCACGACATGTAGACCCTCAGCCACCGCCTTCTAGCATCCATATGATAAAAGGGTGGGGCTTGCCATAAGGGTAATAGGGTTGGGAAAATCATATAGGTGCTAGGGCTTGACGTGACCAGCCGATTGATCGGAGGGGGCCTCTCCGACCGCCCGTCTAGCCCAAGATAGGGCCAAAGTGGAGTATTGCAAGTCATGAACTGCTCATCCACCTGGGCTCTATCCTTAAGCATCACGGGTCGCCACCCACGGCCAACAGGTGCCCCATAGGGGGAGTCTTACCCCTCTGCAGAGGTGCAGTCGGTGCATTCTAACGCCCAGCCGACAGGGCGGCCATACATACACACAACTGTCCTTATATATTAATATATATATATATATATATAATATAGTAAACCAAATTTAATTCAATAATTAACATTATTTTTCTGAATAAGATATAAATGAGGCAATTTGTTAAATCAATATTTTTTTAAAGACATTAAATAAAGTTTATTTCGTTAATTGTTTTATTTTCGTAGTTTCCTCTGGACATACATACACCCGCCCATACATACACCCAACTGCCTTTTATATATGTATAGATTAGCGTGTGGTGTAATGGTTAAAGTCATGGGAAATGGACTCGTCGCCCCGACTTCAAATCCTGGATGTGGTAATTGCATTTCACTTTGCGCTAATACCCTTGGGAAAGGTATGAATCCTACTCTCCCTCCAGCTATGGATAAAATAGTAGGCTCTTTAACCTTGGTTAGGCAACCGGTATAGGAGAAGGAAAACTCTGAATTCAAACCTGTTGAACTCCGCTTAAGAAATTGACCTTGTGTCACATCCTGCTCGTGCGGAGGGGTTGGTAAATAAATATATGTATAGATTAAACATATGTCAGCATGATAATTCCTCACTATATTGACAATTTTCTGTTGCATCAAATATAAATATATACACAAATTTAATTAGACATATTTAGATTTATTACACACAATTAAATTTATCGCATTAATTGTTACATTCATTTCATGCGCAAATTAAGTAGATATTTCGTAATGACAAGCCTAATTGCTTGACATAATTTCTCAGTGTTGAGAATTTTGATATAGTTATTTACTAAGCTGAGCTCAGATATGGCCAGAAGTATGGGGCACCCAGTGAGAATCGAACTCACTAACAATAGTCTGCAAATCTACCTTGCTAACCATTACACTACGTGATGTGCCCTCAGAATTTGGATATATATATTTACCAACCCCTCCGCTCGAGCAGGATGTGACACAAGGTCAATTTCTTAAGCGGAGTTTAACAGGTTTGAATTCAGAGTTTTCCTTCTCCTAGACTGGTTGCCTAACCAAGGTTAAAGAGCCCAGTCTGCCCTACTATTTACCCATAGCTGGAGGGAGAGTAGAATTCATACCTTTCCCAAGGGTATTAGCGCTGAGCGAAATTCAATTACGACATCCAGGATTTGAACTCAGGGCGACGAGTCCATTTCCTATGACTTTAACCATTACACCACGTGCTTCCTACATAATTTTGATATAAGGCGTGTGGTAAAAGCCCGCTCTTATTTATAGACTCGGCGATAACCATGTGACCATACTCTTGGCCAATCACTGGCAGTACTCTGCTGCTGAAACAATACTTAATGTGAGCATACTGAGCATACTGGCCATAATTACTTTGAACCTTCGTGGACGACGGAACATAGAATTATATCACTGGACCTTTGACACTACGTAGGATTGCATAACTCAGGACTTATTCACTTACCAAAGGATTCTATAGCTCAGGACTTACTTACTTTAAGTCCTTTTCAACTGGCCAAGGATAGCGTTCAAACACTTAACAGGTTACGGGCCAAGGTACGCTCGGATCTTCTTAACACTCAGTCACACATATTTCTTTTGCAAAGTTTTGCGTAATAAGATTCTATCACGTGAACACACATCAAGTATTCTGCAAAATACGAATGAAAATTTGCTGAACAAAAGAAGTGAACTAGTTTCTAAATGTAGACATTAAAACAAATTTCTCTTGTCAACTACCAACTGACCCTATTTAATACCATATTTGATACCCCTCTATTTTTTTATTTTTTTTTTTTTACATCTTAAAAACTATGCACGTTATGTTATATGTAAAACGTGTTTGAACCTGATTAGCTGTAGCCAGCGTCACAATGTCGTTGACTAAGTTTCGTTTCCAATTAAAATTCTTCTCGTCCCTACCTTAGTTCTTGATCGATTTTAATGTTTTAAACAGAATCAAAGTCTGGCCCATAATGTCTGGATACTTAACAAAATTGTTTACAAGAAGGTTTTTTAAAAGGATTTTGTTTGTTTATTTCAAGAAAAAATAGGGAAAATATTATCTATTCCTCTCTGATTTTAAATCAAACATTTTTTCATTACCATATTTCCTTTCAGATCACTGAAAATATTACGCACCAACTTCGCCATCACTGAATATATTACACATGTTATACAAACGCTGGACAAGCCGTTTTTCGCCATTTAGTCGTCTGAGAATTGCCTAATACCCATGAAACTTTAATGATGGTAAATTAGTACCGTAATATTTTATTTGAGGTTTTTAAACCAACACTGCTAATTTTGCATTTAGCACTTTTCTATGCAAACACTTTTCATATTTGCTATTCTTCATTATATTACATATATATGCATATACACACACACATATATATATATATATATATATATATATATATATATATATATATACACATACATATATATATATATGTATATATATATGTATATATATTATGTATAATATTTATATATATACATATTTATATATACAAATATATATATATACATATCTATATATACATATATATATACATATTATATACATATATACATATTTATATACATATATATATATACATATTTATATATATATATACATATTATATATATATATACATATATATATACATATAATATATATTTATATATATATATATATGTGTGTGCGTGTGTGTGTGAGTGTGTGTGTGTGTGTGTGTGTGTGTGTGTGTGTGTGTGTGTGTGTGTGTGTTGGACTTTGTTGGCATAATAAAATCCGACACACCCAAAACAAATTTTTATCATTTTTTTTTATATGGGTAAATAGTATAAACCGAACCATACACCATATATAGTTCTTATGAATATAGATATGTCCTGAACTTTTTTTTCCACAAACATTTATTGGTCAATACCAATTTTATTGAGAAAACTTGACTCTCTCATAACAAAATCTGACAGTGTATATTTCTTCTTAATTTTACGCCCTAAATGTTCACATGTTATTTCAAGAAACTTTGAAAGTTCAGTTTGTTTTTCAAATGTCACTTTTGATAGGCGAGAAATTTTGATTGAAATTAACAAAGGCATTAAGAGAAACAGACCTGAATTGGTCTTCTTTGTTCTTTTGTTCTTGCTTTGTATTCAGAGATACACAAGTAGGCGAAGGAATTGAGTATCCCATACCCAGATTTAAAGAATAAACTAGGGTAATTTGTTATCAGAAACCCAAGTAAATTCAAGACCTTACACTAAAGTCCTGGGTTAGCAGACTATTGCTAATGAGTTCGATTCTCACTCGGTGCTCCATACTTCTGTCTACCCTTAATAAATAAGAACGTACAACTAGTAAGCAATAAACCTGCAATCCATGAATAAGTGTTTAACTGTCAAAGGTGTTTGACATGTTCCACATTGTGGTTGTTGTTCTTGTTTGAGTATATTGGAGTGCGTTAGTTTTGTATAACCAATGCATAATCGGGACACAATGACTTGTTCCTTTCTTATTCTCCAGTTTCCCAAAGTGGGTTTGATTAGGAAGAGTTTATTGTGGATGTTAATATTGCGTGCATTTATTTGTTATTAATTAACTAATTATTTTGAATATTTTACACATAAATTTTACACAAAATCGTAAGTATTTCGTTTTTTGTAAACATTTTAGTTAACTTCTTGTAGCTGAAAATTGGATGTTGACAAAAAATTAAATAAAAGAATGTTGCTCTATAATCTTTTGGAACAATTTGAATATACTGGGACATGCACACAGACGCACACAATAACACATGCACCCATAAATTGACGATAAAACAGACAGGAGGATGTCTCGATGGGGATGAAAGGATTACACCTTTTAATATCTATAAGAAACTCAAGTCTTTGGTGCTAGTATAGTCAAAGGTCAGTAGTATATTTTTTAAAGTGTATATTTAAATGGGATATAATCAGACAAGGGGCCGGGATAGCTCAGTCGGTAGAGCGTTCGGCTAGAAACCACAAGGTTCCTAGTTCGATACCGGTCCTCGCCAACTCAGCGTATGAGTAGCACAGGGATCTATGCAGTAAAGTAAGGAGCTGATGGTAGGTGTTGTGCTCCACCTCAGACGCCAAAACAATCTCCTTGGTCTAGCGCTATTGAAAAGGGGATAGACTCCCTCGCTGACTGGCTGATACCGACTTTAGGCCGCCCCGACGACTTTACGTACTTTACTTATAATCAGACAAGGTTGTAGTTGGGTGGAAGAACCAGTCAACACGTTCGTAGATTTAAGACAGTACCCATCAATATACAACACGGTAGGTAGACGTAGCTTTTTATAGGAAAATGCAATGCATTATGGGTAAGTCTTTAAAAAAGGAGAATCTTATGAATTAAAATCTGTATACGTTAAAATGACACATTTTTTTCTCTTGAAGATGTGCTCTTTTTAACATCATTTATTTCATTGTTATAATTAAGAAATTTATTGAAAAAATTATAGATAAGTTTAGACTCTGTTCTTAAGGAGAGAAAAAATTTAAGATAAGTTACAATTTATTTTCCAGACAGATGATGTGACAGATAAACAGATATTAATGTGTTATCGTATTATTCTAACTAGCAAATATATGCATCCTCCGGGTACAAGTATTTAAGTTTTAATGTAATAAAATATTGTATCAAATTAGAAATGCTAATGAAACTAAATAAGAATGCAGATAAAAAGATTTGAAACAGAGGTAGGTATAATCACAAAATAGAACAACTGAAACTTACTCTTCCTTCACTCCCGTCTTTCATTGCTAAATCTTCCTAATTTAACTATTTAGTTAAAATAGGAAGTAAAGAATAAAATTACAGTTATTTCTTCTTGTTAATGATTTTTTAAGATTTATGCTAATATTCATTTAAAAAAAAAAAAATCAAATAATATAAACACATTATTAAAATCAAATTTTAATATCAATATGCAAATTAGCCTTCCCATTCACACTGTAAACTGCTATTTTGTAGTATATATAATTGTTATTAATATGTATATGGTCAACAGTGGTTTCGGCCTCTGGAGCATTAGCGATCCAGGCCAACACCTGCCCCTTGATTTAAAGGGGCAGGGCTGGGTTTATTGCCCAGCGCCTGAGGCGAGGGGGAATGCCGACGGGATCGACAATTTTTCACCCGCCACCCCATGAGTCTCGGCTTGTGGGTGGTCCCACATAAATAGGGCCTTTGTGCCTGACCCGTACAAGTGGGGTACGTGGAAAATATCATGTAGATATTGTCAACAGTATTAATAATGTTAAACAATTTTATTGATAATTGAGGTTTAAATAAAAATAAAATCCTGTAAAATTTGACGTAAATAACTGAAGGAATTGTGACTTGAATAGTAATAGTGTTTCGGTTACAGACAGAAAAACACACAATCTCCATTATAATAAGATTACACAATTCTACCTGTACACGAATCCTTTTCTAATCTCCAGACAGATGGATGGTTTTGATGCTGAATATTCTTATTATTTCCCTTTTTTCATGCCAAGACAAGATAAATCATGTGTATATAATCTTTAGATTCTGCTTGGGTTTCTCATGTGTAAATTCACGCATACATGTATGTAGAAAATGAACAAAGTATTTTTTTTTTAAAAAAGAAGAATTTATTCTAGATGGTGAAGTCGATGGTAAAATGTTTCGGTTTTTATCAAACTTTTCACCAGGACGTTAAGATGGAAAAAGTGTTGTCTGACAAGTGTTGGATGTTTTTGTTTTTGTTTTTTTTTGTTTTTGTTTTTTTCAAAATATTTTGAAAATACATCAATCACTGTTCAGATTTTAATTTTCCTATCCTACTTCCACATACGTTCCAAACGTATGGGGACACCCAATGAGAATCGAACTCGCTAACAATGGTTGCTAACAAGCATTATTCGTATTTATCAACCCCTCCACACAAACAGGATGTGACATAAGGTCAATTTCTTAAATTCTTTTGAATTCAGAGTTTTCCTTCTCCTAGACTAGTTGCCATACCAAGGTTAAAGAGCCCAGTTTGTCCTATTATTTACCTATAGCTGGAAGGAGAATAGTTGGATGCATATCTTTCCCAAGGGTATAAACTCTAAGTGAAATGCAAATTGCCACGCCCAGGATTCGAACTCGCGTTGACGTATCCATATCCTTCGACGATAACAATTACACCACGGACGTCTCCACATTATACATCACAAGGCAACCCTAGTAGCCATTTGCTGAGCTGGGCTTAGTTTGGGACTAGGCCAGATGCGTGTGACACCCAGTGAGAATCTAACTCACTTCTAATGGTCGGCTAATGTAACTCGCCAAACATTATACTACGCGAGACAACTGTAATTTGTGGCATTGTTTATCACACTCTTTTTTTTTCTCAAAGGTTTGCAGAAAAAAATGTGTATACTCTTACTTAATTGGACTCGATGATGATGAAGACAGTTGCATCGTTTTTTGCTACCCCAGCATCAGTAGTTATTATTAGAATTCTTAGGAGAAAAAAACCCGGATGTCGAATACTGATTTTCAAACAAGACAAATCTTCCTGACTCAAAAGGCCTGAACAGCACATTCTTCATTTTCCAGCCTTTGGAATTGTGCCAAACTAAACTTAGTAAATATTTATTTGTACTCATGTTTTACTAAATAAATACGTATAAGGATTGAGAAATAACGTCAAACTCATAAGTGACGTTCTCTTGTGGACCACCACATATGGACACATTAGTGATGGCCGACCAGCAAAATCTTTCATTGATCAGCTCTGTACGGATACTGAATGCCGTACTGGGGACTTGCCTGGAGCGATGACCAATAGGGGCAAACAGCGAGACATAGTCATGCAAATCCGTGCTCTCATCACGATTTGATTATATATATATATATATATATATATATATATATATTATATATAATATTGTGTGTGTGTGTGTGTGTGTGTGTGTGTGTGTGTGTGTGTTGTGAGTATGTGTGTGTAATATTAACCAAAAGTTTGGGATCAACCCAGAATTTCTCCGAGTTCATAAATATGGCTAATTTTGCATATTTGGAGATATAAAGTCGTCGTCGGGGCGGCGTAAAGGTGGTATCGGCCAGACATATATATATATGAAAGTAAGTAAACAAACGATGTCTTTATTTTTTATATGGCTTTTTTGCCGACAATTTATATAATTTATATAATATAATTTAATTTGTATATGTATAAGTATTAACTTACCGGTGGGTATAAGAACGATCGTTGGAAGCGCACAATATCCAGAGGTTAAGGTTGAGAAAAAAACAAATACAAAGTGCTCAATACAATGTAGAGCATAAATTTATTTTAAGAATGGAAATGAGTAACCTACTCGAGTTTCATCGATAGATTCTTCAGGGTTACTTTTAAATTAATCGAGTTTACGATTAATCTTTGGTGTTATAAACATGCCCCTTGGAATGGGACTTAAATTTAGTAGAGGAACGCTTGTTTATATTAAAATATAAACAAGCGTTCCTCTACTAAATTTAAGTCCCATTCCAAGGGGCATGTTTATAACACCAAAGATTAATCGTAAACTCGATTAATTTAAAAGTAACCCTGAAGAATCTATCGATGAAACTCGAGTAGGTTACTCATTTCCATTCTTAAAATAAATATATATATATATATATATATATATATATATATATATATATATATCCCTTTTGGGGATTCTATTACTGGTTCTTGTTGGTGTTTAATATCTTTTTTATCATGACTTTCTTTATATTTTATGAGTGCTAGGAATGGGCAAGTGGACACTAATTGGTCTGTTGATGCATCAAACTTAGTAATGGATGATGTTAGCAGGGCCAATTAGTGGCTATATATTATCTTTTGGGCTGATATTACTCCCAAGTCCACTCTTGCCCGGAGTGGTAGTGCTTGTTAGGGTCCCATCAACGGGTTAAATAGATTTTTAAAAAATAAGTTTTAAGAAAAAAAAAATAGTGAACTTTAAAATATCCCATCATACAGGTAGAAAATACCAAGAAGATTTGGTACGCCTGTGGGGGAATTTGATAGGCAAAGGGTTGATAAATCCGGATGACCGTAATATCGAGCGTGGATTCCCCACTTCTCTCTCTCTCTCTCTCTCTCTCTCTCTCTCTCTCTCTCTCTCTCTCTCTCTCTCTCTCTCGCTCTCTCTCTCTCTCTCTATATATATATATATATATATATATATTATAAATGGACTCTCTCTTTTGAATTCGGTTATCCCTCTCCTAGACTAGTTACCTACCCAAGGTTAAAGAGCCCAGTCTGCCCTACTATTTAACCCATATATATATATATATATATATATATATATATATATGAGGTAAGGTAAAAGGAAAAGTGAACAAAAAATAATGACTCAAACAAGTAGAAGTAGGAGAGAAATATTTCGTCCTTCTTACGCGAAGAACATCATAATCATAACTTTATTCAAAGCAAAGTACGTACATTTGTATTTATAGAAGAGAAAGTGAGTTTGTGGTGGAATTGAGGGGGAAGGGAGGTTAGAGAGGATTTGATTGAACAGAGAATAAAATCATATAAAGTGGAGGGGGAAGTTCAGAGGATAGTGGTTTGTGTGGGAAGATGAGATGGGGAGGTTGCTAGGTGCTTGTTGGAAAAGGGGGTGGTTGGGAGAAGTGGGTAAAATTCTTGATTAGGAGAGAGTTTTGATTTATTGCATGGGAATCATATGGAGGACAGGGGTACATATATATATACTAAAATGTTGTAATTTCATATTCTATGCATAATTTTATCATTTTTAATACATTCTAAATTGTTTATAGAATGTTCTAATCGATTATTTAACAGTCTACTTAATTTGGTTAATTAAAATTACAACATTCTACATTTTCTGCTATATTGCGGAGAAATTGACTATTCAAGTAGGGAAAGAAGCATGTACTTATCTTAGGTTGTTGAATATTACTACCAAAAGTTGTAGTTGAGCAATTCCATGTCAAATCATCCAGAAAAAAATAAAATTGTCACCCACCCCCTTCAATTTTTCTGAAATTTTGTACAGTTGTAGACTAGGTTGGAATTAGACAATTCCCCAAATTTGAGCTTCCAATTCGAAAAATTAATAACTTTGAAAGGGTTAATTTTATGCTTATTTTGATAAGATTTTTCGATTTCTCAGGCCAAAAAGCTTCTAGAATCCAATTTTCAGAAGTAGAGGAGCTCTAGAACCCATTTTATAGACAGAAATAGATTACAAAATGGCGCCAATTTTCTCACCCCTCCTCAAATTTTTCGAGTTTAAAATCGACATAACTCGGCGAATTTTTCGAATTGAAAGCTCAAATTTGGAGGATTGTCTAATTCCAACCTAGTCTACAACTGTACACAATTTCAGAAAAATTGAAGGGGGTGGGTGACATGGCCCTGATGATTTGACATAGAATTGCCCAGTTATTTTTCTACTAGCATTCATAGTGAGTGGTCATGTGACAAACTGCCACAATGACTCTTGAAATATATTACGGTCAAGTCATGCTGATAGTGTTACATAATCTATGTATAGATTATTGTCAACCCCCTGTATTTCTGAAGGGATGGCCCCTTTTCATATCACGGGCGGGACTTTTTCATGGAATATTACAGAAAGCCCGCGAAATACGTGAAGTCACGTGAGACCTGGTTGGGTCTTCAGTTTCAACTTGGACGTTAGGCAGATAAGATGCCTTAGCTGAGACTCACTGCTCACGCACGCTGTGTTAGTTAGACGAAGATGTTAATTAAGTAAATAAAGGTTTAAATAAATAATATGGTTTTGTGGTTGATGAATGTCTTGGCAACAAGACTGACCTAGAAGAAGAAATGAATCAAGGACGACCAACCAGCAAGAACAGAGAAATAGAAGACCAGACACGAAGTCCCCAAGACTAGGTCCAGACGCTGGAAGAAGAACGTAAGATACCAAAGATGAGCAGAAGAATAATAGAAGTAAAGAAAGGGTATACAACAATAGCACCGGTTCCCGCTAGATATACGAACCACGTGTTTGAGACCCTTGAATATGAATCAACCCCTCTTTGGTATCTCGTATTCTAAATAAATGAGCCAATTCCTACTAACGGGCATGGTTAATATTGTGGAGAAATTGACTGTTAAGGTAGGGAAATAAACATGTACTAACCTTATGACGGTGAATGTTACTACCAAAAGTTTTTATTTTTTCTACAAGCCTTTATAGAAAGTAGTCATGTGACAAACTGCAATATGACCTCTGAAGTATATACAAGGTGTGTCAAAAAATTATAAAGTTTGTTTTTGTATTTTTGACACACCTTGTATTCTGAAAAAAAAACTCTCCATTCATCCTTCATTTCTATTTTGGTAAATACAGCTTCAAACTTGGTACTTTTTAGACACACCTTGTACTTGTAATAATGAATGGAACGTTATTTTTTATTCAGAATACAAAGTGTGTCAAAAAGTATAAAAATCTCGATACTTTTTTGACACATCTTGTATATATAAAGAAGAGGTTATCTCTCTCTCTCTCTCTCTCTCTCTCTCTCTCTCTCTCTCTCTCTCTCTCTCTCTCTCTCTCTCTCTCTCATCCTTTTTTTCATCTTACTCTTACAAGATTCCAAACGTATATTATGT
>CM042149.1:17339387-17364387 GCA_023376005.1 Doryteuthis pealeii
TCTCGTCTTGTTTGAGAAATAGTGATTGTTTTCATGAGCTACCTACCTGATTGTGGACCTTATTGACTTGCTTATCAGAACGATCAGAGTAAGGCTTCCAATCTGCCCTATCTTCGTAATCAACATTGGATTCATCGAACCCTTTTCGAATCCTCTGTACTGTCCTCGGATGGATACATGAATACTATGAAATCTTCGTATTGGATCTTCCGGTGTTAATGTGAAGCAGTACAGATTGCTGTTTCTTACGTGCTGGATGAGTGAATTGCACCATGATATTTTGAATTCCATTTGAGAAGCGTATTTTAATAGGTAAAGAACGTTTAACTAAAAAGGTAAAAGCGTCGGGGTGGCCTAAAGTCTGTATCAGTCAGACAGTGAGGGAGTATATCCTCTTTTCACTAGCGCTAGACAACGGAGATTGGTTTTGGCGTCTGATGCGGAGCGCCACACCTACTATCAGCTCCTTACTTTACCGCACAGATCCCTGTGCTATTCATATGATGGGTTTATGAGGGTTGGTATCGAACCCGGAACCTTGTGGTTCCAAGTCCAACGCCCTACCGACTGAGATAAATCTATCTGTATTCAATTTTAAACTTTAATAGGAAAAAAAACAATATAAGTAAAACGTCTATGACATAAAATGAATATAAATCAGATACCAGAGCAAGGTAAGAGATATCGTAGAAAATATGTGAAAAAAAGTGGGAAAATTCCTTTTTATATCCAATTGATGTATATTGATAATCACCGTCATTTTTGGACGGTTAGAGTAGAGTTACATTTTGAGTATCAAGTTGTTGAAATTCAAAATCAGAGGGTTACATAATTGGTATCAAATTGTTGCATACTCATACACATATACCCATGTTGGGTACATGCATAAATGTTCTCTTACTGGAGAGAGAGGGGAGACAGATATAGGTAAATAGAAAGATTCATAACTTACTTCCTTAGCCATTGGTGATCTCTAGTCATTTCTATTTTTCTCTATGACTTCTATTTCTCTATTCTTGCTGGTTGGTCGTCCTTGATTCATTTCTTCTTCTAGGTCAGTTTTGTTGCCAAGACATTCACCAACCACAAAACCATATTATTTATTTAAACTTTTATTTACTTAACTAAATATCTTCATCTAACTAACCCATGTGCGGGTGAGCCCCAGCTAAGGCAGATACATCTCTGCCTGACGTCCAAGCTGAAAGCTGACGGGTTAACTTGGTCCCACGTGACTTCGCGTACTTCGCGGGCTTTCTGTAATATTCCATGGAAAGTCCCGCCCGTGATATAAAAAGGGGCTATCCCTTCAGAAATACAGGGGGTTGACAATAATCTATGCATAGATTATGTAACAAAATAACCTTTGGTTAACCTTCTTTCCGGTTACATAGAGCTTAGTCAATTAAAGACGAGCTCCACTTACTCCATGCATTCGATTAAAGAATCCTAGGTTGATAAATTTCTGGTTCTGAATAAAAATGTGATCACACAAAATATATGCCTCGTGTTGTCTCTGGGTGAACTAATGTCAACCTTGGCGAACCAGCATCTTGAAACTAAAGAAACAGATCAGATCAGCATCTTAAAGACAAACCAGATCAGTCAACCAGCTAGAAGAAATGAAGATAGCAACAGATGACAGATTATAGAACAAAAGAAACAGAAGATAAGAAGTCCAAGCATGAAGCTAGCTACTCAATTAAGAAAGATTAAGGGGGGTATAACCACGGATGCTCTCATCTCATAATCGTAACAGAAGAACACTCTGATATTATATACCTAATAAGTGGGTATACAACACAATAATCATGAACTTGAAATAAAACATGAAGAGTTATATATTTATATATATTGGATTCTATTAAAGAAAGGTAGCTTTCAAAGGCTAGAACTATATTTGATCCAATTTTCTATTTTATGTTTATGAGAAATTAATATTTTCTTTATTTACAATACAAATTTGCTATTTTGAATTCAGAGTTTTACCTCTAAGTGGTTACCTTACAAAGACTAAAGAGCTAAGTGTTAAGTATCTGGCCGCCATCCTTGGCCAGTTGCAAAGAACTAAAAGTAAATAAGTAAGTAAGTCCCGAGTTATAGAATCCTTTGGTAAGTGAATAAGTCCTGTGGTAGAGAATCCTTTGGTAAGTGAATATGTCCTGTGGTAGAGAATCCTTTGGTAAGTGAATATGTCCCGCGATATAATACTACGTTCCGTTGTCCAAGAAGATCCAAGTAGTAATGATTAGTATGACCAGAAAAGACCAGTTTAAATAATCATATCAGCAGCACTAAGTCTACCCGACTATTTACCCGCAGCTGGAAGAACAACATACGGATGCATGCTGTTTACCAAGGTAATTAGCTTGTCCATGATTTGAACTCAGTTCACAGTTCAATTTCCTATGAACAGAACCGTTACGCCTAAGCGCACATCCTGTATATTTGACAATATAGATATCACAGTCAGACCGTTGTCATTTACCATCTTAAACATTAATAATGATACTAGAAAAAAACGCCCACCGGGCGGGGTAAAAATTAATTTTTGAATGATATTTCTTGAGGGGAGTGGGAAAATTAAATAAATGAAATAAAACGTTAAATATTTTTCAAAAATTAATAACTTACTTAAAAAGTATCATAAAAAGTATATATATATATATAATTTATTTATAGTCACCAATACATTTAAAAGTCCGTTTTACCAATGGTTTCGGAATTGTAAAAAGTGATAATCACCTAAAAATGATGTTCCGAAACCATTGGTAAAACGGACTTTTAAATGTATTGGTGACTATAAATAATAATTTTATATATATATATATATATATATATATATATATATATATATATCACCTAAAAGTGATGTTCCAAAACCGGACTTTTAAATGTATTGGTGACTTTAAATAAATAAATATAGCTCTTACAGAAGTAATTGAGCACTTTATTATCATTTCTCCAATAATAACAACAAAAAATTAAATATATATATATATATATATGATAAGTAAACAAACAAAAAATTTTTTAGCCGACAATTTTTGGGAGAATATGTGCTTAATTGAAGTCGTACCTAATTTTGAAAATTAATTAGGAAGACTGCTTTGTGTGTGATTCGAACCATGACTGTCAAGCTGACAGGCGGTGACTCTAACCATTACACCAGCTGGCCTTTTTCCCAGATTTTTCGTCTGTTTTGTAGTAGATTATATTCCACTTATGGTGACTTTACTACACGACAGTATGAGAAGTAAACAAACAAACAATGTGTTTGATATGGCTTTTTTTAGCCGACAATTTTTGGGAGAATATGTGCTTAATTGAAGTCATACCTAATTTTGAAAATTAATTAATTAATAATTAATGAATTAGGCGGGTATACCTATTCAAATTTAAGGCTAAACAAATCGAGAAAAATCAATCTCTGTATGTACATTTCAACCTATTAGGCCTCATCAGCAGAGCTATAGACACCCATTTTTATGGTCTTCGGTATTTTTATAAATAGTGGCAACAAATTTGACATTTACTAAAAGAACGAAGCTTCTTTAATTTGGGGATGAAGAAGAGTCCTATGACTGGGTGAATTGGCATCTCACCCATAGACTTAAAAAAAGGTGATACTGATACACTTTTCCTATCTCCATTTCTTTCTCTATAATATATCTTAGCTGGAGAGTTGGTTGGTTGGCTGGTTAGTTGGATTTTACGGTTTCGGTTACAGACAAATAGAAACCGAATCTCTGTTATTAATACATGATGCAAAATGTATATAAATATTATTATATCATTATTTGAGGGTCATTAATAATATGCTTTGTGTGTTGTTTGTTTTGTTGGGATTTTTTATTTATTCTAAAGTGTAAATATCCCAGTAGACCGCACGCTATAGTTATACCGGAATTTTCGTTGTTCTAAAAAGAATTTGAAGAAGAAAATTCCAGGACGTTGTTTTTTTCCTCCGGTGTGGAAACTACGTCGAAGAGATCGACCAATCAGAAATCAGCCCTCGGATCACTGCTGACATTTTCTTCCTTCCTATGAAAAGCGAGACAGGAAGTGCATTAAAGTTATAATTTGATTTTGCGTCAATAAACAAAAAAGCAATCAATGTTTTGGGACACAGTAATTTACATCCATCATTGTTTGTTATATTCGTTATGGGGTTATTTTATTTTATCGATTTTTTTTTAATTTTTTTTTTATGGAAAATAAAATTCTTGCCGTTACTTCTTTTCAAAGATCTTGGGAGAATAACCTCCGGCAAGTGGAATTCTCCAGCATTCTGTCCAATAAAATGTCTGCAGGGAGAATTCGGGGTATTTTAATTTGGTTTTAAGAATAAATAAGAAAAATGATTTCATATCAACATTAAAGCAACAAAAATAATGGAATTTTTAAAGTGATTTAAAATTATTTGCTTGATGAAATGGTTTCTTGGAGAAAAATGGCGGAAATAAAGGAAATGAGAGACAGTAAATATATCTATGTATTATTAAAACTGTTAATTCATATTCATATAAGGACCTACCTTATATATATATATATATATATATATATATATATATATATATATATATATATATGTGTGTGTGTGTGTGTGTGTGTGTGTGTGTGTGTGTAAGGTATCCAAAATTGGTAGTAAGGGATGATTCTACATGGGATCTTCAAAATCTCACTCTATAATTATTGCATGTTTTAGTAGGTGCAAATACGAGAATTTTTTTTATAAATCCCTAAAGAGAGCTCAATGTATAATAATCTATTTTAGAGTAAATACAGAGCAATATTTACCTTATTGAGTTTTTCCTTCCTTTCAAAGGTATATATATATATATATATATATATATATATATATATATATATATATATATATATATATATATATAAGTACCTACATAAGTCAGACTATCTACATAGGTTTTACCCGAATGCTTCTTCAGGATAATTCTGACTGAAGGAGGTTGTTAGAAACGTCTTTTATTGTGGAACTGGGTATCTGAGTTGGTAAAATTTAGCATAAAACGTTTTAAAAATTAAAAATTCGTAAAAAGGTGGGGCTATAACTATTTTTATTGGCTAAGGAACCATACCATTTATATATATATATATATATATATATATATATATATATATATATATATTATTATTATTATTATTATTTATTTATTTATCATAGTGTACAATACATTTATGGTGGGATTGTTACCATTGGTTTCAAAGAAGCATGTTAGACACTTATTATCAAGACAATGCGCCTGTTAATAAATTGAGGGAATGTCAATTAATTTATATATGTGTGTGTACTTGTGTGGGCCGAATTTTTGTTCTTCTTCGCTTTGGGTTGAAAGTAGTGCGTATATATCTAACCATACAACTAATATATATATATATATATATATATATATATATATATATAGAGAGAGAGAGAGAGAGAGAGAGAGAGAGAGAGAGGGGGAGGGGAGAGGGAGAAAGAGACAGACAGACAGACAGGAACGCGCATTTTCAAATTTCAAATCACATTCTTTAAAATAGAAAGGCTGGTGTATATTACCTTTTCGTATCACTCGTTTGATCAGAAACTAAACATAGGACTGATAATCTGTCAATAGCAGTCCACGCCTTTCCTATGCGTGCATTAACATCGCTTTCCGTTGATGAGATATTACTAACTAGGTACGTAAACTGGTCCGCTGATTTTAGATGCTTACCATCGCGTGCGTATATGCCTCCATCTTGTTTAAAACACGTAAATAAATATATGCAATAGCAATAATTGATATCTATCTATTTTTTTTTATTTCAAGTATATTAAATTGCCATAAATCGTAAACAATACAAACAGAAAATAGAAATAAGATATTATTAAGTTATGTTGGCAACAGAATGTTGTAAATTGCGGGAAAAAAAAACTTGAACAGAGATAAGAGAACAATAAAAAAAAGGATTGAAAAAATTGGCAAGATAAGAAGCAGAAAAAAAAAACTGGTCTAAAGAATATCACAAGGATTTGAGAGAGATTTAAAGGGAGATAAGCAAGAAAAAATGGATTAAGAAAATATTAAAAGCTGATGTTGCGAATGTAAGCAAAGAAAAAAGATGCAGAATATTAAGCAATACTTACAAAAATATGCACTCCTCGTGTGCAAGTATTTAATTTTCAATGTAATAAAATATTATATTAAATTAGAAAGGATAATGAAACTAAATAAGAAAGCATATAAAATTATTTGAAACAAAGGGGTATATAAACTTACTGAAACTTACGCTTCTATCACTCCCGTCTTTTATGGCTAAATTTTCTTGATATAACTATTTAGTTAAATTAAGAAGTAAATAATAATAAAATTAATTATTTCTTCTTGTTTATGCATTAATTTTAAGATCTATCCACGAAATTTTTGCTCATATTTATTACAATATAACTAAATAATTAGAAATCAATAATACCAAGCAGATAATTATTAAAATCGATTTTTTAATATCAATATGCAAATTAGCCTTTCCGTTCAAACGATTAACCGCTATTATGTTGTATATATAAATACAATTGTATGTTATTAGAATTTTGATACGGTCAACAGTATTAATAATGTAAAACAATTTTGTTAATAATTGAGGTTTAAATAAAAAATAAAATCATGGTGAATGTGACTTAAATCAATTAAATGGAATTGTGACTTGAATAGTAATATAGTTTCGGTTACAGACAGAAAAACACCCAATCTCCATTATAATAAGATTTGTCTTGAAAACATTACAAAAAGAAACATGTGAGTTGAGCGAGAAAGAATATGAAAAACTGATTTCTCAACATTAATTGAACGTGATGGGCATAATGACTGACCGCTCTGTTGGTAGGGTTGTAGGATACACCGACTGCAACTCTGCAAAAGGATAAAACCACCCTAATGGGGACACCAGTTGGCGTGGGTGGTGACCAGTTATGCTTAAAGACGGAATTCTGGTAGCTGAGCAGTCCATGATATGCACCACTCCACTTTGGCCCTTAGGCTTTATGGGTGATCGGAGAGGCCCCCTCCGATGAATCGGCTAGTCACGTTGTCATAGCACCTATATGATTTTTTCCGACTGTATTGCCCTTATCACAAAACATCAACCCATTTTATCATATATATATTTATCAACTCCTCCGCACGAGCAAGATACGACACAAGGTCAATTTCTTAAGCGGAGTTCAACAGGTTTGAATTTAGAGTTTTCCTTCTCCTAGACCGGTTGCCTAACCAAGGTTAAAGAGCCCAGTCTGACCTACTATGTATCCATGGCTGGAGGGAGAGTAGGATTCATACCTTTCCCAAGGGTATTAGCGCTAAGTGAAATGCAATGACCACGTCCAGGATTTGAACTCGGGGCGACGAGTCCATTTCCCATGACTTTAACCATTACACCACGCGCTTCCTACTTTATCATATATGTGCTAGAACGTTGTGGCTGGGGGGTCATAGTGTCCTAGTTATGACGTTAAACAGCATCTAGTGGTGAAGTTCCAATTCTGAAGCTCTGGGAAGTGTGGAGTACTCTATCATCTCCATTACTCCAAGGTCCACTCTGACCCAGAGTGATTGTACCTATTTATGGTCCCATCTATGGGTTAAATATTTTTAATGTGTTGAAAAACTGAGTACCTAACAAGAATAGATAAATCAAAAACGTCTTCGGCATAAAATAACCCAACAAGGGTTGACATGCCATAAAATTCATCCAACCAAACAACCAACCTTATGGCTGAGCTAGTTGTTGATGTGACAACAAGTTCTTCTACTTCTGGGTGTATATAGTAAGATGCAATGATTCATATTCATGTACGTGTGAGCATATCTATATTAGTATGTATGCGTATATATATATATATATATATATATATATATATATATATATGCTAATGTAGTTTAGAGAAGATGGGTTCATATTCGTTGGAAGATCTCAGATATCCTCGAAAATCCCTAAAAATGTATAAATATTTCGAATGAATATTTGATTTTATTATTTTTACCTCTAGTTCTTCATTAAAAGATTTGTATCTGGAAATATAAAAAAAATCATATTTAAGCAAAGATCCTTGAGAAATAATAAAACCTGATGAAAAGCTGAAGCAATAGAAACGTTAAAATCAATAAATGAACGATTGATGAAGGTTAGAGAAATTCCAGGAACTCATATTAATAATAATAATAATAATAATAATAATAATAATAATAATAATAATAATAAAGCTTAAGGAAAATGAAAAAAATGGACAAATATCTGGACCTTGCCAGAAAACTGAAAAAGTTATGGAATATGAAAGTCAAAGTGATACCAATTGTAGTTGGTGCACTTGGAACGGTCCCAAAAGGGTTGGAAAAGGGTTTGGAAAGTTTGGAAATCAGAGGAAGGATTGAAACCATTCAGAACACTGCACTGCTGCAATCTGCCAGAATACTCAGACGAGTCCTGGAGACCTGAGGAGACTTGCTCTCACTCAGAGTCCAGTGAAGAACCATCAGCTAATGCTGATGTGAAAACTCAAAAGGAATAAATAATAATAACCATAATAATAATAATTCCTCTGCGACTTTGAGATATAGATGGATCACCTAATCCCAGCCCAGAGACCAGACCTCGTATTGATTAAAAATTGGAAGAGAACTTGTCATCTCGTGGATTTTGCCGTCCCGGCTACCACCGAGTGAAAGGGAAAGAAAGCGAAAAGATAAACAAATACTTGGACCTTGCCAGAGAACTGAGAAAACTGTGAAACATGAAGGTGAAGGTAGCACCAATTTTAATTGGTGCCATTGGAACGGTCCCCAAGGGTCTGGAAAAGAATTTGGGTGAATTGGAAATCAGAGGACGCATCGAGACCATTCAAACTACATCATTGTTAAGATCGGCTAGAATACTCAGAAGAGTCCTGGAGACCTGAGAAGACTTGCTGTTACTCAGCTTCCAGTGAACCACCGGCTACGGCAGGAGGGAAAAAAACTCGATAATGATATGAGCAACAATTTATCAAATAAATAAACAGACATCTTTTAATAATTTCAAACACAACTTTCATCACATTGTTTTGAAATAGAATGCTAACAGCTATAGAAGGCTATGTTTTGTCTCTATTCTTTCGTTCTATATTTATATTGAATATTATTCCTAAGTTACATCATATATCAACAATGCTCTGATGATGGTTTAATAGACAAACCGAAACGTTCTAACGTTGATTAATAATTCTAACTATAATAAAATCAAAATATTTTATGTATTTACATCTGATTTATTTCCATTTTCACTGATGTTGAATTTTTTCATGGATCTAATGTTGAATATTTACATTCATTCAATGGTGAATTTTCTCCCATGTCATACACTAGAAGCGGCTACCCGCTGATGACTGGGTAGAGAAATAATAATAATAATAATAAAATAAACGTGGTGTAATGGTTAGCTAGATTATCTTGTAGATCCATTACTACTGAATAGTGAGTTCGATCCTCGCATGTTGCCCTATAAAAATCCCCACATAAAAAAGACCTGTTAATCCGGCCTGGTGGAGGACCAGATAATTTTTCTTTTTCGTCAGGGTAGAGGAAATGATATCACATATAACGATATAGTAAGAAATTTTAATTCAATAATTAACAATATCTTCTTATTATAATGGAGATTGTGTGTTTGTCTGTCTGTAACCGAAACTAAATCACTACTCAAGTCACAATTCCCTTAGTTATTGACATCACAATCACCATGAATTTATTTTTTATTTAAACCTCAATTATTGATAAAATTGTTATACCTTATTAATACTGTTGGTTCTACATACTAATAACATGCAAGTATATTTATATATTCAACAAAATAGCGGTTTACAGTGTAAACGAGAAGGCTAATTTGCATATTGATATTAAGAATTTGATTTTAATAAATATATGCTTAATATTATTGATTTCTAATTGTTTGGTTTTCTCTTAACGAATCTGAGCAAAAATCCCGGGTATAAATCTTAAAAGAAATCCATAAACCAGACGAAAGAACTGTAATTTTATTAAAAAATTCATAATCTAACTAAATAGATAACTTAGGAAAAAGGAAAGACGGGAGTGATGGCAAATGATGGAAGAGTTAGATTTAAAGCTGTTCTATTTTTCGATTATACCCCCTCAGTTTATCATTTTCTAGATAGTTTCTAATTTGATACAATATTTTATTACATCAAAACCTAAATACTTGCACCCGAAGGGTGCATATATTTGCTAGTTTTTCTAAATAAGATACAAAGGAGGCGATTTGTTAAATTGATATTTTAAATTTTAAAAAAACATACAAAAAAGATAAATAGAGTTTTTGTTGTTAATTGTTTTATTTTCGTAGTTTCCTCTGGACACACATACACTCGCCCATACATACATTTGTTTGTTTTGTTTTGTTTTACGGCATATCAACCTCAGTGGGCCATTTAATGCCGATAAAGTTTTGAAATAAATCAATTCTTAATGGATAATACAATTTTTTTTATAAATACATTTTTCTATTTAACCCATAGATGGGACCCTAACAGGTACTACCACTCCGGGTCAGAGTGGACCTGGGAGCAATGGTGATGAAGGGGTGCTCCACGTTCCCCAAACCTCCAGAACTGGAACCTCACCATCAGATAGAGTTTAACGTCATTCCCACGACATGTAGACCCTCAGCCACCGCCTTCTAGCATCCATATGATAAAAGGGGTTGGGGCTTGTCATAAGGGCATTAGGGTTGGGAAAATCATATAGGTGCTAGGGCTTGACGTGACCAGCCGATTGATCGGAGGAGGCCTCTCCGACCGCCCGTCTAGCCCAAGATAGGGCCAAAGTGGAGTATTGCAAGTCATGAACTGCTCATCCACCTGGGCTCTATCCTTAAGCATCACGGGTCGCCACCCATGGCCAACAGGTGGCCCCATAGGGGGAGTCTTACCCATCTGCAGAGGTGCAGTCGGTGCATTCTAACGCCCCAGCCGACAGGGCGGCCATACATACACACAACTGTCCTTTATATATATATATATATATATATATATATATATATAGTAAACCAAATTTAATTCAATAATTAACATTATTTTTTCTGAATAAGATATAAATGAGGCGATTTGTTAAATCAATATTTTTTTAAAGACATTAAATAAAGTTTATTTCGTTAATTGTTTTATTTTCGTAGTTTCCTCTGGACACACATACACCCGCCCATACATACACCCAACTGCCTTTTATATATGTATAGATTAGCGCGTGGTGTAATGGTTAAAGTCATGGGAAATGGACTCGTCGCCCCGAGTTCAAATCCTGGATGTGGTAATTGCATTTCACTTTGCGCTAATACCCTTGGGAAAGGTATGAATCCTACTCTCCCTCCAGCTATGGATAAGATAGTAGGGCAGACTGGGCTCTTTAACCTTGGTTAGGCAACCGGTCTAGGAGAAGGAAAACTCTGAATTCAAACCTGTTGAACTCCGCTTAAGCAATTGACCTTGTGTCACATCCTGTTCGTGCGGAGGGGTTAGTAAATAAATATATGTATAGATTAAACATATGTCAGCATGATAATTCCTCACTATATTGACAATTTTCTTTTGCATCAAATATAAATATATACACAAATTTAATTAGACATATTTAGATTTATTACACACAATTAAATTTATCGCATTAATTTAGTTACGCTCATTTCATGCGCAAATTAAGTAGATATTTCGTAATGACAAGCCTAATTGCTTGACATAATTTCTCAGTGTTGAGAATTTTGATATAGTTATTTACTAAGCTGAGCTCAGATATGGCACAAGGCCAGAAGTATGGGGCACCCAGTGAGAATCGAACTCACTAACAATAGTCTGCAAATCTACCTTGCTAACCATTACACCACGTGAGGTGCCCTCAGAATTTTGATATATATATTTACCAACCCCTCCGCACGAGCAGGATGTGACACAAGGTCAATTTCTTAAGCGGAGTTTAACAGGTTTGAATTCAGAGTTTTCCTTCTCCTAGACTGGTTGCCTAACCAAGGTTAAAGAGCCCAGTCTGTCCTACTATTTACCCATAGCTGGAGGGAAAGTAGAATTCATACCTTTCCCAAGGGTATTAGCACTAAGCGAAATGCAATTACGACGTCCAGGATTTGAACTCAGGGCGACGAGTCCATTTCCTATGACTTTAACCATTACACCCCGCGCTTCCTACAGAATTTTGATATAAGGCTTGTGGTAAAAGCCCACTCTTATTTATAGACTCGGCGATAACCATGTGACCATACTCTTGGCCAATCACTGGCAGTACTCTGCTGCTGAAACAATACTTAATGTGAGCATACTGAGCATACTGGCCATAATTACTTTGAACCTTCGTGGACGACGGAACATAGAATTATATCACTGGACCTTTGACACTACGTATGATTGCATAACTCAGGACTTATTCACTTACCAAAGGATTCCATAGCTCAGGACTTACTTACTTTAAGTCCTTTTCAACTGGCCAAGGATAGCGTTCAAACACTTAACAGGTTACGGGCCAAGGTACGCTCGGATCTTCTTAACACTCAGTCACACATATTTCTTTTGTAAAGTTTTGCGTAATAAGATTCTATCACGTGAACACACATCAAGTATTCTGCAAAATACGAATGAAAATTTGCTGAACAAAAGAAGTGAACTAGTTTCTAAATGTAGACATTAAAACAAATTTCTCTTGTCAACTACCAACTGACCCTATTTAATACCATATTTGATACCCCTCTATTTTTTTTTTTTTTTTACATCTTAAAAACTATGCACGTTATGTTATATGTAAAACGTGTTTGAACCTGATTAGCTGTAGCCAGCGTCACAATGTCGTTGACTGTTTCGTTTCCAATTAAAATTCTTCTCGTCCCTACCTTAGTTCTTGATCGATTTTAATGTTTTAAACAGAATCAAAGTCTGGCCCATAATGTCTGGATACTTAACAAAATTGTTTACAAGAAGGTTTTTTAAAAGGATTTTGTTTGTTTATTTCAAGAAAAAATAGGGAAAATATTATCTATTCATCTCTGATTTTAAATCAAACATTTTTTTCATTACCATATTTCCTTTGTCGTCCTTTCAGATCACTGAAAATATTACGCACCAACTTCGCCATCACTGAATATATTACACATGTTATACAAACGCTGGACCAGCCGCTTTTCACCATTTAGCCGTCTGAGAATTGCCTAATACCCATGAAACTTTAATGATGGTAAATTAGTACCATAATATTTTATTTGAGGTCTTTAAACCAACTCTGCTAATTTTGCATTTAGAACTTTTCTATGCAAACACTTTTCATGTTTGCTATTCTTCATTATATTACATATATATGCATATATATATATATATATATATATATATATATATATATATATATATGTGTGTGTGTGTGTATATATATATATATATATATATATATATATATATATATATATATATATATGTATATATATATATATATATATATATATATTATATATAAATGTGTATATATATATATATATGTATATATATATATATATATATATATATATATATATGTATATATATATATATTATATACATATTTATATATATATATACATATTTATTTATATATACGTATATATATTATATATATGTACATATTTAATATATACAAATATATATATATATATACATATCTATATATACATATATATATACATATTATATTTATATATATATATATTTATATATGTACATATATATATACAAATATATATATACTATATATATACATATATATATACATGTTATATATATATACATATTTATATATTATATATATTATATATACATATATATATATACATATTTATATTTATATATATATTATGTGTGTGTGTGTGTGTGTGTGTGTGTGTGTGTGTGTGTGTGTGTGTGTGTGTGCATGTTTGACTTTGTTGGCATAATAAAATCCGACACACCCAAAACAAATTTTTATCATTTTTTTTATAAGGGTAAATAGTATGAACCGAAACATACACCATATATTGTTCTTATGAATATAAATATGTCCTGAACTTTTTTTCTACAAACATTTATTGGTCAATACCAATTTTATTGAGAAAACTTGACTCTCTCATAACAAAATCTGACAGTGTATTTTTCTTAATTTTACGCCCTAAAAGTTCACATGTTATTTCAAGAAACTTTGAAAGTTCAGTTTGTTTTTCAAATGTCACTTTTGATAGGAGAGAAATTTTGATTGAAATTAACAAAGGCATTAAGAGAAACAAACCTGAATTGACGAAACAAGTCCATACACACAGACGCACACAACGCATGCACCCATAAATTGATAATAAAACAGACAGAAGGATTTCTCGATGGGGATGAAAAGATTACACTTTTTAATATCTATAAGAAACTCAAGTCTTTGGTGCTAGTATAGTCAAAGGTCAGTAGTATATTTTTTAAAGTGTTGTATATTTAAATGGGATATAATCAGACAAGGGGCCGGGATAGCTCAGTCGGTAGAGCGTTCGGCTAGAAACCACAAGGTTCCTAGTTCGATACCGGTCCTCGCCAACTCAGCGTATGAGTAGCACAGGGATCTGTGCGGTAAAGTAAGGAGCTGATGGTAGGTGTTGCGCTCCACCTCAGATGCCAAAACAATCTCCTTGGTCTAGCGCTATTGAAAAAGGGATAGACTCCCTCGCTGACTGGCTGATACTGACTTTAGGCCGCCCCGACAACTTTACTTACTTTACTTATAATCAGACAATGTTGTAGTTGGGTGGAAGAACCAGTCAATATGTTCGTAGATTTAAGACAGCACCCATCAATATTCAACACGGGAGGTAGACGTGGCTTTTTATAGGAAAATGCAATGCATTATGGGTAAGTCTTTAAAAAAGGAGAATCTTATGAATTAAAATCTGTATACGTTAAAATGACACTTTTTTTTCTCTTGAAGATGTGCTCTTTTTAACATCATTTATTTCATTGTTATAATTAAGAAATTTATTGAAAAAAATTATAGATAAGTTTAGACTCTGTTCTTAAGGAGAGAAAAAATTTAAGATAAGTTACAATTTATTTTCCAGACAGATGATGTGACAGATAAACAGATATTAATGTGTTATCGTATTATTCTAACTAGCAAATATATGCACCCTCCGGGTGCAAGTATTTAAGTTTTAATGTAATAAAATATTGTATCAAATTAGAAATGCTAATGAAACTAAATAAGAATGCAGATAAAAAGATTTGAAATAGAGGTAAGTATAATCACAAAATAGAACAACTGAAACTTACTCTTCCATCACTCCCGTCTTTCATTGCTAAATCTTCCTAATTTAACTATTTAGTTAAAATAGGAAGTAAAGAATAAAATTACTGTTATTTCTTCTTGTTAATGGATTTCTTTTAAGATTTATCCCTGGGATTTTTGCTAATATTCATTAAGATAAAACCAAACAATTAGAAATCAATAATACTAAGCACATATTTATTAAAATCAAATTTTTAATATCAATATGCAAATTAGCCTTCCCATTCACACTGTAAACTGCTATTTTGTAGTATATATAAATACAATTGCATGTTATTAATATGTAGATATTGTCAACAGTGGCTTCGGCCTCTGGACCATTGATATAATTAACGGCGTCGGTCCCAGGGGTCCATCCCCCCAGGCAACACCTGCCCCCTTGATTTAAAGGGGCAGGGCTGGGTTTATTGCCCAGCGCCTGAGGCGCCCCCTTGAGGGGGTATGCCGATGGGATCGACGCAATTTTTCACCCGCCACCCCATGAGCTTCGGCTTGTGGGTGGTCCCACATAAATAGGGCCTTTGTGCCTGACCCGTACAAGTGGGGTACGTGGAAAATATCATGTAGATATTGTCAACAGTATTAATAATGTTAAACAATTTTATTGATAATTGAGGTTTAAATAAAAAATAAAATCCTGTAAAATTTGAGGTAAATAACTGAAGGAATTGTGACTTGAATAGTAATAGTGTTTCGGTTACAGACAGAAAAACACACAATCTCCATTATAATAAGATTACACAATTCTACCTGTACACGAATCCTTTTCTAATCTCCAGACAGATGGATGGTTTTGATACTGAATATTCTTATTATTTCCCTTTTTTCATGCCAAGACATGATAAATCATGTATGTATAATCTTTAGATACTGCTTGGGTTTCTCATGTGTAAATTCACGCATACAAGTATGTAGAAAATGAACAAAGTATTTTTAAAAAAAGAATTTATTCTAGATGGTGAAGTCGATGGTAAAATGTTTCGGTTTTTATCAAACTTTTCACCAGGACGTTAAGATGGAAAAAGTGTTGTCTGACAAGTGTTGGATGTTTTGTTTTTTTGTTTTTTGTTTTTTTTTGTTTTTTTTTTTTTCAAAATATTTTGAAAATACATCAATCACAGTTCAGATTTTAATTTCCCTATCCTACTTCCACATACGTTCCAAACGTATTGGGACACCCAATGAGAATCGAACTCGCTAACAATGGTTGCTAACAAGCATTATTCGTATTTATCAACCCCTCCACACAAACAGGTTGTGACATATGGTCAATTTCTTAAATTCTTTTGAATTCAGAGTTTTCCTTCTCCTAGACTAGTTGCCATACCAAGGTTAAAGAGCCCAGTTTGTCCTATTATTTACCTATAGCTGGAAGTAGAATAGTTGGATGCATATCTTTCCCAAGGGTATAAACTCTAAGTGAAATGCAAATTGCCACGCCCAGGATTCGAACTCGCGTTGCCGTATCCATATCCTTCGACGATAACAATTACACCACGGGCGTCTCCACATTATACATCACAAGGCAACCCTAGTAGCCATTTGCTGAGCTGGGCTTAGTTTGGGACTAGGCCAGATGCGTGTGACACCCAGTGAGAATCGAACTCACTTCTAATGGTCGGCTAATGTAAATCGCCAAACATTATACTACGCGAGACAACTGTAATTTATGGCATTGTTTATCACACTCTTTTTTTTTTCTCAAAGGTTTGCAGAAAAAAATGTGTATACTCTTACTTAATTAGACTCGATGATGATGAAGACAGTTGCATCGTTTTTGCTACCCCAGCATCAGTAGTTATTATTAGAATTCTTAGGGAAAAAACCCGGATGTCGAATACTGATTTTCAAACAAGACAAATCTTCCTGACTCAAAAGGCCTGAACAGCACATTCTTCATTTTCCAGCCTTTGGAATTGTGCCAAACTAAACTTAGTAAATATTTATTTGTACTCATGTTTTACTAAATAAATACGTATAAGGATTGAGAAATAACGTCAAACTCATAAGTGACGTTCTCTTGTGGACCACCACATATGGACACATTAGTGATGGCCGACCAGCAAAATCTTTCATTGATCAGCTCTGTACGGATACTGAATGCCGTATTGGGGACTTGCCGGGAGCGATGACCAATAGGGACAAACAGCGAGACATAGTCATGCAAATCCGTGCTCTCATCACGATTTGATTATATATATATTATATATATATATATATATATATATATATATATGTGTGTGTGTGTGTGTGTGTGTGTGTGTGTGTGCGTGTTGTGAGTATGTGTGTGTAATATCAACCAAAAGTTTGGGATCAACCCAGAATTTCTCCGAGTTCATAAATATGGCTAATTTTGCATATTTGGAGATATAAAGTCGTCGTCGGGGCGGCGTAAAGGTGGTATCAGCCAGACATATATATATATATATATATGAAAGTAAGTAAACAAACGATGTCTTTATTTTTTATATGGCTTTTTTGCCGACAATTTATGGAGGATATGTGCTTAATTGAAGTCATACCTAATTTTGAAAATTAATTAGTTAATAATTAATGAATTTAGGCGAGCATATATGTTCAAATGTAAGGCTAAATATATATATATATATATATATATATATATATATATATATATATATGCTCTACATTGTATTGAGCACTTTGTATTTGTTTTTCTCAACCTTAACCTCTGGATATTGTGCGCTTCCAACGATCGTTCTTATACCCACCGGTAAGTTAATACTTATACATACATATATATATAATATATATATATATATATATATATATATACTTATATGTATAAGTATTAACTTACCGGTGGGTATAAGAACGATCGTTGAAGCGCACAATATCCAGAGGTTAAGGTTGAGAAAAACAAATACAAAGTGCTCAATACAATGTAGAGCATAAATTTATTTTAAGAATGGAAATGAGTAACCTACTCGAGTTTCATCGATAGATTCTTCAGGGTTACTTTGAAATTAATCGAGTTTACGATTAATCTTTGGTGTTATAAACATGCCCCTTGGAATGGGACTTAAATTTAGTAGAGGAACGCTTGTTTATATTAAAATATAAACAAGCGTTCCTCTACTAAATTTAAGTCCCATTCCAAGGGGCATGTTTATAACACCAAAGATTAATCGTAAACTCGATTAATTTCAAAGTAACCCTGAAGAATCTATCGATGAAACTCGAGTAGGTTACTCATTTCCATTCTTAAAATATATATATATATATATATATATATATATATATATTATATATATATATCCCTTTGGGGATTCTATTACTGGTTCTTGTTGGTGTTTAATATGTTTTTTATCATGACTTTCTTTATATTTTATGAGTGCTAGGAATGGGCAAGTGGACACTAATTGGTCAGTTGATGCATCAAACTTAGTAATGGATGATGTTGGCAGGGCCAATTAGTGGCTATATATTATCTTTTGGGCTGATATTACTCCCAAGTCCACTCTTGCCCGGAGTGGTAGTGCTTGTTAGGGTCCCATCAACGGGTTAAATAGATTTTAAAAAATAAGTTTTAAGAAATAGTGAACTTTAAAATATCCCATCATACAGGTAGAAAATACCAAGAAGATTTGGTACGCCTGTGGGGGAATTTGATAGGCAAAGGGTTGATAAATCCGGATGGCCGTAATATCGAGCGTGGATTCCCCACTTCTCTCTCTCTCTCTATCTCTCTCTCTCTATATATATATATATTTATATAAATATAAATGGACTCTCTCGTCGATTTTCGAAGCATGAGTGTTCATCCAATGAACAACCAACACAGTGATTTGTTTATAGTGGTGAAGGCTTGTTGGCACAGTCGATAGGAAAGAATTGGTGCATCAAGGAATGCCACGAACCCAATCAACGACTGACCTCAGGAATTTTGAATTCAGAGGTATCCCTCTCCTAGACTGGTTACCTACCCAAGGTTAAAGAGCCCAGTCTGCCCTACTATTTAAACCATATATATATATATATATATATATATATATATATATATATATATATATATGAGGTAAGGTAAAAGGAAAAGTGAACAAAAAATAATGACTCAAACAAGTAGAAGTAGGAGAGAAATATTTCGTCCTTCTTACGCGAAGAACATCATCAGTCTAACTTTATTCAAAGCAAAGTACGTACATTTGTATTTATAGAAGAGAAAGTGAGTTTGTGGTGAAATTGAGGGGGTAGGGAGGTTAGAGAGGATTTGATTGAACGGAGAATAAAATCATATAAAGTGGAGGGGGAAGTTAAGAGGATAGTGGTTTGTATGGGAAGATGAGATGGGGAGGTTGCTAGGTGCTGGTTGGGAAAGGGGGTGGTTGGGAGAAGTGGGTAAAATTCTTGATTAGGAGAGAGTTTTGATTTATTGCATGGGAATCATATGGAGGACAGGGGTACATATATATATACTAAAATGTTGTAATTTCATATTCTATGCATAATTTTATCATTTTTAATACATTCTAAATTGTTTATAGAATGTTCTAATCGATTATTTAACAGTCTACTTAATTTGGTTAATTAAAATTACAACATTCTACATTTTCTGCTATATTGTGGAGAAATTGACTATTCAAGTAGGGAAAGAAGCATGTACTTATCTTAGGTTGTTGAATATTACTACCAAAAGTTGTAGTTGAGCAATTCCATGTCAAATCATCCAGAAAAAATAACATTGTCACCCACCCTCTTCAATTTTTCTGAAATTTTGTACAGTTGTAGACTAGGTTGGAATTAGACAATCCCCCAAATTTGAGCTTCCAAATCGAAAAATTAATAACTTTAAAAGGGTTAATTTTATGCTTATTTTGATAAGATTTTTCGATTTCTCAGGCCAAAAAGCTTCTAGAATCCAATTTTCAGAAGTAGAGGAGCTCTAGAACCCATTTTATAGACAGAAATAGATTACAAAATGGCGCCAATTTTCTCACCCCTCCTCAAATTTTTCGAGTTTAAAACCGACATAACTCGGCGAATTTTTCGAATTGGAAGCTCAAATTTGGGGGATCGTCTAATTCCAACCTAGTCTACAACTGTACACAATTTCAGAAAAATTGAAGTGGGTGGGTGACATGGCCCTGATGATTTGACATAGAATTGCCCAGTTATTTTTCTACTAGCATTCATAGTGAGTGGTCATGTGACAAACTGCCACATGACTTGAAATATATTACGGTCAAGTCATGCTGATAGTGTTACATAATCTATGTATAGATTATTGTCAACCCCCTGTATTTCTGAAGGGATGGCCCCTTTTCATATCACGGGCGGGACTTTTTCATGGAATATTACAGAAAGCCCGCGAAATACATGAAGTCACGTGAGACCTGGTTGGGTCTTCAGTTTCAACTTGGACGTTAGGCAGATAAGATGCCTTAGCTGAGACTCACTGCTCACGCACGCTGTGTTAGTTAGACGAAGATGTTAATTAAGTAAATAAAGGTTTAAATAAATAATATGGTTTTGTGGTTGATGAATGTCTTGGCAACAAGACTGACCTAGAAGAAGAAATGAATCAAGGACGACCAACCAGCAAGAACAGAGAAATAGAAGACCAGACACGAAGTCCCCAAGACTAGGTCCAGACGCTGGAAGAAGAACGTAAGATACCAAAGATGAGCAGAAGAATAATAGAAGTAAAGAAAGGGTATACAACAATAGCACCGGTTCCCTCTAGATATACGAACCACGTGTTTGAGACCCTTGAATATGAATCAACCCCTCTTTGGTATCTCGTATTCTAAATAAATGAGCCAATTCCTACTAAGGGGCATGGTTAATATTGTGGAGAAATTGACTGTCAAGGTAGGGAAATAAACATGTACTAACGTTATGACGTTGAATGTTACTACCAAAAGTTGTTATTTTTCTACTAGCTTTTATAGAAAGTAGTCATGTGACAAACTGTAATATGACCTCTGAAGTATATACAAGGTGTGTCAAAAAATTATAAAGTTTTTTTTTGTATTTTTGACACACCTTGTATTCTGAAAAAAAACTCTCCATTCATCCTTCATTTCTATCTTGGTAAATACAGCTTCAAACTTGGTACTTTTTAGACACACCTTGTACTCTGAAAAAAAATAATGAATGGAACGTTATTTTTTATTCAGAATACAAAGTGTGTCAAAAGTATAAAAATCTCGATACTTTTTTTGACACATCTTGTATATATAAAGGAGAGGTTATCTCTCTCTCTCTCTCTCTCTCTCTCTTCTCTCTCTCTCTCTCTCTCTCTCTCTCTCTCTCTCTCTCTCATCCTTTTTTTCATCTTGCTGTTACAAGATTCCAAACGTATATGATGTCACGGATTAAAGGCAATATTTTTTCGCAACTCAAGGTGAGTGCTATTGTTTCTTTTTTTTTCTCTCTCGACTTGACCAGTCACATTGTTTTGAGAATCGCCGTATTTTCTCGATACTATTTCATTTCAGAAACCCAAGTTGTGGGAGACTCAGAGTTTAGCCAGTTGTGGACATTAAGATTAATTGATAAAGGCAGGTGAAAGATTTTTTTATCATAAAACACTCCCTGTGTTTTGCCAACTGTGTTAACTGGCCTCCTGCAGTGTGTTTGAATATTCGTCCGATTTCCAAAGCGATGAAGCAAAAACAATAATTGTAGCAAATTAGAAACCTTATATCTCAACGTCACGACTGGATGGCACGGTAAAACCAACAGGGATTTTACCCAACAAAGATATTCTTTTACATATAAGTGTGTTTTATGGGGTTTTTGTCTACTTGCTTTCTTGTTTGTTTATGCTGAAAACACAATTTTCCAACGACTTACAGAACCATATCACTGATTAGCATGTTTTATCTTTCAATCCAATCGCACTTTTGACAATTTTTATTGCAATATGTATATATATTCAGTGATACTGAATTAGTGCGTCCAGGGACGGACATATTTGCTTTGAATGAGTCCCCGGGAAAGTTTATGAGTCCCAACTGAAGCTGTCTAACACCTACCTTGTAACCTATCCTGTGTAATTCAATTCTAAGAAACTATTGAAATGTATTTACAGTTAGCTTGAAATGGTGAGGGAAGAAAAAAGAAAAATACTGGGACGCATGGATCCGATTTTACTGCGTCGCTTTATATTTTTGTGCATCAAGAGACGCAAGATGCGTACCTATCAGCATCTCTGTATATTAGTTATTGACAGTTTGTCGCCCAGATGATTGTTAAACCAAGCCCACTCAGTTTGAACAATTGCATAGGCGAGAAACTGTCAGTAACCAAGTACCGTTGACACCCTATCGACCTTACTCTAACTTATATATATATATATATATTATATATATATATATATATATATATTAATTTAATATACCAAGCATGTTGGTAGATCCTTGCGGAGAGAAAAAAAACAGCAAATAGTTTGATTGTAAAAATATACTACCAAACATCAACCAGGAAGAAAAAATTTTTTGAAAAAAAGAAAGGACCAAGATATTCGTACCAACAAAAAATAATCTATTGGTACAGTATTTGGCCAAAAGAAAAAACAATTTATATGTATATATATGTATATAAGATATATATATATTCATATGACCGCTAGGAGAAAGCTAATAAGTAAAAAGTGCTCGATACCTAAGTAGAGCCAATAATAAAGATAATCTAATGAGTCAGACGAACATACTATTAGTTTCGCATAAAGTTCTTCAAATTTTAGCCCTGAAGAGCTTTATGCGAAACTAATAGTAGGTTCGTCTGACTCATTAGATTATATATATATATATATATATATATATATAATATTGTCCCTTTTACAGGAACAAAAATCGGAGCGACTTCAGCATAGCTTGACAAGTCTTGCGCGTGTTACACTGGTGCGTCTGCAGACATTGCATCTTGCACCCATCCAGGGACACAGTGTGGCTTCCAAGCAACCAACCGCAGGAGGGGTCCCAGGAGAGAGGATGCCACTCTGCACCGCATTGACGGACCTAACGAAGGCATCCAACCTGGCCACCCAAAGTGTTCGCAATCACTGCACCAGAGACTCCAGATATTGCTATTCAAAAATTGTACCGCTCAACCACTCACGCAGTTGCAAAAAAAAAAGAAAAGTTGACTACGCCATCGTCTTTAGTAGACGGAAGGATGCCAACCAATATATATATATATATATATATAATATATATATATATATATATTATTATAAAATTCTGTTACCTTGGGTTTCATTCCTTTTATATCTTTCGGTATTCTTTAGTTTGATGAAGTCCAAAAGATTTGAAAATCGGGAACACAGAATTATTTCAATGCAATATATATACACATATATGTATATATTTATACACTGATATATATTTATACTTATATATGTATATATAAGTGTGGGGGTTCGTGTGTGTATGTCTGCCTGTTTGTGTGTCTGTTTGTTAAATATGTATCGAGATTAGAGCTATATTTACCAATACAGAAGTAATACAGAGTGAGATATATTTCTTCAAAATAATCACCTTGGCATTCAACACATGAATAATCTGTGAATAAATCTCAGTTGAGGAAATATAATAAAAGGTGAAAAGACTTGAAAACCTTTAGTTGATGTTGAAATCGTTTTATTTCTTGAGTTGACTATTATTTCTATCATTTGTGTTTAAAAATGAGGGAAAAAAAAACGTTATTCATCATATGAGCATTTTCAAACACAATTAAAAGGGTTATTTAACTCTGAAAAGATCTGAAAAGTCTCTGATATTGATGCTCTATTCATCTTAGGTAAATGTGTCATGGCCTTATGTAAATGTATTGTGACGTTATGATTTTTAAAGAGATATTTTATTTTGGATAATCCTGATTGTGCTGCAGCTTATAAGCCCTCAATGTTCACTATTTTGGCATCCTCAACCAACGAGTTACACCTCGCTGTACTCGAGGCCCTCCTCATCAACAAATTTCTTCATGCTTTTTGTATGAAAAATAGATTTTATTCTTTACTCCTTTTGGTCCTACCGTTCTTGATCCCAACCAACATAAAGAAAATATATATATATATATATATATAATATATATATATATATATATATATATATATATATATATATATATATATATATATATATATTCAATGAGAAATCAAAACAATAAAAGTTTTTGCTTTTATTTATTTAATTACGGGAACGGTATTACAACCAGCGGTTTCTTGCTGAAATCATTCATCAGGTAAGACGAAACGGTTCCTTTGAAAATGACAGAAATTGTGTAAATGGTCAAATGTGTGCGTTTTTTTAACTGTATTCTCGTGTTTGCGTGTTTACGTGATGCGGAATGGTTTTTTTTGCTTCTACGTGTGCGTATTTTTGTTTGTGCGTATGTGTATGATGTCATGCGCGTGGGCATGGAAATGCGTGAAGGTTGTGATGATATGATTGTGTCCACGCGCATGTGTGCGTATTTTTGTTTGTGCGTATGTATGTGATGTCGTGCGTGTGCGCGTGGGAATGTATGAAGGTTGTGATGATATAATTGTCTCCACGCGCGTGTGTGCGTATAAATATGCGTATTTGTGTTTGATATTCTTGGTTACGTATGTTATGTGCAAATTAATATAATGTATTTTTAAATGTATTTTTAAAATTATGCTGTTAATAATATATATTATGCTG
>CM042149.1:17369387-17381887 GCA_023376005.1 Doryteuthis pealeii
GGTTTATTTTCGGGCTGTTGTCTAATCTTTATTGTTACATACACAACCTTTTGGTCGATGTACTCTCCGGCTTTCTTTAGGTGATACATGGCGCAACTGATATAAGGGTTGCGTTAATACAGTTCTAATTAACAATCATCTGTAGGCTGTAGGTTCGATCCTGGCCACGGACGATAATTAACATAGAATGCTTAACACTTGTACCCGGTCTTGGTTAACCGAATGAGAACAATCTGCCCCAATGGATTAAATAAATGTTTCGGTTCAAGGTTCCGTCAAGGTTCTGGATTTCGACAGTAAGGTTTCAAATTTCAACGAGAAGGTTCCTGAGTTCGAGAGGAAACACCTGAAACAGACCGGAGTGCACATTGACCGAAAATTGTGTATATAACAACAAAGATTAGGATAACATTCCGGAAAATCTAAATAATATATCTGTTTAGAAAATGCGAAGCAACGACGAAAAAGGTGAAAGAAATGAATATATTCTCTCTCTCTCTCTCTCTCTTCTCTCTCTCTCTCTCTCTCTCTCTCTCTCTCTCTCTCTACAGCAGGACCTGTGGATATACCAGAGTACGATAATTTAATCATTACAACGTGTCATATGCTTACTTAAGAGCTACTGCCAAACAGTTCAAGATGTAAAAGTATAATAATCTTGATTTAACTCTCTCTCTCTCTCTCTCTCTCTCTCCCTCTCTCTCTCTCTCTCTCTCTCTCTCTACTAGCAGGACGTGTGGATATACCAGAGTTCGATAATTTAATCATTACAACGTTTCATATGCTTACTTAAGAGCTACTGCCAAACAGTTCAAGATGTAAAAAGTATAATATCTTGATTTAACTCTCTCTCTCTCTCTCTCTCTCTCTCTCTCTCTCTCTCTCTCTCTCTCTCTCTCTCTCTCTCTCTCTACTAGCAGGACGTGTGGATATACCAGAGTACGATAATTTAATCATTACAACGTTTCATATGCTTACTTAAGAGCTACTGCAAACAGTTCAAGATGTAAAAAGTATAATAATCTTGATTTAACTCTCTCTCTCTCTCTCTCTCTCTCTCTCTCTCTCTCTCTCTCTCTCTCTCTCTCTCTCTCTACTAGCAGGACGTGTGGATATACCAGAGTTCGATAATTTAATCATTACAACGTTTCATATGCTTACTTAAGAGCTACTGCCAAACAGTTCAAGATGTAAAAAGTATAATAATCTTGATTTAACTCTCTCTCTCTCTCTCTCTCTTCTCTCTCTCTCTCTCTCTCTCTCTCTCTCTCTCTCTCTCTCTCTACTAGCAGGACGTGTGGATATACAGAGTACGATAATTTAATCATTACAAACGTTTCATATGCTTACTTAAGAGCTACTGCAAACAGTTCAAGATGTAAAAAGTATAATAATCTTGATTTAACTCTCTCTCTCTCTCTCTCCTTTCTCTCTCTCTCTCTCTCTCTCTCCTCTCGCGTCGTTTTATATATATTTGGCGTGCATTCGGCGGCAAGAAACGCAAGAATGCGTACTGCCTTATCAGCAATCACTGGTATATTATTTATGTGACAGTTTGTCAACCCAGAGTGATTTGTTAAAACCAAGCCCACTTCGGTTTGAAACAATCGCATAGGCCGAAAAAACTGACTGTAAACAAGTAACCCGTTGACAAACCTCTATTCGACTTACTGACGAGACGAGAGCGAGCGCATCACACTACATCACAGCACACACACACCACACCACACTATAATATTAGAATGTTCAAAATGCCTTCAAATACTAATATATATTTAACTGATACCTTAGAACAATGCTCAAGCAAATTACCATACTCTTTGTAAGCATTAAACTTAGTACGTAGATTAGGAGTCTACAGTGGTCCTTCGAAAAGGCCTCTGGAGTCACACTTGATACATTAACGGCGTCGATCCCAGGGGGGACCCTACATGACCCGTAGCCCGAGGGCAACACGGCTATCTCTTCCCTTGTTACATTCTCTGATGACTAACAGGCAGGGCTGGGTGTATTGCCCAGCGTGCCTGAAGGCGCCACCACTTGAGGAGGTGTGAAGTCGATGACACCGAGATCTCCGGAGGAGTAGGCTGACGCACCCAGTGTTTCTACTCTGCCACAGTTTGTCAGGGTCCATGAGCTTGACTGGTTGGGTGGTCCCCCGACGTTAATGAGCGAGGCCTATCGGGCCTGAACCCGTACAGATGGGGTAACGGAAAATATCAGATTTGGTCTACAGTGGCCGCGGCCTCTGACCATGATCACATTAACGGCGTCGATCCCAGGCGGGCCATCCCCCCAGCACACCGTACAGCCCCCCCTCGATTAAAGGGACAGGGCTGGGTTTATGCCCAGGGGCCTGAGGCGCCCCCCTTGAGGGAATGCGACGGGAATCGACGCAATTCACCTGCCACTCCGACTTCGCCGTGGTGTCCCACGTTGAATAGGGACTTGTGCCACACCCGACATGTGAGGGTACGCGTAAATAAAAACAATTATGCTCTACATGGGCCTCGGCCCTGGACCATAAAAATAACGCGTCGATCACAGGGGGCCATCCCCCCAGCAACAACCTGCCCTCTCGATTGAAAAGGGGCCAAAGCGGCTGGATTCATTGCCCAGTGCCTAGGCGCCCGCCCTGAGGGAAGCCCGACAGGATCGACGACAGCCAAAATTTTTTTCACGTCAACTGCACAGCTGACCACGTAGCCTCGGCCCTGGGTGTCCACCTTAGAGGGACTTTGGCCTGACCCCGACAAATCGATTGGGTACGCGGGCGTGTAAATAAAGGATTTGGTCTACAAGGGCCTCGGCCTCGACAATTGAATACAATTAGACGGCGTCGACCCAGGGGGCCATCCCCCCAGCAACACCTGCCCCTCGATTAAAGGGGCAGGGCTGGTTTACTTGCCAGTGCCTGAGGCGCAGCCGCTTGAGGGAATGCCGACGGGATCGACGCAATTTCATCCTGCCACTTCCACGAGCTTCGGCCGTGGTGGTCCGCACGTTAAATAGGGACATTAGTGCCTGACCCGTACATGTGGGGTACGCGGTAAATAAAAAGATTTGGTCTACCAGTGGCATCGGCCTCGGACCATTGATACAATTAACGTGGCGTCGATCCCAAGGGGCTAACCCCAGGCAACACCTGCCACTATCGATTTAAGGGGCAGAGGCTGGTTAATTGCCCGAGTGCTGAGGCCCCTCTTGAGGGGGAATGCCGACGGACGACGCAATTTTCTCACCGCCACCCATGACTTCTGGCTGTGGTGGTCCGCAGACGTTTATAGTGGCCTTGTGCCTGAACGAACAATGGGTGTGAAGATACGATAATAAGATGTTGGCTCTACAGTGGCCTCGCGCCTCTGAGACCAATTGATACAGAATTAACGCCGTCGATCCGCAGGGGCGCAGACCCGCCAGGCAAGCACCTGCCCCTCATTTAAAGGGGGCAGGGTGGTTTATGCCCAGTGCCTGAGGCGCCCCCCCTTGAGGGGAATGCCGACGGGATCGACGGCGCAATTTTCACCTGCCACTTTTGCCAACGAGCTTCGGCCCGTGGGTGGCTCACGTTAATAGGGACTTTGTGCCTGAACCCGTACATGTGGGCGTAAATACGGCCGGTAATACAAAGATTGTCTATCAAGTGGCCTCGGCCTCTGGACCATTGATACAATTAACGCGTCGATCCCAAGGGGCTAATCCCCACAGCAACACACTGCCCCCTCGTTTAAGGGCAGGCGCTGGGTTTATTGCCGCAGATGCCTAGGTCGCCCGCCTGAGGGGGAATGCCGACGGGATCGACGCAATTTTTCACCTGCACTCTCACGAAGCTTCGGTCGTGGTGGTGCCCACGTTAAAATAGGGACTTGTAGCCTGACCCGTACAAGTGGGGTACGTCGATAAATATCAAGATTTGTCTAGCAGTTGCTCGCCCTCTGGACCAATTGATACAATTAACGGCGTCGATCTCCAGGCCATCCCCCCGACGCGCGTCCGAACACTGCCCCCTCGATTCTAAAGGGGCAAGTGGCTGGGTTTTATGCACAGTGCCTGAGGCGCTCCTCTTGAGGGGAATGCCGACCGGGATCGACCAATTTTCACCTGCAATCCCACGACTTCGGCCGTGGGTGGTCCGACGTTAATAGGGACTTTGTGGCCTGACCCGTACATGTGGGGTACGACGGTAAATAATAATAGATATTGTCTAGACAGTGGCCCTCGGCCTCTGACCATTTGATACAATTAAGGCTGTCGATCCGGGGGCCATCCCCAGGCAACACCTGCCCTCATCAGATTTAAAGGGGCAGGGCTGGGTTGTTATTGCCCGCAGTGCGGCTGAGGCGCCCCCCTTGAGGGGAATGCCGACGGGATCGACGCAATTTTTCACCTGCCACTTCAACGAGCTTCGGCCGTGGTGGTCCCACGTTAATAGGGACTTTGTGGCTGACCCGTACATGGTGGGTTAGCGGTAAATATAAAAGATTGTGTGCTACAGTGGCCTCAGGCCTCGGAACCATGATACAATTAAACGCGTCGATCCAGGGGGCCACTCCCCAGCCAGGCAAACACCTGCCCATCGATTTAAAGGGCAGGGCTGGTTTTATTGCCCAGTGCCTGACGCGCCCCCCTTGAGGGGGAATGCCGACGGATCGACGCAATTTTTCGCACCTGCCACTCCCAGCGAGCTTCGGCCGTGGGTGGTCCCACGTTAAAGGGACTGTTGTGCCTGAACCCGTACATGTGGGGTAACGCGGATAAATAAAAAAGATTGGACAACAGTGGCCATCGCCACTCTGGACCATGTGATACAATAACGGCGTCGATCCGCAGGGGGCCATCCCCCCAGGCAACACCTGCCCCCACGACTTAAAGGGCAGGCCTGGGTTTTATTGCGCCAGTGGCTGAGGGCGCCCCCTTGAGCGGAATGGCCGACGGATCGACGCAATTTTTCACGCCGCCATTCCACGAGCTTTCGGCCGGTGGGTGGTCCAAACGTTAATAGGGACTTGTGTGCTGACCGCGTACATGTGGGGTACGCGGTAAATAAGATGTGGGTCATACAGTGCGCCCGGCCTCTGGAACCATTGAAACAATTAACTGGCGTCGATCCAGGGGGCCATCGCCCCCTAGAGCAACACTGCCCCCGTCGATTTAAAGGGGCAGGGCTGGGGTCTTATTGGCCCAGAGTGCTAGGGCGCCCCCCTGAGGGGGAATGGCCCGACGGTCGACGCAATTTTTCACCTCACTCCACGAGCTTCGCCCGTGGGTGGTCCCACGTTAATGGGAACTTTGTGCCTAGACCCGTACATGTGGGTAACCGGTAAATAAAAGATATGGGTCAACATGGCCTCGCTTGGACCCCCTGATCAGAATACGAAAATATGACGGCGTCGATGCCAAGGGGGCCATCCCCCCAGGCAACACCTGCCCCCTCGATTAAAGGGGCAAGGGACTGGGTTTATTGCCCAGGTGCCTGAGGCCCCCCCTTGAGGGGGAATGCGACGGGATCGACGCAAATTTATTCAACCTGCGCGACTGCCACGAGCTTCGGCCGTGGGTGGTCCCACGTAATAGGGAACTTTGTGCTGACCCGTACATGTGGGTACCAGGACTACAAAGAAGATGAGTCAACAGTGGCCCTCGGCCTGCTGAGCCATTAGATACAATTAACGGCGCGATCCCAAGGGGGCCCATCCCCCAGCAACACCTGCCCCCCCGATTTGAAGGCGAGGGCTGGGTTATTATTGCCCATGCCTGAGGCGCCCCCCCTTGAGGGGGGACATGCCGACGAGGAATCCAGACGCAATTTCACCTGCAGACTCCACGAGCCTTCGGCCGTGGGTGGTCCCACGTTAATAGGGACTGTTTGTGGCCTGAACCCGTACATGTCGGGGTACGCGGTAAATAAAAATAGGTCAACAGTGGCCTCGGCCATCTGATCCCATTGTATGACATTAACGGCGTCGAATCCAGGGCCATCACCCCCAGGCAACACCTGCCCCGTCGAATTAAAGGGGCAGGGCTTGGTTTATTGCCTCAGTGCCTGAGGCGCCCCGAGCCTTGAGGGGGACGCCGACGGGATCGAACGCATTTTTTCAACCTGCCATCCAGAGCTTCGGCCACCCGTGGGTGGTCCCACGTTAATAAGGGACTGCTCCTGACCCGTACATGTGGGGTAAAACGCGGTAAATAAAAAATGTGTCAACAGTAATTAATAATGTAAAACAATTGTATTAATAACTGAAAGGTTTTAAAAAGATGAAACTCATGGGAGAATCTGACGTAAATAATTAAGGGAATGTGAACTGGTGACAGTAGTAAATATTAGTTCTCGGTTACTAGACAGAAAAAACAAACACCAATACTGCATTATAATAAAATATATATACTAAATACACCACAGCACACACACATATATAATATACGTATATATATAATAGTAATATAATATATTAATATACTAGTGGGGTAAATGGATACTTGTCGTAATTTTAGGATTGTTAGTCTTACTGTTTAAGTTGGGAATAAAACTACTGATCCGTTTCGGCCTCATATCTCATCAACGACTCAATATACTCGCTTCTAATTGCCTTCGACTGATTCCTTGTTAATGAACCTTACATGAAGCAAAAACAATCACTCGAGTGACGTGTTGTATAAAAAAAAGTAGGTGTACCTACAACTCCTGGGTCAAAAATGACGAAGCGCTTTAGTATATTTTGTGCAATCTACATTTTCTTTTTCAACATGAGTCAATTAATTGGGGGAAGACTCTTGTCTCTTTGGGTTTGTACGGCCCATCGGCATCCACTTGATGTCACTTGCCTTTTCTGTCGTTTTATTAATTGAATTTCCAGTAGAAGAGTGTAAGCGCCAAATCTAGTAGTAGTTTATGCGCAACCAAGGGATATAATCCCTAAACGAAGGCCATACAAACATTGAGTAAAACGTTCTTTATGCTGGAACAACGGCAATAAGTAAAATAAATTGAACAATTACTTGGGACATTACCCGTTATTATAGAAAACTTCAAGTCTTCTTTTTTTCTTCTTCTTCTCTGATTTCGATTTTCTGTCTTTGTCACAATCTTGACATTTCAAACACACAAACCAAAAGTGGCTAAGCGGCTGAAAGAACGGGAAGAAAATGCACGTGAGTTCTCAAATAATATATATATAATAATATATATATAATATATACTTAGTATGTGTGTGTGTTGTGTAGTGTGTGTGTGTGTGTGCTGTGAGGGGAGAGAGTATATAACTGGTGTGCCATTAATAGTGATGGTATCTATGTAAGATATATATATTATAGCTATGAATTGATTTATAGCTTTACAAACATTAAGGTGCAATTGACCTCCAATAGTATTCTAAGCATTGTATAATATATAAGTATAAATTTGATATGATATATATAATGTATGGATATATTGCCATAGGTAGATGTGTGTGTGTGTGTGTTGTGTGTGTGTGTGTGTGTCGTGTTTGTGATTGTGTGTGTGTGGTGTTGTGAGTGTGTAAACCCCAACAAAGTGGTCAAAAGGCGGCCACTCAGAACAGCAAAAGAAATGGCAGCTGGATTGTCTCAAGAATCCACAGTACACACAACACACACACACACTACACATACACACACCATATATAATAGTGTGTTGTGTGTGTGTGGAGTGAGGTATGTTGTGTTGTATCTGTGTGCATATATATATATATCATATAATATTATAACTATATATAGTAATAATTTGCCTATAATGTAATGTTATGTTTAGATGTGTGGATAAGTGATGTGTGCGGGCTAGTCGCCTCTCGCACCTTCGGCAGGCATTCGGAGTACTGAGAATTTGCTGGGGATGATCACATGCGACCGCCAGTTCAGCATGGCGCCCCGAGTACCCGTGCGGCAAGTAGGGCGGACGGCAGACTTATATGCGTGCGTATTATATTATATCATGTAGGCAGTGGTGTGTATAATTATTGTGGTGTCGTATATATCTGTATGTGTGTGTATATATATAAATGTTGTGTGTGGGTGTGTGTGGTGTGGTGTGTGTGTATGTTCCGACTTTTTGCCGTCTCATTGATCATTTTCCGCCTTCACCTAAACACACCCTCCTCAGCTGGGCCGAATGTGTGCAACTGGCGCCAATGGACACCATTTTAAATGGCGAAACTTCAAGAACAAGATGATATCCTGCTATGTCAGCCAAATGTAAAAGGAAACCTTGACTGGGATAATAACGGCGTGACAGAAAGAAAAAGTAAGTGCGAGGTACTGATTCCTTTGGAGTTCCGAGACTACGAACGATCCTGATTATTGGAGTAGAATCGATTCTTTGAGTCAGTAGACACTCTTCCTTAGAAATTAAGAGATCTGAGAGCTGGGCTGCCTACCCACAAACCTTGAACGCATATATCTATCTGGAGCAGAAAGAGCGAGGAGTCGCTCATGAGTGAGTTCTCACTGGCCTAACCGAGCCGTACGAGATCGGCGCCCATCGCTCATCTATTACTCACATCCATTATCTAGTATGCAATGATGAGAGCGCGCGATCGAAATTAAGAAATCAAAGGACTAACTACAGGTGTAACTTAATTTCATAACTATTTTCCCTCCAGCTATGGTAATATTAAGAAAGACTGGGTGCTTTAAAATTTGAATTAGGCAACACGCAGGCTCCTAGGAGAAGAAACCCTTTAAAGCTCGCTATAAGAATTGAGTTTGTGTCAAGCAGAATCCTTGCCGTGTAGAGGAGTTTGGTGTAATAATATATATAAATATATAGATATATATATATATGTTTTTTTGGATCTTTTTCCGATAGTTATAGCGTCTTTCGCATTGTGTGGTTTAACCAAGCTGGATGCGGTAGACCCACTAAGGAGAAGCTACCAATCGTGGCTAAAACCATGAGTAAAAGAAGCAGAGCAATGATATTTAGTAAATGAGAGAAAAGCAAAGTTTGAACGAGTTTTCTGCTTAACTCTAGTATATAGTATATATATATATAATAGTAATATATTATATATTATTAGTAGTAGTTTTGTGAACTGTACAGATCCAATGTCCTGTCAGACACAAGGCTTTTTTCGTTGATTGACTCGCCTTCTTTCAAGGGGCCATAGGACTTTCTGGTGTCGGGGTGTAACTGATATAACAGATCCCCAAAGGTTTCAAACCGAAGGCGCTTTCGCTATATATACCTATATTATATAAGTTACTATACCATGATTAGAGTAGTATTATTATATATATATATAATATATATAATACTGATTATATATACTACATGTGTGTTATTGTTTTCCGTGCAATTGTTTTGAAGTTTTTAACAAATATTAAATACTAGCATATACGGCGGCGTTATATGCTATAATTTTTCCGAAAAGTTTCCATTTTCTTTTGATTATCCTTGAAGTGACAAAAAATGGCCCATTATATATAGTTGATGAATATCAATAAAGCAAAATTCAATCTTCTGAATTATCTTGCTATATTCTGAAAAAGAACAGCCGTAAAGTATATAATCTGACTATTCAGCAAAAAAAACGCAAATCAAGTAACCCGCCCCCCCTTTACTCAAAACACGTGGTAACCAAATATAATGAAATTAAGGCTGTCATTAATAGCCGAGTCCCCGGGAAAATTTATGGGTCCCAACTAACGCCGTCTAACTCCTACCTTGTAACCTATCCTGTGTAATTTATTTCTAAGAAACTATTGAAATGTATCTACAGTTATCTTGAAATGGTGAGCGAAGAAAAAAGAACAACACTGGGATTCATGCATACGATTTTACTGCGTCCTTTTACATTTTTGTGTATCAGGGACGCAGGGCGTGTACCTAGAAGCATCTCTGAAGCAGCTAATCTAGTGTTATGCCTAAATACATGTGGATAAGACAACATAGAAGTTTCCATAGAAGTATTTATAGAAAAGAAAGAAGCATCATTCCAGTGATGAGATTGAAGCCGACATATTCAGTCAGGACCAGTGGTATTTACAATTCCTCTTAGTCTCGGAGTATACAAGGTTTGGTTTGGTTTGATTTGTTTTATTTTACGGCATATCAACCTCGTAGGGTCATTTAATGCCGACAAAGTTTTGAAATAAACTCATTCTTAATGAATACTCAATTTTTTTATAAACAGATTTTTCTATTTATCCCATAAATGTGACCCTAACAAGTACTACCGCTCCGGGCTAGAGTGGACCAGGGAGCAGTGGTGATGAAGGGGTGCTCCATATTCCCCAGACCTCCAGAACTGGAACCTCACCATCAGTTACAGTTTAACGTCATACCCAGGACATGAAGACCCTCAGCCACTGCCTCCTAGCACATATATGATAAAAAGGGTTGGGACTTGCTATAAGGACATTAGGATTGGGACAATCATATAGGTGCTAGGGCTTCACATGACCAGCCGATTGATTGGACCATCTAGCCTAATTAAGGGTCTAAGTGGAGTGTTGCATGTCATGAACAACTCATCCACCAGGATTCCGTCCTTAAGCAGCATGGGTCGCCACCCTCTGCCAACAGGTGGTCCCATTGGGGTCTTACCCCTCTGCAGAGGTGCAGTCGGTTTATTCTAAAGCCCCAGCTGAAAGGGCTGTGGTATACAAGGGAAACAGCAGACCATATGTGGCAATAATAATACAAGGGTTTTTGTTCTTGCTTTTCTTTTCTATTCCTATTTAGCTTCGCAGGATGCCCCATCAACTTTATATTCCTGTGGATTCCTTATGACTTATACAATAAACGTTGGAAGCGCGTGGTGTAATGATTAAAGTCATGGGAAATGGACTCGTCGCCCCGAGTTCAAATCCTGGACGTGGTAATTGCATTTCACTTAGTGCTAATACCCTTGGGAAAGGTATGAATTCTACTCTCCCTCCAGCTATGGGTAAATAGTTGGGCAAACTGGGCTTTTTAACCTTGGTTAGGCAACCGGTCTAAGAGAATATATATATACACACATATATGTACTGATGTTTCCTACTATCAATATCTCTATATTTGGTTCAATGGAAGCGTGTGGTGTAATGGTTAAAGTCATGGGAAATGAACTCGTCGCCCCGAGTTCAAATCCTGGACGTGGTAATTGCATTTCACTTTGCGCTAATACCCTTGAGAAAGGTATGAATCCTACTCTCCCTCCAGCTATGGGTAAATAGCAGGGCATACTGGGTTCTTTAACCATGGCTAGGTAACCAGTCTAGGAGGAGGAAAACTCTGAATTCAAACCCGTTAAACTCCGCTTAAGAAATTGACCTTGTGTCGCATCCTGCTCGTGCGGAAGGGTTGGTAAATATATATATATATACATATATGTATGCATATATACATATACATACAATTACACATATACACCCACGCACGCATACACATATGTATTGTGCTAAAAGCCTCCGATGGATTTCAGTTTCTGACAATCCTTCCGACCAGAAAAATCAGGTGACTTACTTGGTGTATACTGGTAGTAGAGCGATCATCTTTACACTGTAAAGGTAGCAAGCAAAATGGTGTGATCAGACTCAGACGTCGATCAATTGTTAACTATAAGCACGCATGTGAAGAACGAAGTGCTACAAAGTTATGGCAAAATTGCGGATGATTTTTTTACTCTCTCTCTCTCTTCTCTCTCTCTCTCTCTCTCTTTATATTATATATATATATATATATATATAATATATATATATATATATATGTACATATACATATCATTCCATTTTTACTCCATTCTCATGGCAAGTATGACTGGGTAATTTTTAAAATTACCCACTCCCACTCTTGTTACAATTAACATGTATGGGTTAGAGAGAATAAAATACAGTCAAGACAACGATGGTTCCCGGTACTAGAAGGGGGTGGGGTGTCATAGAAGACATTTAGTGTAAAATGAGGTGAGGGTGGGGTTACTACCAAAATCTGACCTGCGGAAATGCCCGTTAGTACCCATACATATGTACCAATTGTCTAATGACTCCCCCCCCCTTTTTCGAAAGGTATGCATCCAACTATTCTAAACATATATACATATATGCATACATATATACATATACATACACACACATACACATATACACGCACGGACGCACACATACATACATGTATACATACACACACATATATATATGTAATATATATATATATATATATATATATATATATATATTTATTACATATATTTATTACATATATATATATATGTATATATATAATATATAATAAAATAAATATATAAAGGTTTTACATATCTATTTATTTGGTGACAAAGGAACATTCACGACCATATTGGTTTCATGCGAGGCAATCGTCAGGTGAAGATGTTACAAATGCAAGGAAAATCGGAAAAATTTCAAAAAAATTTCAGAAAATTCAATAGACATGGGATGTGTAGGATTGGATAAAGTGGTGTGTGTATGTATGTGGCGGTATTTTGAGTGTATGTGAGTGTTTATGGACAGAATAAAGGTTATGTATGCGGGGTAACTGG
>CM042149.1:17386887-17401887 GCA_023376005.1 Doryteuthis pealeii
CTCGTTAATGCCAACTGCTATCCGGGCTTGTGGATCTAAATGAATCTGGGGAGAAACAAAAACTTATACCTAAAAAGTTATGTCTCAGTATTGTGAATGAAAGTATATGAGTGAGATGATCAGCACGGGAAAATCTGGAGGAAAAAAAAAGAAGAAAGAAGTGGAAACCCCTGTGCAAACAATAGGAATATACATCCATAATATATGAATAAAATTAGGCATCGAAAAGTGTACTATGCTCGTGATGCAAAAAGGAGGGGGAAAATGAAACATTTGGTTTGGTTGGTTTATTGATTTTAACGGCATATCAATCCGTCTGGGGTTATATCATACCTAACAGTTAGGATGTAATACATATTGTGTATTCATATATATACTTTTAGTAATTGGTTTTAACAATGTGTTAGCATTATTGGGGATTATATTGTATGGCATACTGATTTGTCTCATGTCTATATTCTATGGTATAATTTTATTTCCCTCAAAAAGGAGAAAATATCCTCTATGTTAACATTTTCAAACAGTGGAAGGAATAGGAATACCGAATTAGAGAAAATAAAGACACTTGCAGAAAAGGAAAAGAGTGCTTGGGAATACTGGAAGCGGACAAGTTTCTTGGTGTATGCTAAGTTCATTGTTGAAAAGTTGTTCTGTTTTTGCGAATTGTTCATCTATCTCTCTGTCCTGGTCGATAGCCAGTCTTGGGAGGTAAACATGGCAGGTGCCAATCCTTGGTATCTGAGCCAAACAGATTTGGTGGAATAAGAAAATAACCGGAATTTATTTCTGCAACAATCAATTTCAGGTTTCCGGATATTTTTTGGGGGGGTCGAGGTGTCAATGTTATCTTTCCAAATATCCCGGAATCCTTCAAACTCCCAGGAATATTTTTCTTTTCATCACTGACCTCATTAAAAGAAGCCTTCTCAGTCACCTGGTTTTATAAACAGTGAGATATATTGACTATTATGTGACACAATAACTAGTGACGTGGAACCATGATGGTGGTTTGAGTCATTAGTTAGGGAAAAGTTTGAGTATAGCTAATGGAAAAGCTTGAAGGATGATGTCAGAGAGGACGCGTTGCATTGTTCTTGACTGAAAGAGGAATGATGACGTGGCGAAGGGGAGAAAGGAAGAGTGAGAGGTGATAGTGAGATTCAGCCTGGCTGGCGAAGGATTAAGGCAGGCTAAGGTCTGGTCTCCCCCGTGCGGTGATCATGGACAAAATAAAATAAAAACTACTCGATCAAGTAACAAAAATATGTCTTTGTAATTCATTTAATTTAAACAAGCAAAACCCAACTAGACAATAAGTTGTCAACCGTAGTAGATGGTAGAAGGATCAACAAGTGTTACATAATCATTAGATACCTAATGATTATGACAATAGTGTAGAAATCATATTAGTGCAGCTGGTGGCCTTGAGGGTGAGTGACGGCGCTTGACCTCGATCTCACCTTGCGTTCTGGGGATGGAACGTGAGAACCAGAAGGCTCCCTTCTGGTTTAAGGGGTAAGCAACTCAGTTAGTTACAGTTAGAACTTAGAAGCGAAGCTAGCAAGATGTGAGTCTCACTGCGTGATTGTCTGGTCTGGGGTTCTACGAATAAAGTAACATCATCGTAAATCGAAGTCTTGTGGTTATTACTAAAAACTAACAATGACACAAGGCTTCTAATAACAAGAAATCCCTAGCAACAGAAACCAGACCCGGAATCCTCAATAGAAGATCAGACGAGACCTTAGAAGACAAGACCAGACCAAGATAGATGATAGAAGTACCAAGCCGGTCAGAAGAGAAGTATATAACATATAGATATTTAGGGCCGGTAAAGAAGGCTATGCAACACAAGAAAGAAATAAGATCTCCTCACCAAGTAAGTCTAATCCGTCTCTTTCTCTCTAATATCTCTCTAATCTTTTCCCTCTCTCTAATATCTCTATGTCTGAAGAACTTTCTTATCGAAGAACTCTCAGTCCCATCACAACACGCATTTATAAGACTACATATGCTACCGTGCGAAACATAAATTCATATTATGAACGCAAAAATGTGAGGAATGACAAAAATGTAAGGAGTGACAAAAATGAAAACAAGCTTTAGCTGTTATTCATTATTCATTTGATTGATATATCTAATAAGTTTATTCTTAACTAACTCACATGAATAAAGCACATATGAATGTTTAATATACATAACAGGTAACTACAAATAACAGATTACGCATTAGGGTAGGTCGATTTTTCATTTTTTTTTTTTAAATATCAAATTGTTCATTTATGCACAAAGCTGTGTGTTAGTATACTGAATACTGATACCAAAAATTAGGTCTTTTACTTGTACCATTTTTTGAGGAAATAGCATCAAAGATTGTCTGCTAAAATTCACAAAAAATCTTTGTTTTTACAACAATTGGCCTAGCAATTGATTAGAAAATTCTAACTTTCGCATAGATGTGAAAAGTGAAAAATCGACCTACTCTATTACGCATGTCCCAAACAAGTTAATTGTACAATATGTTCTATGAATAAACAGAATGGAATGATTAAATGGTTAGAAAAGACTTACTGTATCTTCCGTTGTTTTTATGGCAAGGTGCAATAAGTACTATACGAATCTTGGGACTAATTGTCTCTATTCTGTTCTACGAACAGAGCTGAGAAATATGGCCTTTTCGATCAACGGACGATGACCGAAAAGAGATAGGTATTGCCCCTTTTTTATTTCCAAGAAAATTTTACTAAGCTTTTCTATTCATCTTGCGATCCCTCCATAGCTGAACAATTTATAATAATCGATTGCATAAACCGATAATAAATACTGTGTAATGTTTATTAAGTGTTTTCAAATAATTTTCTGGTGCTGATTTCAACTTTTGTGGTTGTTATGAGTTTTGTGGCCATCCTTAGGCTTCAAGCAAGAGCGCTCTCCAGCGGATATTCCTTGTGTTAAGCAGAGTGCGATCCTTAGTGAAGAAACCTTTGATTGCTCCTTGGTGTATGATATGATCCTTTGTTGTTCCTTGGTGCTCCTTAATGTTGGGTATGATCCTTCGGTTGTAGGTCCGTTCGTCACTGTGCAAATGAACGGGTGTCAATATCAGCGATTAAATAGTTAACTAACCAAGTATTCGGGCTGTTGATAGGCTATGGTTTAAACCACGTGACCTCGCTGAGTCTATAAATTTAAGTGGTGGATTGCAACACGCCATATATAACAAAATAATCCAACAGGGGTAAAAAGATGAAAGAGAATAGTTTCAAAATTATTATTGTTATATCACTTCTTGCGTGTTTTTCACAACAGCGTCAGCTGGTGTTCTTTCACTGGAGTCTGAGTGATAGCAAGTCTCCTTAGGTCTCCTGTACATTTTCAGACATTCGATTATTTAAGTTTGCGGAATCATATCATAGCATAGGCTTTTTTGTAACTAATCCATTCCTACATTTTTCCGCCTTGCTTTTTCTTCCTTGAGTATGTGCTGATCTATATATAGTAGGTTATCAGCTAATCCCTTGTATTTCTAATAGTTCAGAGGGCTCTTATTAAGCATACTCTTCTCGACTTACCTGTTCATACATTTCTGCTGGATTATCTACGTATAAGATGTACGCCAAATCGCCACTCTTATTTATGAACTTACCTAACAGCAGCAGGCACTTGCAGTAAAAATTGGGGATCATATTACCTTTAGGCACCCCTTTTTGATCTCGATTAAGAAAGGACATGTTTTTCATTTACACCGTCAATATCCGGTTGTATGTTAGGCGTTATGGTTAGGGGTTAGGGTTAGTTTTATAAATTTTTTTAAATTTAAAAATCGTCTGTTAAAACAACCGGATATTGACGGTGTAAATGAAAAACATGTCCTTTCTTAATCGAGATCAAAAAGGGGTGCATAACGGTCATATGGTCCAAAATTGGTAAATGAGAAACCAACACAGAAAGCATCTAAGATCGTTGGTAATTTTCCTTAAATCAATTGCTAATTGAATCTTCGGCCAGCAACACCTATCTTTTGGATAACAAGGAAATACTACAGACTAGGATTACAAGGAACAATTGTTGGAATTTTTTGTTATAAGGCGTGTGCCAAATGGTCACTTCTACTTATAGACTCGCCGACTATCATGTGACCAGCCTTGTTGTCCAATCACTGGCAGTGCTCTGCTGCTGTTGTTGTTATTTATACTGGCTGATTCTAATCTTAGCTCACTACTACTTGGATCTTCTTGGACGTCGGACCTAAAGGATTCTATACCACAGGACTTATTCACTTACCAAAGGATTCTCTATCACGAGACTTATTCACTTACCATTCTCTATCAGGGGGACTTCACTTACCAAAGGCAGGTGGGAATTCTCTATCACGAGGATTCTCTATCACGGGACTTATTCACTTACCAAAGGATTCTCTATCACGGACTTATTCACTTACCAAAGGAATTCAGGATTCTCTATCACGGACTTATTCACTTACCATTCTCTATCACGGGACTTATTCACTTATTCTCTATCACGGACTTATTCACTTACCAAAGGATTCTCTATCACGGGACTTATTCACTTACAAACTATCACGGGACTTATTCACTTACCAAAGGATTCTCTATCACGAGGATCTATCACGGGACTTATTCACTTACCAAAGGATCTCTTCACGGACTTATTCACTTACCAAAGGATTCTCTATCACGACTTATTCACTTACAAAGGATTCTCTACACGGACTATTCACTTACCAAAGGATTCTCTATCACGGGACTTATTCACTTACCAAAGGATCTCTATCACGGGACTTATTCACTTACCAAAGGATTCTATACCAGGGACTTATCACTTACCAAGGATCTCTATCACGGGACTTATTACCAAAGGATTCTCTATCACGGGACTTATTCACTTACCAAAGGATTCTATAGCTCGGGACTTACTTATTTACTTTGAGTTCTTTCCAACTGGCTAAGGATGGCGGCCAGAGACTTAACAACAATACATACTGTGTATAAAAGGAAACATACATGCGAGTATTATAAGGAAACGCTACGGACTAGGATTTACAAGGAACACTACAGATTGGTACTGATACATATCCTCATGGAAACCTATGGACTGGGGTTAACTGTTGCATAGGGCTCGACTCTGGCCACACAATCGTACATGTTATATACTGTTGCTGGGTCGTATGTGTTAGTAATGGAGTATAAGGATTCACACGTAGACATATGTAGTAGTAAGACTTTTAACGTTTATTTATTTCCCCTCGTGGTGGGTGCGTGTGGGTGGACGAGCTGGACAACGGCGCTACGAATGTTGCAGGCTGGCGATCGGGGGGTGAACGGGGTGGGCGCGCCTCACTGCTCGCTAGCAGCGCTCGACCGTGTCAACGGTCCTCAGTCCGCTCTGTCCGCTGTCTCTCTGGGGTCTGCCTTCTGGGCTGCCCTGATGAACGCTTAAGTACTGACGACCGCCCACACATTCCTTTGTTCCTTGACCGGAAGTCCTTTCTCTTTGTTCAAATTTGCGTTTGTCCAGATGAAGTCTTTTGTTGCTCTCAAACGCCTACACGTTTTCTTTGTTCGCTACCACCAGGACAAAGTCCTTTGTTATCTTCGTCATCCCCCCCTCTTTTTAATTCAACCGGAAATTCCTATTTCCGTTTGTACAATATCCAACATAACCAATTGAAACCCTACCATGGAGACAAAAATTCTAACAATCTCGAGATCAGAAAACCAGCCTTTTTTTAATCATCCCTTTTTTTAATTCTTCTTGCTTGGTCTGAAAATCTTTGAATTGTGTTGAAATTTGCAGCTTTTTTCCAAATGTCTATCATCGTTTTCCTATAACCTCTTTTCGTTGAGTTGCTTTTCAAATAACAGTGGATTACATTTTTGTTATCTTCTCTATTCTAATTTCTTCTTTAATATCTCTCACGTGCATTGTTGCTTTGTCATTGCGTATGTCACGAAGTGGTTCAGTTTCAACTTCATTTTTTTTAATCAAACCTTTTCCTCGTGCTGTCATCGTAGCAGCAGGCGATAAATAAAAAGCAGCAAAATCGATCGTTCTTTTGATAAAAAGAATATCAAGGAAAATACTAAATAAATTTAGAAATATCTAGTTTTTAAAAAAATGTTTAATTTCAACAAGTATTAAAATCGAGAAAATAAATTGAAACAATTATTTTCTTAAATAATTTATTCCTACACACGAGGAAAATGTGACAACATAAATAACAACATAAATAACAACATATAAGTTCGTAACTATTTACAGAAAATTATATTTACCTTTTCTGCAGAACAAAATCTTAGTTCTCAATTACTTTACGGCTTGTTCAGTATGTTTTATACAATAATAACGGTTATTTCCTATAACTCCAACCTAAAAAAAGGGGAACCACTCTGATTTACTGATAAATTATTTATTTATTTTCTCATTAAACTAACCCTAAACCCTAGCCCTAACCCTAAGCCCTAAGCCTAAACCCTAACCCTAATCCCGTACTCTTTTTTCCTAGTAGATCAATAGATAAATAATTTATCAGTCAATCAGAGTGGTTCCCCTTTTTTAGGTTGGAGTTATAGGAAATAACCATAAAAATGCTGTGATTCGATAAGATTGGAAACCACTGCTATTGAACAATATTGTTAGATAAACACAGACTGTCCCAGCAGTAATTTGAACTCGGTTCACCGATACCATTGTCCATGCCGTTAACCCTTAAGTCATTGGAACCTCCATCAATTTATGAAGTTCAAAACCAGAACCAAAACCAAAACCAAAACCAACTCCGCCCCCTACCCCTACCCCCCCCCCCAAAAAAAAAATCTTCCTCTTCTAGGACGTACCAGCTGACTTTTCTTGAAAAAGTTCCACCGTATTCCCTCCTCGCTGCAATGAAAAACAAGGAAAATATTTTCTGTTGTTTGTCTTTTGAGTTTTTGAAAGTTTTCAGCTGATAAATGCCAATGATAATTCTGTGCCGAAATTTAGTGGAAACAAAAGGAAGTGGCGGATCCATCCAAGAAAAAAAAGAAAAAAAAACAGAAATTATCTGATCAGAGAAATAAAGAAAAAAAGTCAAATGATATTATCATCGTTCCTGTAGTTCATAACTTATAAATTTCAAAACAAAACAACTTAGCTGAGCAATAAAAATGGTCACCATTTATTTATTTTTTATTCCTTTTATTTATTTATTCATTTATTAGAGGTTTTTTTTGGTGAGGGGGATTTTTTTATTTTTTTTCTTTTTTTTTTTGCTTGTTTATTCACATTCACAAAACTTAGAATATGAAGGACTCTCTATTTATTTTTTATTTATTTCATTTATTTATTATTTGTTATTATCTTATTTATTCATTAGTTGTTGGGGTTTTTTTTTTGGGGGGGGGCTTTTTTTTCTTTTTTTGTTTTGTTTTTTTGGGGTTTTTTGTTTGTTTTTTTGTTTTTGTTTTTTGCTTGTTTATTCACATTCATAAAACTTAGAATTCGAAGAAAATTCTCCGAAAATAAAGGTCCCTATTTATTTCTAAGGAAACTTTAAGAGATACAGGGAACACGTTAAAACAGTTGAATCGTGTCAGTTTTTAGCTAGAAAACATTATTTTTCCACAAGTATCCAAAACGACCAAAAAAATGGATCTAGGATGGTTGACTTAACTGTCTAAAGGAAGGAAGGCATCTATTGGAAAAATTAGGGATTAATTGTTTGTCCTTGGCACCAGGTGGCCAATCAATCAATACTGTAGATTGGCGCCTAAATTGAACCCCTTCCCTGACTTGCAGTGTTGACCATCATAGCAGCAAGACGTCTTATCCAGTTTCTCCTAGAACCAAGATGGATTTCAGCTGATAAGTCTGGCCACAACGCCTTTAAGTTGGCAAGTTGTAGTTTTATGAATATATGTTTGTGTCTTCATTTGTTTGTTGAGTCTTCTTCATCGAAATTTAAATACCTAAAGAGGGAAAATATATGGTGCCCAAGCAAAAAAGATAACATCCTATGGAGAACATGTGGTAATACGCTCCCAGACGTTCCAAAAGCAGTCACCAGGGAACACGATAAAACAGTTGAATAGTGTCGATTTTTAGCTACAAAACACTATTTTTCTACAAGTAAGTATATGGAGCGACCAAAAGATAGATCTGGGATAGTTGTCTGGAGAAAGGATGGCATCTTATGGGGAAAATGTGGTAATGCGCTTTCAGACGTTCCTGAAGCGATCGTCAGGAGAAAGGCGTTCTCTTATTTTTTTCTTTTTTTTTTTTCTTTTTTTTTTGTTGGTTGGTTGGTTGGTTTGGTTAAGCAGAGATCGCTTGCAGTCAGAACACCTGAAGACTCCTATGTATGTGCAATTTCTACCGACGACTACACACAATCGAAGAATATAAAATATAACTAAGGAATTTCTCCGTGCTGTATCGTGGCTGAAGCAGTATAGTTTCTGACTATCCTGCTGAAGTCCCGGTTTCGATTTCTGTCGGAGGGAAATCGTTAGTATACATCGCTGATGAGACTTAATAAAGTTGAAACAGTCTGTACGATGTTCTGCACACTGAGTGATTCTTTGTGAAATTCACTTGTCATTATTATCTTCTATAATTATCGAATTTTATGCGATATGCGCATTGTAATTGCCTTCAAGCAAAAATATAAATATTAATATATATATATATATATGTGTGTGTGTGTGTGTGTGTGTGTGTGTGTTTCGTGATCTTTGTCGGGTCCAGTGACGGTATATAACGCATTGGACCTTCGGCCGAACAATGACACTTCATATATTGTATGCATATTAAATTTTGTTAAACTTGAACAACATTTTTCAAACAATTAACACTTATTTACCCTATAGCTGGGGGAGAATAGTTTGATTCGTACCTTTCCCAAGAGTATTAGTGCTATGTGAAATGCAAACACCCGCTTCCACGATTTAAACTCGTCTCGCCGTGTCCATTTTCTACGACGATAACCAGTATATCACGTGCCTCCATTGACACCAAGCGTATCTGCTAATTCAAAACTAGCAATGTTTCATGGAAAAAAAACGTGCAAGATAAACCTGCGGGATTCTGAGGTCACAAAGGCAGACAGAAGAATTGTTGATTCTTATATCAAGAGAAAAGAAGAGAAAAAACAAAAACCAATCTAGACGCCCCGCCCCACTCCCGAGTATTTTTTGCCTATTAGTGAACTGTCCGAGAACCACCACAGGGAAATATTTAGTTCTTCAACAATGCAGTAATGTGTAAATTTAACACAAAAAACTGGTATTTTAATTAGATGACAACATAGTTACCAGGTACCCCTCAGAGAAACATAAACCCTGATCAGATGACGTCATTTCGTAAAGAAATAAATAAATTACAATTATACTGTTTAATCATTTGTCATTTTTTTTCAACTCAGACAAAGGAAAATACTTTATTAGATACTATAAACTCGCCAGCTTTGAACAAGAATGTTGTATATTGGTTGGAGGTAATTTCTATGTGAAATGTAACATTAAAGAAACAAGTAAAACAGTACAAATAATCACAAAGAAGTTTGAGTCTATTGAAATCAGTAAGTCTACTGTTGGTTTGAATAACAGCAGCTAACTAAGTACAACTTAAGCAGTGTCCAAGACAGCTGGTATATATAGAAATCAAGAATGACCCATTCATGAATTTGGGTGATTTAGGTGATTCCATTCCTGCTTGACTGCTTGATTTGAATGACATTATGGAGTCATATATATCCTGTCATTCTGCAGTAGACTTGTGACTATTCGGGTTTGTATTTAAGTTACAACCGTTTGTCGCCTTGTCTTCCCAGTTCGACGGTAATTGGAACTTTAATTATTCTTCAGAGTCGTAACAAAAGTGTCCTTTATATGTGTATTATAAATTATATCAAATGAACAAGTTACAAATATTTGGTTTGGTTAATGAACTTTCCTTTTTTGAAATTCTTATTAATGTTAAAGCTTACTGTTATACGTTCATTTCACACGGTTCGAGGAGGATTAGTATTCGTGACTGGTCTGTTCGCTGGCCACTGTCTTTCTGGGATTTCTGCTACTATCTCCCTTTTCTCTTCTCCTTCTTCCTATGTCCGTTAGTTCGCAGGATTTTTAATTTTGGCGTCGGCCAGTCTGGCTTTGTCTATTTTAGAATGCCATCCTTTTTGTTTTTTTCGTTCCTCAAAACCTGGTCTAACAAGAATCTACAGCTTACGAACCATTGCAAGAACAGGGCTTACGGCCAATTCACTGCAACAGTTAAGCAGCGATGAGTCTGTTCAATACTTAGATGAAAAGTCCATCTCGGAGATATCTTGGCAAAAAATCAGAATTGTACAGATGCAACAGCGCCCATACTCCAAGATATTATAAATTTTGGATGATTAAATTTTAATCTGATGCCTGACTGTGAAGTCAAACTGAAAGCGCTGGTTCCGATCAGATCATTAAATTTAAGTAACGATGAGCCTTGTTCAGTATTTAGATTGACCTATTATTAGTGTTGTACCGGCCGTTCCTACAGTGGAGAATATACACCGGTTCTCACTATAAATAGTGAGACACCGAGTGAAAAGGTTGTACTGTTACCGTTTAGTGGCAAGCTAGCCGTTCTTGTACCTTATTGTAAATACACGTGTCTCATTTTACCCTACCTCGACTTGACTTCTTTTTTACTGTTGAACTAACATCACAACAATTAGAATGCAGAAATAATGGCTAGTGAGGACGCTGGGTGCCGGTAGAAGTGGGATGCCACAATGGCGCTAAAATGCATCTGTTATATGACATCTCTGGTGTTAGAGTAAATTATTTGCCTATGCGAAATAGGCCGAAACTGATACACTAACGGGCAACATATTCATAGGGAAAGTTACCAACGTGGAAGACCGAAAAGAATTGCCCATTAGTCAAATGACAATCTAACCACATGTATAAAGGACGAAACCCAAAGCCAGACCAGGCAAGAGCGACACGGGAAATTGTGAATAACTCTGTTGGATGCGGGATAAAACGTGATCAATCTCGGCCGGGACACTTTAGCGAGGATATATGATATTAGAAATACCCTCCCCCCCCCAATGAACCAAAGACATCACTATAGATGCATCCAACCGCATCTTAGAGATGTATTTTGCAAAATAGGTTAATATAAAATGTTAAATATTCTTATATGCATAAATAAGTTAATCGTCTTTCCTTTCGTTTATTCACTGTTTGTATATCACAGATATACTAATGCTAATATTGGTCCTTGGAGAGTGGGTACTCGACTAAAATATATTCCTTACCACTGTGAGTCTACCTGCTCTGCGCTCAGCACCTTCAATGCACGATGTCTAGACCCCAAACGTTGTAACACTCTGAGCTGGACAATTTGAGGGCGTGAGTCAGAAACACGCTTACAAGGATTAAAAACAAACAAACAACAACTACAAGTGTTTGTAAACAAGACGTGGATGGAAGAAGGGGTGTGTGAGACTTCGCTGTCTATCCAACTGGCTGCTACTGGCTATCCCTACCGGCGACCTTAACTCTTCAACGGCCTGAGTTCTCACTGCCTTAGTGCTCGAATTTAGCTGTCAATTTCACCTTCCCCACCCATCTTCTCCGGACCACACAGATGGCCAGTACTTAAATCGAATCGCAGACTTCTAGTCGTCATTAACCCTTAAAATTAAAGTAATTAAATATTTTTCCAGACACTACGTCTTCAATACGTCGACCATTAATTTTTTCTAAAGAGATTTTCTCATAAAAATCCCTTTTGCTTTTAATACCTGGGTGCATAAGATATTATCACCAAGTGGCCTAACTTCATGGTGGTCTTAAACTTTACGGCCTAATCTTTGGATTCGTAAAAGGTCAACCACTCACCCCTTTTACTTATGCCTGGTTTTAACCTATTCTCTTTCTTATTCATTTATTTATTTATTTATTCTGACCATGTTCGTCTTCAATCATAGTATCACACCACCAAGCTTTCCCATAAATTTGTAAATAAATCATGCCAGCCATCTCCGTAAATTTCCAAGCCATCTTCCATAGAGAGGAGTTCCTAAATAGTTAAACTCTAAAACACACATCCACTCTGTCGTAATCTAGAAATCTAACTACTAAAACGCTAAATGCAAATTTCATCAGTGCTTGCTCCAATAGAAAATCTCCTATAACATTTAGAAAGAGCAGTTGCCTGATTGCCATTCTAAGCGAGTAAAGTAATTAAAGTCATCGGGGTGGCCTAAAGTCAGTAATAGCAATGTTGCATAGCGCCTTCTTCACTGGCACTAAATAATTATAATGTTGCATACCTCTTTCTTTAATTCTATTTCTTGGCCGTCTTTAGTATTCTGATCGTCTTGGGTATATCTTCTAACATCTTGACTTGGTCTGGCATCTTCTAAGATCTTGCGTCTGGAGTTGACTTGGGGACTTCGGTCTGGTTTTCTGTTAGTGATTTCTCTCTATCAGAAGCCCTGCGTCATTGTTAGTTTTTAGATAATAAACACAAGACTTCGATTTATTTTGATGTTACTTTATTTTCAATCCCCAGCCCAGACATCTGCTAACTAACATAGCGAGCGTGAGTTCCAGTTTAGACAGAGAATAAAATGGCCGACTGTTCTGCCTGACGTCCAACTGCAAACTGGGGACTCAAAAGGTCCCACGTGACTTCACATATTTGGCGGGCTTCTGTAATTTTCCATGGAAGGACCCAGCCATGATATGAAAAGGGTCATCCCCTCAGAATTACAGGGGTTTGACAATAATCTTATGCAACCGCATAGATTATGTAACAGCAAGACAGTGAGGGATTCTATCCTCTTTTCACTAGTGCTAGACCAAGGAGATTGTTTTTGGAATCTGAGATGGAGCGCCACACCTACTCTCAGCTCCTAACTTTACCGCACTGATCCCTATGCTACTCATACGCTTGGTTGGCGAGGGCCGGTATTAAACCAGGAACCGTGTGATTCCTAGTCCAACGCTCTACCGACTGAGCTAAACCGGCGATTATACTAAGCAAATCTCAGTAAATAACAATACGGCTTTTGCTGGTTGCTCCTATTTAATAAAACAACCCCAATGAGGATTAACTTGTCTGATATTTTGTAGCTAAATTTCATGCACATTGATAAATGTTTGCTTGTTTTTATGTTTTTTTTAATTAGACGCATAATGATTAACATATTTTAGGTATTCATTTTTAAAAAGTGAAGTATATTCAATTTTAAGAATAGCGATAAAAAATCAATTTAACTCAATTTTAACGAGGAGAAAATCTTTTTTTTATTTTATTTTACATCATTATGCAAATATTATCAACTTATTTTGATTACTATATTTTTTCTCTCCACCAATTGGATTACCTAACAACAACGTGAGCTGTGTAAAAAGACCGATCAAATATTTTATTCATTGTTTTGTTATAGATTTTATGTTTTTTCAAACTATCGGTGTACATGACTACATCACTGCCATTCTCACTGTAATTACATATTAATAAGATTCATTAAATTATTCGATTCGGCTGATATTATAAAATAATTAGATATATTTTTACGATTTCGCTGCTGATAAGTCACTGCCATAATTTCGCGCGTTTTACATCTTACGCTCAAATATTCTGCGTCCATTTTCTATAATCAAACTTTGAAAATCAATTTCGTTGATCAAATTGAAAACGCGACAAACACAATGGAAAATGGATAATTCCTTTCTTTGTCTTGAAAATCAAAATGATGTGAGAATAAAGACATCCGTTTTAAGGTTTTTCACACCTTTGTACATCGTATCGTATTTCATCATCTTGTGACAAAGAAGAATCACATACATCTATCGACCAATCTATCTATCTTACTCCAAGATATATACGAGGGTGAGACAAAAAGTAATGCCATTTTCTTTATTTCATGTGAATTCTTTTTTTAAACTAAGGCCTACATTGACACCCTAACGAGGCTCAGATTAGATTTTTTTTTAAACGCAATATGAGTCTAGGTAAAAAAAAAAACGCAATATAAGTCTAGGTAAAAAAAACATACATAAGTATAAAAGTAGATAGTCTAGGTAAAACAAGACATTAAGTTTATAATTTCCGGCCACTTGGGAAGTGTCTAGAAAAGGTGACCTAAACAAATGCCGATTCACCTATCAAGCTGGCCAGAAACCAACATTTCGACGGTTGTCCACATTAGCTGGGCGAAAACTAGAAAATACTACAACACAAAACAAGGCTAAGAATAGCCACTTGGAATGTATGGACACCTCCCGATCTTGAGAGGGGAGTATCTCGATAAGGAGCAGACAGATACTCTTGCGGAAATCAGCTTCAGCTATAATGACCAATTAACAGAAGGGGTAGGCTGGATACACATCCTCATGGAAAGACAGGTCGGTGAAAGTTTGAGGTAAGGTGACTCGAACCCTCCATTCTGAAGCGACACATGACGGACGCCATGGAAACATTTCCTACATTGAAGTCTGACCTGTATGACAGCGCCTGTATGTCGAGGATTTCATATGTGTGATAGGGTACATAAAAACAAGCTGGATCCGTGGGCATCTGCGTGCTCACAACTGCTCACATCTGGACTACTTGTAGAAATGGCCTTATTCTGTCAAGAAGCGGCAATCACCATAATATATATATATATATATATATATATATATATATATATATATATGATAAAGAACATGACTCACCGGGAAATAAAATATCGAGTTAATCTCAATAGTGACGGTCAATACAAATATTAACCGAATAAGTCAGTGTTATAACGAATATAAACTGCTCAATACGTTAGTAGAGCGGAGTTAGTATTAAGCTATATATAGAAATAACCTGCAATGAAACAATCAAGATATTGATTAATTACATCAATTAATTGTAATTGCCTGCAATTAATCAATATCTTGATTAATTCCTTGCAATTAACCATGAAGATCCTTTATGGTGAAACTTGAATAGGTTATTTCTATATAC